>JXCR01140265.1:39378-80274 GCA_002079205.1 Phalaenopsis hybrid cultivar | reverse complement strand
TTTGAACTTTAATCAATTTGGTCATGTTGGGCTAGACTTGGGTCTAGCTTGGGTTAGCTTTGGGCGAAGTCCAAATTGATTGTTGTAAATGGTCAATAGGGACCTCATGAAGAGTTTTCAACACGAATTGGATGCCAATTTGAAGGTTAAGGCAATCAATTGGGTGCAATTTGGGGACTTAGCCAATTTGGGGCTAAATTTTAGAATTTTGGATTTAGGCCAAAATCAAATGGATTTGAGACTTCACCAAGGCCAATTTATGGTTGATTCTTATGTATAGGAATGTTATAAAGATTTTTCAACATTAATTGAGGCCAATTGACTAGGCTATGGGTTCAATTTGGTGAGATTAGGTCATATGGTCAAAATTGGGGTTTTGACCCAAATCAAAATTGGGTTCACATCATGGACCAATTAAGCTTGGATTTGATTTAGTTTGGTCATATAAAAAGTGAATTTGAGTTTAGGATTGGAATTGGGGTCAATTGGGATCAAATTGATGGACATTTGAGTTGGATTTGGGGAAACTTGGATCTTTAAAGGCAAATTTGGGGATTTTGGTTAAAGATGGTCAAATTGGCCAAATTGGGTCATATAGTAGTTGAGAGAAATGCAATTGGGAATATTTGNGGAGTCTCTGTAAGCGAAGAAGATGAAGACTTTGATTATAGTGACTATCTTGAAGAAGANGATTTGGGGCAATTTGAGTCTTTAAAGGGCAATTTGGGGATTTTGCTTAAAGATTGTCAAATTGGCCAAATTGGATAATGTGGTATTTGAGAGAAATGAAATTAGGAATATTTGGGATTTATTGGGATTTTCTGGAATTTTTTGGAATTTTGGGTCCAAGAGGGGTATTTTGGTAATTTAGGGGTGTTTTAGGGGTAAAACGCCAACATGGGTATTTTGGTAGAGTTGAGGTACCAACCATCACCAATAAGCCATGGACCAATGGAAACCCCATTTTGGGTCCTCTACATAGTGGTCTTAGCTAAACCATACCCCTAGCGCTAGTAGGTTTAGGGGACCATCTACATGAGTATCCCAAAAGATCAAGCGATCAAGGCTAGAAATTCAGGGTTTAGGGTAGTCAGTGATTGTGGGTGTAGATATGTGTAGTGAGTGCCTTAGCTCCAAACCAACACCCAAGGTCAAACCTAAGGTCCAGCAATCCTAAGGTTGACTCATCTTAAGTTTCCCCTATAGTGACCCCACTTACTAAGTGCTAGAGGTTGAGAGCATTATGTGGAACTTCAAGTTGAGTGGAGAAGAGTTTGGAATTTATAATGGTGAGGGTTCCATGTCTAGTTTTCTAGGAATAGTCAACAGGAAAATTCCTATGGCTAGACCCTAGGCTACTAAAGAGGAAAAACTAAACCTCAACCAAAATTGAGGTCAACAAATGGACCCCCAATAGGTGTGGTGTGCTGGGCAAGTACACTGCGCGTATTGGCTTTGACCGACGAGATCAACAAGAACCAATACAAACTCCTAAGTCAACAGACCCAGAAGTATGTGTAGAGTTGTGTGTGTGATATGTTTCTGCCAGGGAATTAGCAGGTGATCGTCTGGTTGAAATCAAGGAGTAGGGACTCTCGCTGGGGATCGGAGAGTAAATTTTGAGTTATGAAATTTCAAAGATTTCCAAAGGATGGGAGTCAAAATGTAAGTGTTGACCCCGAGGTGGGAATTGAAATTCAAATATCAACTCAAAGAGAGAGAGAGAGAGAGTCGGAGTGTAAGGACCGACCTCGAATGTAATGAATCAGAAATGTAGGAATGATTCGGAAATGAGAATTAAAATGTAGGCCAATTCTCAAAAGAAAGTGTCGAAATGTAAGGACTGACCTCAAATGTAAAGAATCAGAAATGTAGGACTAATTCAGAAATGAGAATTGAAATGTAGGTCAATTCTCAAAAGAAAGCGTCGGAATGTAAGGACCGACCTCGAATGTAATGAATCAAAAATGTAGGACTGATTCGAAAATGAGAATTGAAATGTATATCAATGCTCAAAAGAAAGCGTCGGAATGTAAGGACCGACCTCAAATGTAGTGAATCAGAAATGTAGGACTGATTCGGAAATCAGAATTGAAATGTAGGTCAATTCTCAAAAGAAAGCATCGGAATGTAAGGACCGACCTCAAATGTAGTGAATCAGAAACGTAGGACTGATTCGGAAACGAGAATTGAAATGTAGGTCAATTCTCAAAAGAAAGTGTCGGAATGTAAAGACCGACCTCAAGAATTGAAATGTAGGTCAATTCTCAAAAGAAAGTGTCGGAATGTAAGGACCGACCTCAAATTTAGTGAATCAGAAATGTAGGACTGATTCGAAAATGAAAAATTTAGGTATCGATTTTAAGGAGAGAGTCAAAATTTAGGTATCGACCTTAAAATGTGAGAATTGAAATGCAAATATAAATTCAAAGATGAAAGAATTGAAATGTAGGTATCAATTCGAAGATGAGAGAATTGAAATGTAAGAACCAATTCAAATATGTGAGAATTGAAATGTAAGTATCCATTCAAAGATGTGAGAGTCAAAATTTAGGCATCGACCCCGAAATGTAAGAATTGAAATGTAAGTATAAATTTGAAGAAGAGAGTCAAAATTTAGGTATTGACCTCGAAATATAAGAATCAGAATTTGGATATTGATTCAAAGATGTAAGGATTTAAATTTATAAAGGGCTTGGGGTGCTAAATTTGCAGAAGTGTATCATGTGAAAAGGGTGGTTGATCTTGTTGAAGGAGATTTGTAAGGTTTTGTGGAGTTATGTGCAGAATGTGAAATTCTGTGAGGATGTGCAGAGAGTTAATGTAGATAACGATGGTTGTGTTGCGTGCACAAAAAANATAGTCAATAGGAAAAGTTATATGGCTAGACCCTAGGCTACTAAAGAGGAAAAACTAAACCTCAACCAAAAAAGAAGTCAATAAATGGACCCCCAATAGGTGTGGTGTGTTGGGCAAGCACATCGCACGTATTGGTGTTGACCGACGAGATCAACAAAAACCAATACAAACTCCTAAGTCAACAGGCCCAAAAGTATGTGTAGTGTTGTGTGTGTGATTTGTTTCTGCTAGGGAATTAGCAGGTGTGTGTTTAACCAAGTCGAGAAGTAGGGACTCTCGCTGGGGATTGGAGAGTGGAGTTTAAGTTATGAAATTTCAAAGATTTCTAAAGGATGGGAGTCAGAATGTAAGTGCTGACCCCAAGGTGGGAATTAAAATTCAGATATCAATTCAAAAAGAGAGAGAGAGAGAGAGTCAGAGTGTAAGGACCGACCTCGAATGTAATGAATCAGAAATGTAGGACTGATTCAAAAATGAGAATTGTAATGTAGGTCAATTCTCAAAAGAAAGTGTCGGAATGTAAGGACCGACCTCGAATGTAATGAATCAGAAATGTAGGACTTATTTGGAAGTGAGAATTGAAATGTAGGTCAATTCTCAAAAGAAAGAGTCGGAATGTAAGGACCGACCTCAAATGTAATGAATCAGAAATGTGGGATTGATTCGGAAATGAGAATTGAAATGTAGGTCAATTCTCAAAAGAGAGCATCGGAATGTAAGGACCGACCTCGAATGTAATGAATCAGAAATGTAGGACTGATTCGGGAGTGAGAATTGAAATGTAGGTCAATTCTCAAAAGAAAGTGTCGGAATGTAAGGACCGACCTCAAATGTAATGAATCAGAAATTTGGGACTGATTCAAAAATGAGAATTGAAATGTAGGTCAATTCTCAAAAGAAACCATCGGAATGTAAGGACCAACCTCGAATGTAAATGAATCAGAAATGTAGGACTGATTCAGAAATGAGAATTGAAATGTAGGTCAATTCTCAAAAGAAAGCATGTAGGACTGATTCGGAAATGAGAATTGAAATGTAGGTCAATTCTCAAAAGAAAGTGTCGGACTGTAAGGACCTGAAGTGAGAATTGAAATGTAGGTCAATTCTCAAAAGAAAGTGTCGGAATGTAAGGTCCGGCCAGAAGAATCAGAATTTAGGACTGATTCGGAAGTGAGAATTGAAATGTAGGTCAATTCTCAAAATATAGAAATGTAGGTCAATTCTCAAAAGAGAGTGTCGGAATATAAAGCCCGACCTCAAAATGTAAATGAATCAGAAATGTAGGACTGATTCGGAAATCAGAATTGAAATGTAAGTCAATTCTCAAAAGAAGGTATCGGAATGTCAGAAATGTAGGACTGATTTGGAAATGAGAATTGAAATGTAGGTCAATTCTCAAAAGAAAGCGTCGGAATGTAATGGCCGACCTCGAATGTAATGAATTAGAAATGTATGATTGATTCGGAAATGAGATTTTAAGTATCGATTTTAAGGAGAGAGTCAAAATTTAAGTATCGACCTTAAAATATGAGAATTGAAATGTAAATATCAATTTGAAGATGAAAGAATTGAAATGTAGGTATCAATTCGAAGATGAGAGAGTTGAAATGTAAATATCAATTCAAAGATGAAAGAATTGAAATGTAGGTATCAATTCGAAGATGTGAGAATTGAAATGTAAATATCAATTCAAAGATGAAAGAATTGAAATGTAGGTATCAATTCGAAGATGAAAGAATTGAAATGTAGGTATCAATTCAAAGATGTGATAATTGAAATGTAAATATCAATTCAAAGATGAAAGAATTGAAATGTAAGTATCAATTTGAAGATGAGAGAGTCAAAATTTAGGTATTGACCTCGAAAGATAAGAATCAGAATTTGGATATTGATTCAAAGATGTAAGGATTTAAATTTATAAATAGTCCTGTGTTGTTGAATTTGCAGAAGTGTATCATGTGGAAAGGTTGACTTTGTTGAAGAAGATTTGTAGAACTTTATGGGGTTTTGTGCAGAATACAAAATTTCATGGGGATTGAAGAGAGTTAATGCAAATAAAGATGGTTGTGCCACGCGCAAAAAAGAGTAATAAACTCTGAAAACGAGAGAATCCACTCAAGAGATTTTTATCTTATTTAATTTTTCAAAATGTGTCTTTAAAGTTTTAATTTTAATTGGTTGATTTTTTTTAAAAAAAGAAATTTGTTTTGTTATTTATTCATTTATGATTATCTTTTATTTGTGTTTTATTTACTGTTAAAAGATTTGTCGTTTCGTTCTTTGTTCATTGGAACTCTGAACCATTGCATGGTTCGCGGCTTTCATCTATCGCACAAAAAGGCAATTGACAAAAAGACACAACTTGAGAGAATTTTCCATTAATCTGCTTCAATAAAGATGTTACTGATCAAACATAGGCTAAAGCCTCAAAAGGTACATCATGTAATCCATGTTAAAATATACTGAGAACCCTCTCATGATATGAGTACATCATAGACTGATTACATCAAATACATGTCATGCTGTTAAAAGAAAGCAAGTAAATCCTCTGTGCCTGGTATATTGAGCTCCTGATCAAGCAGACCTTCTGAGTCATGCTCCAGGATAAGAGTTCCCTTCGCATGTATTCAGAGGTAAAACCTTCTCATAGCTCGTAAGGAAACAGTTCCTCCAATTCCGGGTCCTGCTGGAATCCATATGGTACTTTACTGTCATCCATCCTGCAGAAGGTTAGGGACACCCTACGATGTCGTACTCCTGGAATGCAGTGCTTGGCAACGTCTGCACCGTTGCCCTTGAGAACAAGTACTGAACCAACTGGAAGAGGGATCTCCACAGCCCCTCTGAATTTGCCAAGGCCGATTACATCGATTTCTTTTCCAAACAGAATATTGTTCTTACTCATGAACGAGACCATGCAGAAAGGCCTCACAAAGTCATGATGGTCAATGTGTGGGGGAATGCAGTCACCCTCTTTATAAATGTTGATGATGCAACTGTTAGGAATGCAAGTAGCAGGTAGAATATTCCATTTAACCATTCTCTTGATCATCCATTTTATCATCGGTGGTAACGGATCCACTTGGTCGTATCTAAGGATCCCGGGCGGATTTCCCTGTCTGTCGTTCGTAAAATTATAACACCAGCCGCATTGGATGGTGATTCTTCCCTTTCCCAGCATACATTTCTTCGGCTCGGAATAAGTTCTCTCCATGATCAGGCTCGCTCGACCCCTATCTCTTAAATTGAAGATGCAGTCCATAATGCTTCTTTCATCTGTTTCAGAGAAAACCCTGGTATATAGCTCCAGGCCCTCCAATATGTTGATAAACTTTCCCTGAACCTCTTCATAGAACTCGAATTCTCTTTCATTTACTTTTCTTATTTTGTAGTATTCCACCATACCGGGAGTTGGTAGCTGCCTAGGACGTTCCTTCCTCCGGGCCTCGGCGGGAATCCAAACTGGTGTTGGTCGATCTGGAATATAAGATTCAGCCTCAAGTGGGATCTATGATCGTGGGCTCCGTGGTGTGCGCTGATCCGTCCCCAGTGAGACATACGGTTCATTTGCCACAAAATCTGGAGTCTGAGACTCGTTGGTGCTTGAAGTATATTCTTCTAAGGTACTGAAACATTGTAGATGCAGAAAGTTGCAGTCCGGGCATTCTACAAATGCGCCCGTGACTGATGTCCCAGATGGTATCCCAACGTTGCATGTTGGGCAACCTCTGTACAAGATATCGGGGACCGGGNGGTTCATTTGCCACAAAATCTGGAGTCTGAGACTCGTTGGTGCTTGAAGTATATTCTTCTAAGGTACTGAAATGCTGTAGAAGTAGAACATTGTAGTCCGGGCATTCTACAAATGCGCCCGTGACTGATGTCCTGGCTGGTACCTCAACGTTGCATGTTGAGCAACCTCTGCACAAGATATCTGGGACCGGGGGCACATTTGATCCTGTCACAAATCATGACTCTTTATCTGTAGCGGGCAGGCTGGCAGAATTTTCTCTCAAATTTGGATCATAAATATGTCCCTCAAGAATGGGGGTAAGAAAACTGCTCATGTCTCTTTGGCGCTTGCGCTCCTATCGCAGAAAGGCTCTCTGTTTCTTTTGGCTTGCATTTCTGCGTTGCGTCCTGCAGAGTGGAGTATTTGGTAGTTGTTCACTATGGGCAGCTATTAGGCCCCTTGCTAGAGTAGCTATCATGGAGGGCAGTCGGCTGGGCCCCCCCATCGGATCTTGTTCCGCTATCACGTTTTTACCTTTACGTGACACATCGTCTTGAGTGTTCACCCTCAACAGTGAAGGCAGTCCCTTCTTTTCTTCATTGTTGACTACGTCTATTAGAGGACTGTCGTAGTCTATATCAATCTGGTTGAAATCCATGTTGAAATCTATGACACCTCCTTGTCCGTCGTAGTCCATATCAATATGGTTGAAATCCATGTCGAAATCTATGACACCTCCTTGTGGCACCATCTCTTCATTCAGTGTGAGGTTCCAGCCGTCCTGGAAGGCAAAGATCAGCCTCTGTCCTCAAATTTTTCTGCAGACGACAGAAAGAAACGTCAGTGGGCCAAAGTTTGGCATGAATAAGAGCAAAACAATGTATTTATTAAAGTAAATTTTAGTGTGTTTTGATGAAAAGGATTACTCATTTTATGTGTGATTTTTGTTTAAATCCAAAGGTAGAAAAGAGACGTGTGAAGTTCAAAAATTTTCTGAAAATTTTCATTATATATGAGATTAATTACAAAATTTAGACCCGGTCATAGATATATGGCCATATAGATAATCCTAAAACAATCAAAGTTTCAAAGTTTCAAAGCAAGCAGAGGCAAGCGGAGGCAAGCGACATCAGGCTGCGTAATAGTTTTTCAGGTATCGTCCAATTATCGGTAACATGGGTCTTTCGCCCCGGAAGTCCACTAACTGGTAGGCTCCTCCTGTATAGAACTTTTCAACGACAAATGGTCCCTCCCAAGTTGCCTCAAATTTTCCACCTATTTTTCGGCGAGCAAGAATAGGTCTTTTGAGCACGATTATGAGGTCACCAATTTTGAATGTCCTTGCGCGGACCAATTTGTCATGGGCTTGTATCATCTTTGCCTGGTAGAGCTCCAAATGTTGTTGTGCTTCCAATCGTTTTCCCTCGAGACTCTCCAGTTCTTCAAGTCTGAGTTTTGTGTTTTCTTCCGTTGTGAGTTGGTTGGCAACGGCGACTCTGAGAGATGGTGTCTGGATTTCTAGCGGTAGCACGGCCTTAGTCCCGTACACAAGCGTATAAGGTGTACACTGAGTGGGAGTCTTAAAAGTTGTCCAGTAGGCCCATAAGGCTTCTAACAGTTTGTTATGCCAATCCCTTTTATTTTCATCCAGGGTTTTCTTCAAAATTTATATTAGTGTCTTATTGAAAGCTTCAGCCAGACCATTTGCTCTGGGATAGTAAATTGTAGAGTATCTTCAATCTATCCCATGTCTTCTGACAAAATGTTGATCTTTGTGCTTTTGAAAGTTGTCCCATTGTCAGAGATTATTCTTAAGGGTACTCTAAAATGGTAGACAATTTGGCTTTTAAAAAATTGAAGGACGTGTTGTGTCGTAACCTCACGTAACGGTACTACCTCTGCTCATTTGGAGAAATAATCTGTAGCGGCAAGTATGAACCTGTGTCCTTTAGAAGATGGAGGGTCTATCGGACCTATTATGTCTGTGCCCCAACACTCGAATGGCCACGAGGCAACAGTTGGGTGTAGCAAATTCGGAGGCTGGTGTAAGACCAACCCATGCACTTGGCATTGGTAACATCTTCTGGTTGTATCCATGCAATCAGACATCATTGCTGGCCAATAATATCTGAGTCTTTTGATCTTCATTTTAATTTTTGGTCCTGACTGGTGAGCGCCACACAATTCGGCATGTACCTCTTTGATAATATTTTGTGTCTCGGCTCTGCTCAAACACCGTAGCCACATTTGATCGAATGATCTTCTGTAGAGATCATTTCCCACCAAGGCGTAAGACACGGCCCTTCTTGTGATGTGGAGTGCCTCAGAATTGTCCTCCGGCAGCTTCCCAGTATGAAAATATTCTATTAATGGCTTGCGCCAATCTTCGTTGATGTCTGCAGCTATATTTATTGTTTCTTCTTTTCCAAGTTTCTGTAGAGTTTTGAAGTCATTTCGAGACAAGACTCGTCTTCCTTGCACCGTGACTTTGATGGAATCCTCCGGGGGACACGCCATTTCCTTAGCGAGTTTTGCTAGAGCGTCGGCATGGACATTATCTCCCCGAGGAATCCGGTAGAAAGTCACCTCAAGAATCTGCTCTAGGAGCTTCATCGCGTACTGATGGTATTTTGCTAATCTTGGTTTAAAAATTCTGTATTGTCCGGCGACTTGCTGGATGATAAGTTGAGAGACACCATAAATGGCAATGTTTGTTATATTCATTGAGATTGCCTACTCCAATCCGGTGATTAAGGCTTCATATTCCGCTTCATTGTTGGTGCACGGCTCTGTCAGGTGGTATGAGAACCTCAACATACCCTTATCTGGCATAATAAAAATTAAACCAATCCCTGTCTTAGTATAACTATGTCTGATCCTTTGTCTTTCCTGGATGACGAAGCACCATCGAAGTACATTTTCCAGCGCTGCGCACTAGAAATTTCCATTTGTAGTATTTTCTCATCTGGTAACTCGTCGTTGAGAGAGGACCAAGCTGGCAGTGGGTGTGCAGCGAGAAAGTCTGCTAAAATTTGTCCCTTTATAGCACGGAGGGGCACAAAAGTTATATCAAATTGCAATAAGATCATTGACAAGCTTGCTAAACATCTGGAGAGTGTTGGTCGGGTCATCAAATACTACAATGGATTAACTTTCGAAATTAGGGTGATCTTATAAGAAAGCATGTAATTTCTAAGCTTTTGGGCGGTGAAAATTAATGCTAGACAATGCTTCTCAATAGGTGGATACCTTATCTTCGTCGGTATTAAACGACGACTCAACTAGTAGAGTGCATTTTCTTTTCTCTCCTCATTGATTTGGGCTAAGAGGGCTCCAAGAGAGTCATCTAAAGCCGCGGTATACAGTATCAACGGTTTCCCTGGGATAGGGGATGCCAAAACAAGAGGTGTCATTAAATGTTATTTAACGTCCTCAAAGGCCCGCTGGCATTTCTCTTCCCAAATAAATTTGGCGTCCCTTTTTTAATAATGCCGAGAAAGGCTGACACCTACCTGACAGATTAGAAATAAAGCATCTCAGATATGTCAACTTCCTCTGGAATGAACGTAGCTGCTCCAAGGTTTTAGGGGAAGGCATTTCCAAGATAGCTTTAATCTTATCCAGGTCGATCTTGATTCCCTGAGGACGGACAATGAATCCTAGAAATTTCCCGGAGGTGACGCCAAAGGCGCACTTTAAGGGATTCATTTTAAGGTCATATTGTCGTAATCATTCAAACACAATCCTCAANACAATCCTCAAATCATACAAATGGTGTATTTTTTGTTTACTTTTGATGACCAAATCATCCACGTAGCATTCTACTTGATTGTGAATGAGGTCGTCAAAAATCTTTGTCATTGCACGCTGATATGTTACTCCGACGTTCTTTAGGCCGAACGGCATCACTGTGTAGCAGAAGAATCCAATTGGTGTTCTGAAAGCTGTAAGCGCTGCATCCTTGGGAGCCATCTTAATTTGGTTATATCCCGATGATCCATCCATGAAGGAGAAAATCTCATGTGTCGAAGCGATGTCCACCATCATCTCTGGTACAGGTAGTGGAAACTTNATAGAGAACATTTCCTACCAGGGCGTAAGACATGGCCCTTCTTGTGATGTGGTGCGCCTCAGACTTGTCCTCTGGCGGCTTTCCACTATGCAAATATTCTATTAATGGCTTACGCCAATCTTCTTTGATGTCTGCAACTGTATTTATTGTTTCTTCTTTTCCAAGTTTGTGTAGAGTTTCAAAGTCATTTCGAGACAAGACATGTCTTCCTTGCACCTTGACTTCAATGGAATCCTCGGGGGACACGCCATTTCCTTAGCGAGTTTTGCTAGAGCGTCGGCATGAGCATTATCTCCCCGAGGAATTCGATAGAAAGTAACCTCAGGAATCTGCTCCAGGAGCTTCATTGTGTACTGATGGTACTCTGCTAGTCTTGGTTTCAGAATTCTGTATTGTCCGGCGACCTGCTGAATGACAAGTTGAGAGTCACCATAGACGGCGATGTTTGTTATATCCATTGAGATCGCCAACTCCAATCCGGTAATTAAAGCTTCATATTCTGCTTCATTGTTGGTGCACGGCTCTGTCAGGTGGTATGAGAACCTCAGCATACCCTCATCTGGCGTAATAAAAATCAAACCGATCCCTGCCTTGCCTAGTATAATTGTGTCTGATCCTTTGTCTTTCCTGGCTGACGAAGCGCCATCGTAGTACATTTCCCAGCGCTGCGCACTCAAAAATTCCATTTGTAGTATTTGCTCGTTTGGTAACTCGTTGTTGAGAGAGGACCCAGCTGGCAGTGGGTANTTAATGCCGAGAAAGGCTGACACTTACCTGAGAGATTAGAAATAAAGCGTCTCAGATATACCAACTTCCCCTAGAAGGAACGTAGCTGTTTCAAGGTTTTAGGGGGAGGCATTTTCAAAATAGCTTTAATCTTATCCGGGTCGATCTCGATTCCCTGATGACAGACAACGAATCCTAGAAATTTCCCGGAAGTGACACCAAAGGCGCACTTTAAGGGGTTCATTTTAAGGTCATATCGTCGTAACCGTTCAAAGACGATCCTCAAATTGTACAAATGGTCTATTTTCTGTTTACTTTTGATGACCAAATCATCCACGTAGCATTCTACTTGATTATGGATGAGGTCGTCAAAAATCTTTGTCATCGCACGCTGATATGTCGCTCCGGCGTTCTTTAGGCCGAACGACATCACTGTGTAGCAGAAGATTCCAATCAGTGTTTTGAAAGCTGTAAGCGCTGCATCCTCGGGAGCCATCTTAATTTGGTTATTTCCCGATGATCCATCCATGAAGGAAAAAATCTCATGTGTTGAAGCGATGTCCACCATCATCTCTGGTATAGGTAGTGGAAACTCGTCTTTTGGACATGCCTTGTTCAAATCTCTGAAGTAGACACAAACGCAGATCTGTCTATTTTTCTTTTTAACTGGTACAATATTGGCTAACCACATGGGGTATTGCTCTTCTTTAACAAAGTTAGCGTCTATCAACTTTTTCACCTCGGCAATGACTTGTTGTTCTATCTCGAGGTGCATTCTCTTNCAGTCCTGACATTTCATCGTAGCTCCATGCGAAGCAATCTTTGAATTCTGCTAATAGTTTGAACAATTTTGCAGATTCTTTGTCATCAAGTAGAGAACTTTCTTCAGTCCCGAGGTTAATCTCTTTCAATTCATCGATAGTGGATTTAATTTCTTCCTCAAACTCTGGCGGAGCATCTTCTATTGGTTGATCAGTTTCAGTCCCGAGGTTAATCTCCTTCAATTCATCGACAGTGGATTTAATTTCTTCCTCAAATTTTGGTAGAGCATCTTCTATTGGTTGATCAGCAGAGTCATCTTCTATATCGAGACAATCCTCTTCTGACTTACTAGTAACAACCATACAAAATTCAGAATCATCGACTGGTCCAACTGTACAAAATTCGAGACCTTCTTTAGAATTGGGAGTTCGACTTTTAACATTCCATAATTTTTTAAAAAGTTGAAATTTATCTTTTGGCATTTATTTTGGTAAGTGTCCCTATTGACTTAACTTTTGAACACAAGGCGAAAAGTAACATTTTGGTAAGTGTCCCTGTTGAATTAACTTTTGAACACAAGGCGAGAAGTAACCAAAAGATAGTTGTTTTGGTAAGTGTCCCTGTTGAATTAACTTTTGAACACAAGGCGAGAAGTAAACAAAAGGCATTTCCATTAATTAATTAGAATCAACATCCAAATTTACATGTTTTTCAAGCTCAGTAGAGGTAGAAGCACGGTAAAATTTAATCGGCTTTGAACCAACACTATGGACTTCCTTGACCTCTAAACTCTCGGCCTTTTGAGGAAGAATCGGAGTGACGGTCATAGTATCCACATAGTGGTTTATCCTATCATACATTGTTTCATATTCATTCCTCTATGTATCTTCTAGGGATATCTCATACTGAGGCTTCTTCTGTTTTTTCATCATTACCTCATCTTCAGAACTGTCTTCATCACCAATGTTGATAGTTGGCCTAGTCCGTTTATCAATTAAATTGATCTTTCCTCGTCCGCGTCCCCGGCCTCGACCTCGGGTGCTTGAACTAGAAGAACCTCAACCAACTCGTTGTAAGGGAGTGGTAGAAAGTTGTTGAAGCGGAGTTGTCTGGCCTCCTTTTTGTGATCCTTATGAATCTTTACCTTTGTTTGTCAAAATTTCGTGTTGTATGGCCTTCTTTTTGTGATCCCTCTGAATCTTTATCTTTGTTTGTCAAAATCTCGTGTGAGAAGACAGTCTTCTTTGGAGGCACGTAGTAGGCAGCATCTTCATGGATACCAACTTCATGTACTGAAAATGGTTGTAGGTCTCCCTTGATGCAATTTTCTTGACCATCTTTCTTAGTAGGCAGTGTCTTCATGGATACCAACTTCATGCACTAAAAATGGTTGTAGATCTCCCTTGATGCAATTTTCTTGCCCATGTTTGCGGTATTTAATGCACTGGTGTAGGGATGATGGAACCATGTTATGCTCATGAATCCATGGTTGACCCAATATAGCGTTAAAAGAGTCTCGGCGTCGATGATATGAAATTTAATGGTTATTACGAGTTCTCTGACCTTCATAAGTAATGAAATTGATTGGCTCTTTCTCCCTTTTGGTTGAATCCTCTTAACATCATCTTATCGGGGATGAGCTCTTGAACGTCATTTCTCCCTTTTGGTTGAATCCTCTTAACATCATCTTATCGGGGATGAGCTTCTGAACGTCACAGTCCAAATATGCTAACGTCCATCTTAACATCATTTTATCGGGGATAATTTCTTGAATATCAAAATCCAAATATGCTAATGTTCGAGACTCATCAAGTTAAGAGATGCTCTAGGATCCACTAAAACTCTAGAAAACACAAATCTGCCAATGTTGACGGAGATGTAGAGCGGACGGTTGTGGTCGGCGGTACCGAGCAGTAAGTCTTCATCTGTGAGAGTTACCCCTGACTTTTCTCCCAATGAGAAAACTACATCTGAGGATGTGCTAGCCAACTGAGCTGAGCAAATTTCTGGATCTAGAAAAGCTGTAACCAGAGATTCTCTCATCTCCTTTGACAGGATCAGAGTGTCGTAGATGCTTAGTCGGCAGGCAACTTCCTAAGATGAGCTAGCACGTTGTAGTCTACTTTGTACGATCCTCTGATTTTATCTTGATTATGTGGTTCTTCCACTGGCGGAGGTGGGGGTACCTCTTCTCGAGTCATTATTTGTTTTCCCTTGTCTGTTGGAGTTGTTCTCAGTGGTAATACTTTTCCTCTCCTTAAGTTGACTTCTGTGATTTCTTCTTCTTGAGATATCATTTTTGAATATTCCGGTGTCTTTTGCTCCTCATCGGAGAGGTCTAATTTGATGGCAAATGGTGCGCCATGAAGCTCGAGAGTTGGCTCTTCATTATCGGTGCTGTCTTAAGCGATATCATTGAGTTCTTCTTTGTCCTTGATAACGAGTTCATCGGACTCAAGTACGATTTGAGGATCATTTTGGGAATCGAGATCGCAGCTAGCTTGGTTATAATCAGTCACGTTATTACCAGGAATGGTCAAAACGTAGCCGAAATCACAACCATTATATTCATAAGACCCCAGAGGGACAAAAAGATAATCATACAAAGTCAAGGGTTTGAGGACTTTCTTCCCCAAATCCGAGACAACCAATCTAATAGAGGCAGTCCCTATCCTACCCCACGTGCTATCAATCTTGGCAGTGACGCTTTTCTTTTTCCTGTTCTTTATCCTAGACGATGACGGATTTTCTGGCGAAATCTTCATCTCGGTCTCAGTATGCTGCAGACTCTGAATGGAGGCTTGTTTTGATGCAGATTGTAGCTTGTTCAGTATCTTCTTGGACGATCCGCTCCATACTTTATTCCATCCTTCTTCGATATTCATAGAGGCCTATTTCGATGAATCTTGTATTCGATTGAGGACCCTTTGGAGTTCATCCCAAGTTGTACTCCATCTATCTGTTTCGACATATGGATCAATTGGGGAAATTGACTCAGCTGAAATCATGTTTACGGAACCTTTTTCAGGTTCTCTCAAATACTCCTTCGGGATTGTTATATTATCTTCCTTGAGGTTCTTCTCGAGCCAGTCTTTAAAGACGAAACACTTGTCTATAGTGTGTCCAAGCAACCGGTGGTACGGGCAATATTTTGGTTCATTCTTCTTATCCACCTCTTCGGTTTTCTTTGTATCAGGCAGTTTGAATTATGGTTTCTTCGTTAAGCTTTTGAATATTTTAGGTACAGCTTCATCTTTGAAGGAATAAACAACTTTCTGTCGCTCTAACAGGGATACTCTTTTACCCGTTGTTCGAGGTGATCCTTCCTGAGACGGTCGTTGGTTGGATTGACTGCTCTGTTTTTGAGAGTACTGTGACGAAGACTGATGATGATCTTCTGCATATATCTTTATCGACTGTTTTCCTTTGTCGATAGTTGCGACTACCTNCAGAAAATGTTTTAACTGACCCGTTGGGCAAGTCAGTGTACCAGTCGAAAGCAATCCCTGACAAGCTGCTGAAGAACTGTTGGCATAGTAGAGCTTCGCTATTCCTCGTGTTGCCACAATTGGCTCGGAAATGCGCTATGTGCTATCTGGGATTTCCAGTCCCATCAAATATCTTGAAGTTTTGGCTCACAAAACCCTTAAGGAAAGGGACGGCATCGAACTCCTCTGGGTAAATCTACCCTTTAAAATTGATGCACCGCCCTTGGACTGGGCTAAGGCCTCCCGCACTTGTTCAACCATTTGCTTGAACCTTTTTTCTGGCATGGCACCTGATGGAGAATCCTTCTTTAGTTGTTCTTCTTTGTCTGTTGAAGTAGCCTCCCTCCTTTCATCTGCAATGTGTAAGATTTCTGGCTGATTAATCTCTGGAGAAGCCAATCTTGGTGCTTGTGATTGCCCCTGAATGGTGGCCATGGCGGTCATAGCTGCAGTCATTTCTTCTATTCTTTTCTTCAATAGAACAACTTGCTCATCCCTTAGGAGGATGACCCTACATATCTCATCTCCAGCGTTCTCTTCAGTGTGAGGTTGAGCCTTGCGCGCAGATGTGATAGCTCTAGTTTCGATCACATGGACATCCATGAAATCCTCCTCCAAGTAATCACTGCAATCAAAATCCTCGTTGTCACGATTGACGGAAACTCCGTGTTCTCGAGCTAACTCAGAAATCTTGATCCTGAGTTTCTCAAATTTTTCCTCAATTATCGATTCCTTGATTACTTTAAGATTTAGAGGACCTTGATGGAAATCCTCAACTTGTTCCTCCATCTCGCTGGCTATCGTCGCGACGATGTCAGATATTTCAGGCACTGGTTTTACTTCCTGTCTTGCAGGCTCACTGAACTGTATCGGTGCAGCGACCTTGGGTACTCATACCCTCTTCTTCTTTGACGATGATGTCTCAGAACGGAACAGTTAATCCTTCAGTCGAATCTTCAATGACCATTACTTCTTTTCCCTTAGCAGTAGCAGGGATAGCACGCTTGATGACAGCAGCTTTAGCCTTCTTGCAGGTAGAGAAGTTCTAAAGGCAGTTCAAACTGAATTCTACAGACGGCTCTTATACTTCCGGAGCAGCGATCTTCATTACCACGAATTGGGCTTTCCCGAGGATAACCTCGAGGTCTTCAAATCTAGCTCCGAACTTGATGGTGGGAGCAACGTTCCGGGCGCTACGGTCCGTTGGCAGGTTGCAGGAAATGGTCAGCGTTGGGTAGGCCATCGCAGCGGACTTTAAAACAGAAACTTTTAGGGTTAGCTATATGGTCGAAAACCTCATAATTTTTAGTGCAAGCACTGAAAATAGAGGTTAATCTGTAGACCGGGCGGGTCCTAATTTACAGTTAATTTTAACATCTTTGTTCAAAAAGTTTTAAAATTTAATTAATATTTCAAAGTACGCGCAGCACAACACGATTTTGTTTAATTGGCAAAATAGCAAACCAAATTTGGAAGGGAGATGTGAAAAATTTTAGGACCCAGTGCGGGACCCAATTAGTTGCAGAAAATGCCCAGGTGGAATTAGTCCACCGACACACCTATTGGGGATCACCCCACATAAAGTTTAAGGAGTCCTTAATGGTCTTCTGAACCCCTCTGTTCAAAGATTTTTGAACAGCTAGTCCTGAAGACCAAAGAGTTAGATGTACTTTCCCAAGATAGAAATGGGTAAAGGATGCCAATGGAGGAAGGGTAATCTGGCCCAAGAGGGACATGGACATATTACCGATGTGTGAAAATAATATTTCTTGATTTGTATAGACAGAAAAGCACGTCCCCAGCAGAGTCGCTAGAAGCTATCGGAGTTATTTCGGGTTGGTTTGTGGGGAGGAGTTGCCCGTAAGAAGCTGTCGGTCGCCGGAATCAAAATCAGTTTGTGGGGTTGCCCGTAAGAAGCTGTCGGTCATCGGAATCAAAAATCCCGTCACCCGCTTCGAAGGACAAGTATGAAATCAAACTGACCCCATATTTTTCATAGTTTAAAATGAAAGAGCATTGTACCTCAGAAGTATGAAATCAAACTGACCCCATATTTTTCATAGTTTAAAATGAAAGAGCACTGTACCTGGGTCTTGTATCTATCCTGAAGGATAAACACAAGACTTGAGGATGAGGCTCGATCAAATAAACTACGGAAAGTATGTCGTCCGTTTGGTCTGCGAAACCTTTGTATTTGCAGACAAGTTCCCCTATTTAANTTTTGAGGAGAAATATTTAAGTGTTTCATCCTGCCAATTTTATTAGTTAGGGCTTACATTCGTGTGAAATGATCACACAAATAGCTTGGAAGATGTTAGGTCGTGACAAATGACAATCGAAATGATCACACAAATAGCCTGGAAGATGTGAGGGTTTAGGTTGTGACAAACGACAACCTTTTCGTGTGAAACGATCACACAAATAGCCTGGAAGATGTGAGGGTTTAGGTTGTGACAAACGAAAATCTCGAATGATCACACAAATAGCCTGGAAGATGTGAAGATTTAGGTCGTGATAAACGACAACCTCGGCTAAGACGAGTTAGGGCTTATATTATATAGCAGGGCTATACAAAGGCCTAAAGATAAGGTGATGCAAATAGCCTGGAAGATGTGAGGATTTAGGTCATGACGGACGACAACCTCAGAATCCTAAGATCAAATAGCTTGGAAGATGTGAGGATTTAGGTCGTGACGAACGACAACCTCAGAATCCTAAGATCAAATAGCCTGGAAGATGTGAGGATTTAGGTCATGATAAACGACAACCTCGGAATCCTAAGATGTATAGCCTGGAAGATGTGAGGATTTAGGTCGTGACAAACGACAACCTCGGAATCCTAAGACGGTATAGCCTGGAAGATGTGAGGATTTAGGTCGTGACAAACGACAACCTCAAAATCCTAAGATGATTTAAGAGTATATTGTATAGCAGGGCTATGCAAAGGCCTAAAGATAAGGTGAGGATTTACGTTGCATGAGAATAGCAGGGCTATGCAAAGGCCTAAAGATAAGGTGAGGATTTACGTTGCATAAGCAAGAAAAATTTACGTTGCATAAGCAAGCGACCTCAAAGTCCTATGAGTTTAAGTCTAAGGAAGGAAGATTGGTTTAGCTGGGGAAGACAGGTTTTGCTGTTGAAGATGACTTTAAGTCTAAGGAAGGAAGATTGGTTTAGCTGGGGAAGACAGGTTTTGTTGTTGAAGATGGCCGTGTTTAAGTCTAAGGAAGGAAGATTGATTTAGCTGGGGAAGACAGGTTTTGCTGTTGAAGATGGCAGTGCTGCCCACCATGCTAGCTCGAAGCTCCTTGCCGCGACAAGTTTGAGTTATCTAGTGTGTCAAGTTATAACATCAAATCAGGTGGCCTTATGGTTGAAGTTCTTTAAATTTTATGAGGGCATATTAAAGTTGATTAGAGCAGCACCGGTTAGGATCCTACGGTTCCCTCGTTCCGGCATCACTATTTTCTATTGGATTCACTTAGTCCAAATGAACTTACTAAACCCAACTTAATGGATCCATAATTTCATTTAAACCATGGGAAGCCTCGTTAGCAACCGTAGGTTACCTCCTCCGAGGGATTTCCGATCATCCGATAGAGACATCTTAATTTAGTTGAAGTTGTGGTTTTTTTTGTGTGATGTTTGTGATTAAATTTTGAGTTGTTTTATATTTTGAATGTTGTGGCGGAGAATTTTATCTTGGTTGATTTTAGTTTTAGTTTCGGGTTATGGTTAAGTTTAACATGCAAGTTTATGTAGGTAAATGCAAGCATGAAACATGTAAGGAAAAGGCAGCAGAAAGACGGTACTATAAACTGTAAAAGCGTACCTTGCGAGTCTTCTCGTTCTACCACCTGAAACTTAAAATGCATGTTAAGGCAGTTTATGAATAGAAGGAAAGGTAAAATTTTGGTAATTTTCCTATCCCTATGTCATAGCTTGGTAAGTCCTTAAGATTTTAATTGAGGATGACTTTGTCAAGCAAAACATATTAAGTTTAGTAGATCTCCAAGGTGTCCAATAGATCTAGATAAAGAAGCAGGTACGTGCTACTCCCTCGCTGCCTAGTGGAAAGTTCCGAGTCTTTTAAAACTTATTATGTTGCTTGATAATTCATCCTATAAATACCCTTAATGCTCAGTGAACATTGATGTCTCAATTATCCCTAAGAAAAGGGTAATTATCATTTGTCATTCAATTTAAGAGTTATGTGGGTGAAGACCCTTAAAGGGGCAAGTTAGTGTAATTTGAACACTTAGCCAAATTTTTAATCCTAATTGGGCTTAGTGGTGTTTCAAGGATGTTTGATTTAGTTATATTTATTTCTCTAATCCTTGTTTAATCAATTTTTTTATTCAGCCTAAGTCACCACTAAACCCTTAAGGCTCATGTGAGTGTCTTAATTAGTTTTGAAAAGGGTTAAGCTTTAAGTATTCATGATTTGGATTCTATTTTAAAATCAAGATAGGAGTATTAAATTGATTAATTATTGACTTCAAAAGTCATACCCCTAAGTCCAAGATCATTTAATTATAATATATTAATTATTGACTTCAAAAGTCATACCCCTAAGTCCAGGATCATTTAATTTTAATAAACTTCGAGGATCATTTAATTTTAATAAACTTCCAAATTTTAATAATTTAGAAATTTATTAATCTTAATCCGATCATTTAATTTTAATAAACTTCCAAATTTTAATAATTTAGAAATTTTTAATCTTAATTGAGTTTAATTTTAATAAACTTCCAAATTTTAATAATTTAGAAATTTATTAATCTTAATTAAGAAATTGAGATTGGTTTCTACCAATTAAACCTCTTGTGTTTCAGGCATCAAATAAATTGATTCAGATCAGAGGCTACCCATTTCNTTTCAAGCATCAAATAAATTGATTAAGATCAGAGGTTACCCATTCCCCTCTTTGAATTAGGCCTAAATGTTAATTAAGGCATGATTTCCAAAATTACACATTTGCCCCTAAGGCTCTAATACTTCATAATTTGTCAAATCCAATTCAAATGATTTTGAAATTTTTATTCCATGAGGCTCTAACACTTCATAATTTATCAAATTCAATTCAAATGACTTTAAAATTTTTATCTACTCATTATGGGCAATTTAAGACATCAGAGGAGAAAATGTGATTTTTCAAAATTTAATTTAATTTACATATTTATTTTAATGCAAAAATAAGAGGAGAAAATGTGATTTTTCAAAATTTAATTTAATTTATATAATTATTTTAATGCAAAAAAGGAGAAAATGTGATTTTTCAAAATTTAATTTAATTTATGTAATTATTTTCATGTAAAAATTGGATTTTTCAAAGAAAATTCCTAACTTGACCAAGGTAAATTATAATCCCTTGAAATTTTTATTGGAGATAGACCTAGACAAAAGAAGACTTTGGACAAAATTCCATAATTTTTTGAATTCTCTCTGATTTATTAGAATTATTTTAATATATGCGCTATTTAATAAAAAAAATATTTTAGGTGGTGAAAATTAAGTTTTGTATTTTTGAAAAATCCCTCTAAGGTCAGAGAACCCAGAGGAATAAATTTATATTTTTTGATATTTCCTTGATTTATTGGAATTATTTTAGTAAAAAACTCATTTTTAGCCTTTTTAAAAAAATTATTTTTAAGCTTTGAAATTCAATATCTTTATTTAGAAAATCAGGAAATATAATCTAATTGTTCCTAAGTGATTAGGAAGCAATTTAGAGAATTTCCACGAGTTTTATTTTTTTTATAATTTTTATGGATTTTTAATTATTTTAAATATTTAAAATAGGCTAAAAATCAAGTTTTTATTATAAATATTATTTTATTTTTAGAAAATACCCCTGATCACACAAACTCAAAAAAACTAAGTTTCATAATTTTTTTAGTTATATTTTGATTTTTAAAAATCATTTAAGTGTTAAAAGTGGTATTATCTTTAAAATTCATCTTAAGGTGTCAAATGAACTCAAAATATTTTGAAATTTTTATGATGAGTTCTATGGATCATAAATCACAATGGAGATCAAAAATCAAGTATTTAATTATTTAATTCAAAATTAATTATCTTAGTGATTTAGTATTTGTAAAATTTAAGGACATTTTAAATGACCTGACCAATGAAATTATTTTCAAAGGTTTCTCTAGCCATGGTGGACTTTGCAATTTTCTTAGGATTTTATAACCAATATGCTAATTTTCATGATTATTTTAAAGAAATAATGTAAAATAACTTGAAAAAAATGGGTCTCTGTATAGGAAGCTCCTCTAACTTTGGAAAAATCAGAGAATACTTCTCGTGACAGAGGCCACAACATGCTAAAATTCCAAGCCAAGGTGATGTGTCATTATGCATGGAGAATCAAATGATTCAAAATAGTGTTTAATTAATTAAAAATAAAATATGCATGAAATAGACTTGAAATTTGTTCCACATTGTTCTCCTTTGTTCACTGAGCAAATGAGTATTTTCATTTTATTTTTTTTTATTTTTCTACACAAAGTTTTGAATTTTCTAAGTTCAGGGTATTTAAATAAATAAGAAAAGCCCTATTTATCTATATAAACCGTGCGTGCTGACTAGATCCTAGGCAGCTCCGAAGGAATGCGTGGCGCGCTCTGGTTGGACGCCACCGTCCACGTAACTTGCTAACTCGGCCCGCTGTTTATATGTTGAAGCGTTGTTCGGCTCGATCTGCCTTGTCCATTTGATACACGCTTGATCGAACGGCTCCCCGTCATCATCCCCGATAGAATGATCCCGTACCAGTCCACACTAAAACCTTAAGATCTCAGCCTAAACTCAACCAAATTGCTTTGGGTTTGATCCTATAGACTCGTCTAAGTGAGACGAACACATCCATATAGTTAAGATGCCATGAAATCAAGCTTTAGTAAATGGAGAATCAAAATAAGCTCGAGAGGAGGAGGAGTTTTATACCTTTGCTCTGAGAAGGGAGGCTTCGATCAGAGGTGCTTGGCATGTTCAGGAGAAGTTTTATACCTTTGCTCTGAGAAGGGAAGCTTCAATCAGAGGTGCTCGGCACATTTGTTGGGGTCCAAGGAGGCTAGGGATTGAGTCCCTAGTCTTGGTGAAAGGCCTAGGTATGAATTCGACCAAACTCGATTTCAGGTGTTGGTCTATAGCTATGGTAGAGGCTCTTTGGAAGGAGGATTTGATGGGACTTTGGCTCCTTTCACTCTTGTGAAGGTGTGGGCACAAGCAATTAAAGTTTGGTGGAGTGTGGAGTTTTATTGGGTTCTGTCCTGGTTTCCGGCAGGGTTTCAAGCTCAAAAATTGAGCTCTGGCAATTGGAATGGGTGAGGGAAAATGGTTGGAATGCACTGAGGGGATCTTATTNTGTTATTCCCAAAGTCTAGGTTAATCCATCCATTATGATTCCTTATAAAGTCTATAGTATCATTTCCAACTATAAATCCTTTTCACCTAACTCTAGCATTTATTTTAAGATCTATAATCATTTTTTCAATCAAATAAAGTATTCATATGTCATCTATTAATCTCACCAAATCAATTTAAACACATTATCAACCATTTTCAAACCCTTCAACCATCACTCTATATGTATAGACTTCCTTCATTGGATGGTCGAATCATTACATTTGGACTTTTTTTAATAACACACTATCATTCAACTAAAAGTTTCATCCTTTTGAGCTTAGTTTTTCTAACTTGGATCCTTTCTTTAATTTCAATACTTCTAATATGAAAGTTCATTCTTTTAATAATCTAACTCATTCTATTAATCGAGATTTTTCCCTAAGGCTCACTAATACGATTCATTTTTACGTGATTTTGCCTGCATGTTATTGGCGTGTTGATATGCCCTATAGCAACGCCAAGAACTTGACTCGCCTTAATTCTTGGTGTATGGTGTATGTGTAATATCAGTAATATTAGATTTTGAGTCTGAAATATTGATCTCTTAGGGAGTGAAGTTGTTAGACTTAAGAGAAGTTCTAGCTTACTAAATTCACTCTTAGCTTGGAAGTAAAGTTGGTTTTTAAGTTGTGCTAACTAGCCCTACTAAATTACAAACTACTCTTGAAGGTTTACTACTACAAAAATTCTACTAAATAATATTTAAATTGGTGATAATCAAGTTATTAAGCTACCCTCCCTTGAAATGATATAAGTGGTGTGTAAGAAAATGAATACTTTAAATTGTAATTGTAGCTAGTGACAAATAGAAGCAACGCTATTCTNTGCAAATGTGCTTTAATTTGGCAAAGATATCTTAAGCATGTGCATTTTTGGAAATAAGATCCCTTAATTTCGAGTTCCTTTGGTCCATGGCTTGATTTAGATAATTTCATGGTGTTTGGACTGGTCAATAAGTCCAACTAATGGCTGTGGTGGAGTTAATTTGCTGGCTTTAGGGAGGTTAGGTCACATTTGATGCATGGGTCCAAGTGGGTGCAAATGACCAAAACTTAGGTTTGGGCTAGGTTAGCCACGTCAATTGGCCCAAATAATTTTTCATTTGGTGTAGATGATAATGACGAACAACTTTGGTGAAGGATGGAAGTGGTTTTGAGTCCAATTGGAGGGTCAATTTGAGGGAATTTTAAACTTTAATCAATTTGGTCATGTTGGGCTAGGCTTGGGTCTAGCTTGGGTCAGCCTTGGGCTAAGTCCAAATTGATTATTTTAAATGGTCAATAGGGACCTCATGAAGAGTTTACAACATTTATATGTCAATTTGGAGGTGAAATCAATCAATTCGGTGAAATTTGGGGACTTAGCCAATTTGAGGCTAAATTTGGGAGTTTTGGATTTAGGCCAAAATCAAATGGATTTGAGACTTCACCAAGGCCAATTGATGGTTGATTTTGATGTATAATAATGTTATAAAGATTTTTCAACATTAACTAAGGCCAATTGACTAGGCTATGGGTTCGATTTGGTGAGATTAGGTCATATGGTCAAAATTGGGGTTTTGACCCAAATTAAAATTGGGCTCAAATCATAGATTGAGCTTGTATTTGGTTTATTTTGGTCATATAAAAAGTGAATTTGAGTTTAGGATTGGAACTGGGGTCAATTGAGATCAAATTGATGGACATTTGAATTGGATTTGGGGCAATTTGAGTCTTTAAAAGGTAATTTGGGGATTTTACTTAAAGATTGTCAAATTGGCCAAATTGGGTAATGTGGTAGTTGAGAGAAATGAAATTAAGAATATTTGGGATTTTCTGGGATTTTTTTGAATTTTGGGTCCAAGAGGGGTATTTTGGTAATTTGGGGGTGTTTTAGAGGTAAAAGGCCAAGATGGGTATTTTAGTAGAGTTGAGGTACCAACCATCACCAATAAGTCATGTAGGGGCAAAAGACCAAGATAGGTATTTTGGTAGAGTTGAGGTACCAATCATCACCAATAAGCCATGGAACAATGGAAACCCCATTTTGGGTCCTCTACATAGTGGTCTTAGCTAAACCATAGCCCTAGGGCAATAGCCCTAGGGCTAGTAGGTTTAGGGGACCATCTACATGAGTATCCCAAAAGATCAAGGGAACTAGGCTTAGAAGTTCTAAGCCATGGACCAATGGAAATCCCATTTTGGG
Source organism: Phalaenopsis hybrid cultivar (assembly GCA_002079205.1). NCBI lineage: Eukaryota > Viridiplantae > Streptophyta > Magnoliopsida > Asparagales > Orchidaceae > Phalaenopsis > Phalaenopsis hybrid cultivar. The sequence goes on along the minus strand of JXCR01140265.1, from coordinate 55,037 downwards.
TCCTCTACATAGTGGTTTTAGCAAAACCATATAGCCATGGACCAATGCGAACCCCATTTTGGGTCCTCTACATAGTGGCATAGCTAGGGCTAGTGTATCCCAAAAGATCAAGGGATCTAGGTTTGGACCAATGGAAACCCCATTTTGGGTCCTCTATGTAGTGGTTCTAGCCAGACCATATCCCTGGGCTAGTAGGTTTAGGGGACCATCTTTATGAGTATCCCAAAAGATCAAGGGATCTAGGCTAGTAGGTTTAGGGGATCATCTACATGAGTATCCCAAAAGATCAAGGGATCTAGGCTAGAAATTCAGGGTTTAGGATAGTGAGTGATTGGGTGCAGATTAGTGTAGTGAGTGCCTTAGCTCCAGACCAACACCCAAGGTCAACCCTAAGATCCAGCAGAGTGCAGATAAGTGTAGTGAGTGCCTTAGCTCCAGACCAACACCCAAGGTCAACCCTAAGGATAGTGTAGATGAGTGTAGTGAGTGCCTTAGCTCCAGACCAACACCCAAGGTCAACCCTAAGGTGCAGCAATCCTAAGGGTGATAGATAAGTGTAGTGAGTGCCTTAGCTCCAGACCAACACCCAAGGTCAACCCTAAGGTCCAGTAATCCTATGGGTGACTCATCTTAAGTTTCCCCCATAGTGACCCCACCTACTAAGTGGGTTCAGCAATCCTAAGGGTGACTCATCTTGAGTTTCCTTACAGTGACCCCACCTACTATATTCAACACCCAGGGTTAATCTTAAGGTTCAACAGTCCTAAGGTGAGCCAGCCTGAGTTTCGCCCCCACCTACTAAATGCTAGAGGTTAGGACCAATATGTGAAACTTTAAGTTGAGTGAACCAGACACCTACTAAATGCTAGAGGTTAGGACCAATATGTGGAACTTCAAGTTGAGTGGAGAAGAGTTTGTACTAAGTATTTAGAGGTTATGACCAATATGTGGAACTTCAAGTTGAGAAGAGAAGGGTTTTCAAAATTCTAATGGTGAGGGTTCCATGTCTAGTTTTCTAGGAATAGTCAACAGGAAAAGTCCTATGGCTAAACCCTAGGCTACTAAAGAGGAAAAACTAAACCTCAACCAAAATTGAGCTCAACATACCAGAATACCAAAGTTTAAAAACCTAAATTATCAATCGCCTTAGCCTTTTCTCCAACTCACTTAGTTTCTTGAATACATAAGATATTAATTTTTCTTTGAATCAAAATATCAACTAATTCGATTAATTTACCATTGAGAGTTCCTATATTCCAAAATCCTATTTAATATTAGTTTCATTAGTTTCATGGATTAACTTCTTTACCTGCATTCGTCTGTAATGTGGGAACCCATGTTTATTTAACACTACACCCAGGAGCTGGTGTAGCGGCCCTTGCACACTTTTCACTGTATTCAAGCTATACAGCATGTTGCTTCTAGGGGATGCCCTAGCACTTACACAATGATCAAAAGGATTCATAGCATGATTTTTTTCGACAAGTTTTACAATAATTGTCAACTACCTAATGCAACCCTCCACTTTTCACATCTATGCTTGGGACCGGCAACGACAATGTTATATATATATAGACAACAAACCTTCCTGCTGAAGAGAACTTCAACTTGCAAGATCAGGTCTTGATGGAGCAATCAGTGGGGAAGTTACAATTCCAAACAACATTCAGTAGCAAGTACCCCTCCTGAGGACTCAAAGTCCTATCTTGGTGGAGGAGGAAAAAAATATAAACCATAATACAAATGCTGAAAAAAGAGAAGTTGTCCACCTACAGAGAAAGGAGCTCATCCCCTCAGATTAACAGTAAAGACAGTGAATTGAAGACAAGAACTGAAGGCTGCACACCTACTGTGGAAGAAATATAAGCTTTGGAAGAGGACTGGCAAATTCAAAAGGCCAAAAAGAAAAGGAAAGCCAAATTGGATGACAAGAAGGAGAAGGAAGAGCTTACTCAAATCTAAGGCAGCCCACAGAATCATCAGAAAATGTACATCATTCAAAATACAAGGGAGAGAACCAGATCAAGGTCTCAACCTTCCTCACACCTACCTCACTAACATGATTAATCTACTATGTTGGAATATTAGGGGGATTGCTCACCCCTTATCTCTTAAAAGACTTAAGTCATTATACAGGAAGCATAAACTTTGGTTTTTTGTAATTTTAGAACCTTTGGTGCATCATAATCCTAGTAAATTTCTTATAATTTTCCCAGGTTGCAACCTTTTCACTAACCAAAATAATAAGATTTGGGTTTTCTGCAGAGCTGAAGTTAACTGTGTGATTTTGAGGGACCATCCTCAATTCATTCTTTTCTCCTTTAACATGATAGGACAAAAAGGCCTTGCTAATATAATATATGCAGGATGTACTAAGACTGTCAGGCAAGAGCTATGGAAGGACTTGATCATGATTAAGTGTCAACAGGAGGCTTGGATAGTGGGGGGAGATTTTAATTGTATGTCTACTCCTGCAAAAAAATGTGGGGCAGACCCCCCAACTTGGCTGCTATGACCTTATTTAATGACAATCTTAATAAGGCGGGTATGTTTGACTTGGGGTACAATGGGCCTGACTTTACTTGGAGGAGAGGGAAGCTGTGGGAAAGATTAGATAGGTTTCTAGTCAATGACAACTGGTTTCAATTATTTCTGCATACTAATGTGACTCATCTTAGCTTGGCAGGATCTGACCATAGACAACTGCTATTTTCTATAACTACAAACCAACAACAAGCCAAGGACCCTTTCAGGTATCTAAATCTGTGGTCTTCCCATCAGGAATTTCTGAACATAGTCAAGGAACACTGGAAGGAGTATGATCACCCCAACCCATTAGTTAAAATTTGGGGTCTACAGAAAAAAAAATTAGCAAGGCATTAAAAAATTGGAGCTGGGACACTTTTGGCAACATACAGAGAAAGTTGGAGCAGGCTGAGCAGGATCTAAAGGCTACCGAAATTGCTATCATGCAGGGAAAGATAGATGAGGCTACTTCGATGGAAGTAAATGAAAATTTACTCACTGTCATTGCCTGGCAGGAGAAATTCTTGAAACATAAAGCTGCCACTTTTAAATTTATTGGAGGAGATAGGAACTCTAAGTTCTTCCATGCTTGCATAAAGTATAAAAGAAAGTGCAATATGATCCACATGATCAAAGATAATGCAAGGAAGACAATAAGGGATGAAATTGAAATTGTTGAGAGTGCAGTGAAATACTGCCATAACCTGATGTCTGACACCTCTAATTATAGGGGATAAATTGACAATGAGATGTTCAATTCAGATCATCCATATACTGCAAACATAAATCTCGCTAAAGCCCCAAATGTAGAGGAGATCAGACAGGAACTCAACTCCATTGACAGTTCCATGGCTGCTGGACTTGATGGGTTCACTTCTGACTTTTATAAAAAGGCATGGGAGGTCATAAAAGCTGATGTTGTACCTACCATCCAGGGTTTCTTTCAGGGACTGGAGCTTCCAAATTATATCAGTGCAGCTAATATAGTTTTCATACCAAAGAACAGCAGAAAGGAGTATTGACATCACTTCAGGACAATTAGCCTAACTACTATCATTAGAAAAATTATTAGTAAGATTATACTGTATAGAATCCAACAACATTTACAGCAGTTAATTAGCCCCAAACAGGTAGCTTTTGTGAAGGGCAGGTATATTGGAGATAATGTTTTATTAACCTAGGAGCTGCTGCAAGACCTTGACAGGCCTTGTAGGGGGGAAATATGATTTATAAATTGGATATTAAGAAGGCTTATGATATGATAAATTGGAATTTTGTGATAAATATGCTGAAGACCAGAGGTTTTACTAAGGATTCATGTCAGATTATCAAAAGATGGCTTGAGGGAAACAGAAACTGAGTCCTTGTTAATGGGAAAGCTCATATTCTTCAAAGCATCAAGAGGAGTAAAACTAGGAGATCCTTTATCACCTACAATCTTCATCCTAGCAATAGATTATTTTTCTAGGCTGATAGACAATCCAAGTAAAAGGAAGAATTATAATCAATATCAACACAGGTCAACCCTGGACATCAGCCATCTGATATATGCTGATGACATTGTGATATTTTTAAGGGAAAACAAGGCTGCTGCTAGAATGCTTCAGGGATGCCTAAAGGAATTTCAAAGCATCTCAGGGTTTGAATTCAGTAAAGAAAAAATCCAAATACTTTTCAACAAACAGGTTCCCAGACACACCAAGCAATGGATCACAAACCTCACAGGCTTCTCCCCAATGTCCATCCCCTTAAAATATTTGGGAGTGCAACTGCTCAAAGGAAGAATCAAACAATCACAGTTTGATGAAGTAGTAGATAAAACCAATAGTCAATTACAGTGCTGGACAAATTTTTTCTTATCTAATGGTGGTAGAATCACCCTACTCATGAGCATTCTAATAACATTCCCTTCCTATATATTACAAATGGCAGTGATGAAGAAAAGCACCTAACTTATGTTGGAAAGAAGCTTCAACAGGTTCCTTTGGGTTGGTTAGAGGAAGCAAATGATATGGACTAGCTGGCAAAAGATTGCAAAACCTTTTGCTGCAGGGGGGCTTGGGTTTAGAGGATTACCTCATCTCCAACACATTAGCCTGTGTAGACTTTGGGTATGATTCAGACAACAAGATACCCGCTGGGCACAGTTTTTACCAGCCAAATACTACAGGGCTAACCACCCAAACTTGGTTACCAAGAGACTTGGGGACTCTAGAACCTAGGCAAACATGCTTAGAGTCAGAAAAGATGTTGAACAATAGTTTATATGGGACTTGGGCAATGGCAACATTCACTTTTTGCAGGACAGATGGTGCCCATCTGAACTACTGGAACCACTGACTAAAAATTCAGAGCTGAATATAAAGGTGCAGGAGTGCTAGGAGGGAAACAGTTGGTCCTTGGATAAGCTACAGTCTCTACTAACTGATCAGTCGGCACAATAAATATCCAAACTAGCTTTGAATAGAAGCAAAAAAGATCTTTTGGTGTTAAATGCTACATATAACCAGAGCCTGACCAAAGCAATATACAATAGGTTATACAATTGGGCTTAGGTCCCCTGGGGTGAATGTTTGTAGAATAATTTCCTCTCACCTTCCATTTCCTTTTTCAACTGGAGATGCTTCAACAATTTACTTTCTACTGATGTTATACTCAGGCTTAAGGGTCTAAGAGGCCCCTTAATCTGATGTCTATGCAAGATGGCTGAGGAATCAGCTAGGCATTTGTTTTTTACATGCTAGTTCTCTCAGAAAATCTGGAGATCTATGATGACTCAACTAAAGATCAACACCATTAACCTGGAATGGCAAAGTCTTTTTACCTGTTGGAGGGGATGGAATGACAACAAATTGGGGACCCTCCCTTTCATTTCTGCTTGGTTTATCTAGACAGCCAGAAACAATATAAAATATGATGAACATCAGGTAAGCACAAAGAAGGTGGTCACAGACTGTATGGCCTTCATTAGAAAACTCATTAAATGGAAAAACTTCCCCAACATCTTGAAAATGCAAGGCACTGTCAGTCCTCTTAGATACCAAGTGAAGAAGGTTTTCTAGAAGAAGCCCACACAGCCTTTTCTCAAAGTAAACATAGATGGAAGCTTTTACCCAAAAAGAGTTGGCATTGGAGGAGTGTTCAGAAACTGTAAGGGTAACTGTGTGCTTCATTACCAATCACCAACTTTGCAGAGGATTCTATGTAGGCTAAAACTATGATAATATACTGGGCCTTGAAGCTTGCAAAAATGAATCAATGGAATTGGATTCAGGTGGAGACAGACTCTTATCAGCTATTGGAGTACATGTCAGGATGGGGTACCCCACCTTGGCATATTATCCAGTGGATCAAACATATGAGACCCATATTGGAAGACATGAAGATGGAACTAAACTTTATTTACAGGGAGGGAAACAAACCAGCTAATTATCTAGCTAAAAGGAGAGTTGAGTCCGAAAGGGCTACATCTCCTTCATCTCCACTTTCTTTTTGCTTCAAGGGGACCTTTTTGATGGCCCTCAACTAAGGCTTGTGGACTCCATAAAGGCTGAGGTCGATTCTTCATAGTAGGTGGATTACATGACAAGATGCTTCCCCCTCGATTTTTCTGCAGTGGAGACCCCTGATGCACTACCTGACCATGGAATTATGGGTCTACTTTTCTTTTGGGAATAGGCCAGTCTTTTTATCCCTAATGGGGGATCATTTTAGCCAACTCTCCCCCACAGCAATTGTCCCACACCTATAGTGATTAGTACAGGATNATGCCAGGTCTCTCAGGAAATCTGGAGTTCTATGATTACTCAACTAAAGATCAACACCATTAACCTAGAATGACAAATTCTTTTTACCTACTTGAGGGGATGGAATGACAACAAAATGGGGGCCCTCCCTTTCATTGCTTCTTGGTTTATCTGGACAACCAGAAATAATATAAAATATGAAGAACATCAGGTAAGCACAAAGAAGGTGGTCACAAACTGTATGAAATTCATTAGAAAACTCATTAAATGGAAAATCTTCCCCAACATCTTGAAATGCAAGGCACTGTCAGTCATCTTAGATACCAAGTGAAGCAGGTTTTCTAGAAGAAGCCCACACACCCTTTTCTCAAAGAAAACATAGATGGAAGCTTTTACCCAAAGAGATCTAGCATTGGAGGAGTGTTCAAAGACTGTAAGGGTAATTGTGTGCTTCATAACCAATCACTAACTATTGCAGAGGATGCTATGGAGGCTGAAACTATGGCAATGTACTGGGTCTTGAAGCTTGGAATTGGATTCAGGTTGAGACAGACTCTTATCAGCTATTGGAGTACATGTCAGGAAGGAGTACCCCACCTTGACATATTATCCAGTGGATCAAATAAATGAGATCCATATTGGAAGGCATGAAGATGGAACTAAACTTTATTTATAGGGAGGGAAACAAACCAGATAATTATCTAGCTAAAAGGGGAGCTGAGTACCAGAGGGCTATAGTATCTACATCTCCTTCATCTCCACTTTCTTTTCTGCTTCAGAGGGACCTTTTTGATGGCCCTCACCAAAGACTTGTGGACTCCATTCAAGCTGAGGTCCATTCTTCATAGTAGGTGGATTACATGAAAAGAAGCTTCCCCCTCGATTTTTCTGCGGTGGAGACCCCTGATGCACTACCTGACCATGGAATTATGGGTCTACTTCTCTGTTGGAAATAGGCAAGTCTTTTTATCCCTGATGGGTGATGATTTTAGCAAACCCTCCCCCACAACAATTGTCCCACACCTCTAGTGATTAGCACAAGAACTCTTAGGGAGGTTTTTGGTATTGGGTGCTCATTGGAGTTTTTTAGACTTTCTTGTATTTTATAGGTTTTTTTCCTTTTTATTTCCCCTCCTGTTTTCTTTCTCTCTCATTTTGATGTACTTTTGAGCTTATTAANCAATAACTTGTTCAGAGCATCTACCAGAGGTGGCCAAATGATGTGCAGGCCCATTGCCTTTTCTGTTGATGTCCTGAAATTTCACTATGCAGCTACCAAAAGCCATTTGGATTCTCCTTATCCATCTTCCTATATGCCAAAGNGTTGACTCGCCTTTCATTTGTAATCTTCCATAGTCCTCTTCCAATAGTCAAATATGAAATAATCTTGTCCAAATCTATCTCAGTAGGACTATAGTTCAAATAAAAACTAAAAGTATCGAGGGGAACTGGTAAAACATGGTAATTACCTCAGGTGAAAATGGTACTAATTTTCCTTTGACCATAACTCGATCTTCTTCAACCTTTGGGAGATCATCATAAAACTCTCAAACTACAGAAATCACTGTTATAGAAGAAATACAATAGAATCATTCCCACTGTCGGCGAACAATCAAATCCTCCATGAATCCACCTGGATTTTTGAAACACCTCTCAGGAATCATTTTTTGTGACTATAGAGTGTCATTATATCTATCTTGAGCTTTCGAACTAACAAACTTGCTCAAATCAAAGTGGGTCTTTCCCTTGCTCCTCTTCATTCTTGGGGTCATTCTACAAATTTCACAAAATTCCACAATAATTTCAAAGATCAATTCTAATCTACGAAACTTAACTCTTGTAAGCTTAAACTACACTTTCTATGTAATATCTATAGATTTTCTCAAGTTTTTCACCATGAATACTAAATTTTGGGTACCTCCACAATGTGCTCAAAATAAATGGTGAAAATCTAAAATTTCTACATATAAGTGAAGCTCTTACCTCAAGAAGCTCAAATCTAGCAAATTTCACTTGAATCCACCAAGAAATCCTCAAAATAAGGTTTGCTCTAAACTCAAAATTTTGAACGTCGAAGGAAGAAGACGATGGCAGGAGCAAAAATGGTGTTTTTTTGGGTCGTGAACCAGCACTTTGGCGTCAGTGTACAATTTTTATATTTTTTAACTTAAGTAAAATGCATTATTAGCCTAAGTAAACCACCCCTAAATAGTCTTATAACACTTAAATGACTATTTTCCTCTCCTTATATTCTCTCCTTTCTCTCAAAANTCTTGCCTCAAGAAGCTCAAATCTAGCAAATTTCACTTGAATCCACCAAGAAATCCTCAAAATAAGGTTTGCCCTAAACTCAAAATTTTGAACGTCGAAGGAAGAAGACGATGGCAGGAGCGAAAATGGTGTTTTTTTGGGTCGTGAACCAGCACTTTGGCGTCAGCGTACAATTTTTATATTTTTTAACTTAAGTAAAATGCATTATTAGTCTAAGTAAACCACCCCTAAATAGTCTTATAACACATAAATGACTATTTTCCTCTCCTTATATTCTCTCCTTTCTCTCAAAATTCTCCAATACTAATTATTTTCATGCTTCCATAAAGTATAGTATAAACATTAACACTATTCTTAAGATCAAATCTCCTTCTGGGGGTTTTTTGACTCAAGATGAGGATATTGGCAATAGTGTGGTGGATTACTTCTCAAACCTTTTTATGTCTACTTCTCAGGTGATCCCTATTAACACTTCTTTTTTATAAAAATAAAAATTATTTCTCTGCTTTTTCCCTCTATGAGATTCCTACAAAGCAAGATATTTTCACTACTTTCAAGGATATCAACTCTAATAAAGCTCCTAGTCTGGATGGTTTTACTTCTTCCTTTTATGTTGCTTGTTGGGATATTATCAAAAAAGAAGTTACCCTTGTTGTTCAATGCTTTTTTAGGGGGGAAGATCCTGGGAAGTATTTTTCTTCTTCTACGATTGTGCTCATTCCCAAAGGGGCTGACAAGTCTAGCTGGGATAAATTTAGACATATCTCCCTCACCATTGTCATATCTAAAGTTTTGAGTAAATTGTTGCTTAGTAGGCTTCAACCATTGTTACTGAAAATCATCTCCCCGCATCAATCTGCTTTTGTTAAAAGTTGTGAGATCACTGATAATATCTTACTTATGCAGGAGATTATCGAGGATCTTGACAAAAAGTGTCGAGGTAGTAATATGATCCTCAAGCTGGACATCAAGAAGGTTTTCGACACTATTAATTGGGATTTCATTATTAATGTTCTGTGAGGCCGTAGTTTTCATAGTAATTTCATTTCTTTGATCTCTAGATGGTTACAAAATAATCACTACAGTGTTCTTGTCAATGGTAATTCTTATGGTTTATTCTCTGCTCAAAGAGGAATTAAACAAGGTGACCCTTCATCCCCTACGATTTTCATCATTGCTTTTGACTTTTTTTCTTGTTTAGTCAACGATATGTAGGAGAAGAAGACTTGTACTCAATTCCAACACAAATCCACCATTTTAGTAAGTCATTTGGCTTATGTGGATGATGCAATTCTTGTTTCTAATGCAAGTAAAAATTCCATTAGAATGCTGATGAAAGTTCTTGATGAACTTCAACATAGTTCTGGTCTTCATTTTAATAAGGACAAGTGTAACCTTTATTTTGGCAAGTATGTTAACAACTCCATAGCTTCTTGGGTTGTATCCTTTACTGGTTATCACTCAGCTTCGCTTCCTCTTAAATATCTTGGTGTGAATTTGTTACGGGGCCGTAGGAAGCAAACTCAATTTGATGATGTTGTGGATAAAATTAAAGGTAGATTTGATGATTGGCGGAATGTCTTCCTTTCCAATGGTGGGTGTGTCACCTTACTTAAAAGTTTTTTAATCAGCATTCCTATGTATTCTCTTCAAATCCTCACTCTCAAGAGGAGCACTCAGCTTTTGTTAGAAAGAATTTTTAATCATTTTTTTTGGTCTGGGAGCCATTCTAGGAAGCATTGGTCTACTTTTAATAAGACTTGCAAGCCTAAGACTGGTGCTGAGTTAGGGATTAAGAACTTCAATCAAATCTCTGATATCAACATGTGTAAAATGTGGTTTAAGTTTCGCTCTAATTACTCTCTTTGGGTCAATTTCCTCCATCACAAATATTGCTCTCAACTCCACTCTACATTAGTCAACTGGAAGGTGGGTGACTCCAGGATTTGGAAAGCTATTCTTAAAGCTAGATCTGTGGCTGGGAAATTTATCTTTTGGGACGTTGGAGAGGGGAGAATTTTGTTTTGGCACGATGGGGGTTGGGTGATGATGTTTTCACTTTACAGCAAGTGATTTGTAATGATTTGATTATCTCTAATTTATGCCTTGATGGTAATTGGGATGTTGCTAAATTAAATGACATTTTTGCAGTTCACGCATCCAAAGTTTTAAAAATTCCTATAAGGAATAATTTCAAGGACACTCCTTTCTGGAAATCCTCGGTGTCCATTTCTCCCACCAAACTGATTTATACTAAGCTCTATCATTTTAGAGATTGGCGTTAAGGGCATATTATTTGGAACAAACTACTGTCTCCATCTTTCTCTTTCCTTTTATGGAGGTTCTTTATTGACATGTTGACTTTTGATGATATAATGAAAATGAAAGGTTTAAAGTTGGCTTCTCAATGCTATTTATGTTAAAATGAGCAGGAAACTGCATCGCATTGGGAGATCATTTTCATCTTAAATGGCTTCACTCTACTTCTATTGCTGATTTTTTATGTATTTGAAGAACCATCTCCCTGGTGGACAAAAAACTATTTTGGTTTCCGTTGGTGGTGCTTTGGTTCATATGGGTTGCGAGAATCGAGGCCAAATATGGAACATCTCTTTTTGCCCCTACCATTATTGTCTCTTATATCCTTGCTCATTTTAATAGAGCATGTCATGCCTTATGTGTACCTTGTGATGGAATGCAGTCGAAGTTGGGTAGGAAGGCCATTTTATTTAGATGGCAACCCCCACCTTTTGACTGTTTTACATTTAATATTGATGGGAGCTGGCTTTCCAGTGCGCTGGTGCTGGTGCTGTTCTGCGGAACCACTGGGGTAAATGTTTATATTTTTTTGCTACTCCTATCCTTGCCTCCTTTCCTTTAGAGGCTGAAGTCTGGGGGCTTTTATTGGGTGTGTAGGTGGTTGCTAGCCTTAAACTATCTAAAATCATTTTCGAAATGGATTCTCAAATTCTTATTGATATGTTCTATAAAGCTGATAGGACTAGATGGGATTTGTTTGGCATTATGAGAAGAATTTGTAATATTATGATGTAGGAGATTTAATTCATCCTCATGCAGTGGAAAAGCTAGAGAGGGAGGTGGGGTATTTGCCACAATAACTTGTTCAGAGCATCTACCAGAGGTGGCCAAATGATGTGCAGGCCCATTGCCTTTTCTATTGATGTGCTGAAATTTCACTGTGCAGCTACCAAAAGCCATTTGAATTTTCCTTATCCATCTTCCTATGTGCCAAGGGGGGTCCTCCTCATTCTGCAAAATCTTGATGCAAGTGCTGGTGTCAGCTTCAATAATTAAAGGCCTAGTATTACATTGGACTGCAATTGTAATAGCCTAATAAATTGCAATCATTTCAGCTTCTAATGCATCCAATGCTCAAGTTGGTGAGGAGAAATGAAGGACATATTGCCCTAGAGAGTTTATGAAAACTCCCCCAAATCCAGTAGATCCTTTTAAAAATCTACCATCAATATTTTCTTTCATCCAACCATCAGGAGGAGGAACCACCCACTCAATCAGTGAGAGCTTGAAACTATACTGGTTAATACCCTGAGGTACCCAATGCCTGAAGATATCAGGGAAATTGTGATATTTAATGATTTTTTGTAAGTAGGATGTACAGTGAGCAGTAACAACTTTAGCAAGAGGTGGGGAATCTTCAAATTTGCTTGATTCCTACACATTCAGATAAACTAAGCAACTACACATGGGATAACCTGTAACTTAGCATGTTGCCACTCTTTCCAGCAGCTGTAAAAATTGTTCCAGCTGAGATTGAGTGTATCAGTTTTTAGTTTTGTGAAAAAATTGTTCGAGGCTTTTTAGGAGAAACTGCATTTAAAGAAGAGGTGATCCAGAGTCTCCTCCTCCTCATGACGCAGTAAACAACAAGAAGGTCCCCTTAGCGGTTTCATTTTCAAGATATCATCAGTTGGGAGTAAAGACTGCCACAGTCTCCAACTGAAGAAAGACATGGATGTAGTCAGATATTTCCCCCAAATATCAATTCCCCATTGAACAGAAGACCATTGATAGAATGTTTGATAGATATAAGCAGGGAAGGGGCTTTTTTTAGTAACAATTTTATCTCTTTGTCCAGAATAGATATGTGTTTGTTGAACAAGTTGCAGCAGCTCATTATTCAGAATATTATACAGCAGTGTGGAATTCCACTAATTTTCAGCCCAGTAATCCTTAACCAGATCATGAACATTTGGGTTAGAGGTTGAGCCTCTAATTTTCTCACCATTCCAAGTCCATCTGTCTAACCAGAAATTTATTTGTCCTTCCCCCAGTTCTCAGATGAATGTCTCCTTAACTTGCTCTCTAACTTCCAATAATTTGCCTCAAAGTCTAGAATCCCCCAGCTTTTTGTTAACAAGACTTGGATGTGCAGTTCTACAATATTTTCCCTTCATGAACATTACCCAAAGACTATCCTATGCTCTAAATTTAATCCAAAGCTTGCATAGATTAATGAAACTCATGTGATAAAAATCTTTAAATCCCAAGCCTCCAGCAAAGTATGGTTTACATAACCTTTTCCAAGGAAGCCAGTTTACTTGTTTCTTCTGTCCAGCCCATAATAAATTATTAAAGATTCTCCCCAGCAGTTGCTGAGTTCCTTTCTTCATGGTAAAAATTTGAAGAGCATATGATGGAAGAACAGTGAGAATACTTTTGAGCATAATGATCCTCCGTCCATTATNAATGATTTTTTGTAAGTAGGATGTACAGTGAGCAGTAACAACTTTAGCAAGAGGTGGGGAATCTTCAAATTTTACTTGATTCCTACACATCCAGATAAACTAAGCAACTACACATGGGATAACATGTAACTTAGCATGTTGCCACTCTTTCCAGCAGCTGTAGAAATTGTTCCAACTGAGATTGAGTGTATCAGTTTTTAGTTTTGTGAAAAAATTATTCCAGGCTTTTTAGGAGAAACTGCATTTAAAGAAGAGGTGATCCAGAGTCTCCTCCTCCTCATGATACAGTAAACAACAAGAAGGTCCCCTTAGCCGTTTCATTTTCAAGATATCATCAGTTGGGAGTAAAGACTGTCACAGTCTCCAACTGAAGAAAGACAAGGATGTAGTCAGATATTTCCCCCAAATATCAATTCCCCATTGAACAGAAGACCATTGATAGAATGTTTGATAGATATAAGCAACAACTTTCTGGGAAGGGGCTTTTTTTAGTAACAATTTTATCTCTATGTCCAGAATAGATATGTGTTTGTTGAAGAAGTTGCAGCAGCTCATTATTCAGAATATTATACAGCAGTGTGGAATTCCACTAATTTTCAGTCCAGTAATCCTTAACCAGATCATGAACATTTGGGTTAGAGGTTGAGCCTCTTATTTTCTCACCATTCCAAGTCCACCTGTCTAACCATAAATTTATTTGTCCTTCCCCCAGCTCTCAGATGAATGTCTCCTCAGCTTGCTCTCTAACTTCCAATAATTTGCCTCAAAGTCTAGAATCCCACAGCTTTTTGTTAACAAGACTTGGATGTGCAGTTCTACAATATTTTCCCTTCATGAACATTACCCAAAGACTATCCTATGCTCTAAATTTAATCCAAAGCTTGCATAGATTAATGAAACTCATGTGATAAAAATCTTTAAATCCCAAGCCTCCAACAAAGTATGGTTTACATAACCTTTTCCAAGGAAGCCAGTGTACTTGTTTCTTCTGTCCAGCTCATAATAACTTATTAAAGATTCTCCCCAGCAGTTGCTGAGTTCCTTTCTTCATGGTAAAAATTTGGAGAGCATATGATGGAAGAACAGTGAAAATACTTTTGAGCATAATGATCCTCCCTCCATTAGATAGGAAAGAATTGGTCCAGCATTGAAGTTGATTTTTAATCTTATCAATGACTTCATTGAACTGTATCTGCTTGGTTCTGCCTTTAAGCAGATGAACACCCAGATACTTGATAGGCAGAGATGACAAGCTAAAACCAGTATAGCTAGACATCCAATGTTTTAGCTATTGAGACATATTAGTGCTAACAAAAAATTAGCATTTTGGTATATTTAGTTCCATACCTGAGGTGACCTGGAAATGCATAAGGGCCTTATACAACATTTTGGTAGCATTCTTAGTGGCCTTAGAAAATATAATCACATCATCTGCATAAGTCAGATGGCTGATACAAACATTTGATCTATGCTGAAAAGACAAATGGGGAGATATTGAGAACATTTGATTCAGTAGCCTGGAGAAATAATCCATAGCCAAAATGAAAATTGTAGGAGACAAAGGGTCTCCTTGTTTGATCCCTCTAGATGTAGAAAAGAAGACATCACAGGAACCATTAATAAGAGCAGAGTGGTTATTGCAAAGAAGCCATCTTTTAATCAGCAATATGAATCCCTCAGCAAAGCCTCTAACAACCAGAGTTTCCAAGATGAAATTCCAGTTGATAGTGTCATAAGCCTTCTTGATATCTAATTTATAGATAACATTACCTCCCCTACATTTCCTATCCAAATCTAGCAACATCTCTTGAGCAAGCAATATGTTATCAGTTATCTATCTTCTTTTAACAAAGGTAGTCTGGTTAGAGCAAATTTGTTATTGAAGATGTGGATGATTTCTGAAGACCAGTACTTTGCTTATTACCTTAGTAATAATATTAGTTAAACTAATGGGCCTGAAATCTCCACAATTTTTTCGGATCTGGTTCTTAGGAATCAAAGTAATAGTTGAGGAGGTAAAGTATCCAGGTGGATTGATTCCTTTGAAAAATTCTTGCATAAGAAGTATCTATCTAATTAATCTTGATTTAGCATCCTTCTTTTGCATCAAATATTTAATAGTCGAATGATCAGTACGCACAACACATTTAGCTCCAATAAGATATGACCTAAACTTATCAAAATCATACATAATGGCTAATAATTCTCTTTTAGTAGTGGTGTAATTAATATGAGCATCATTAAGATTCTTACTAGCTGTTGACCTCACTTTTGGTTGAGGTCTAGAAATTTCTTTAGTAGCCTAGGTCTAGCTATAGGACTTTCCTATTGACTAGTCTTAGAAAACTAGAAGAGGTACCCCACCATTAGAAATTCAAAACTCTTCTTT
>JXCR01140265.1:3234-34820 GCA_002079205.1 Phalaenopsis hybrid cultivar | reverse complement strand
ATATATATATATATATATATATATATATGTGTGTGTGTGTGTGTGTGTGTGTGTGTGTGTGAGTTTGTATGTGTATGCATATTTCTAACTGCAAGTATAAATCTGTTATGTATGTTCTTAGGACTTTAGCATAAGCACTATGGATCTACCTTATGTAACCTAAAATATATATGTTATGTCCATGTAGGTTGATTCATGTCTACGTTGTAAACTTATGTAATGTATAGTATTGTGTATGTACATGTAAAAAAAAGAAAAAGAAAAGAAAAACATGTGAAGTATATGATTACATGAGTGTGTGCTTTGCAAGTATGATAATGTGATTGTATGAGAATATGTATGCATTACTTGATGGTGTTTTTACTTTCCTAATAGTTGTAAAATTTTACTTTTCTGCAAGTTAGAATGTATAGTTAGGAAGCTCCATTCGATAAGAATTTTGGTCAACGATTATATATGATTAAATGATGTATAGGAAGAAGGTTTAGCTTCCTAGGCTCAGTAAGAGAAAGAATTTGGTGATCTTAAAAATTAAAGAAAAAAGAATATCTTTATATATAATTAAATTACATGCGCTCTAAAATGATCATGAAAAGAATAACTTTCTTCTTTAACTAAATATGCTTTAAAATTCTTAATTTTAAAATTTAGAAAAGCTCAAGCTCAAAGGTTCTCTCATATATGAATCCTTTAATGATTTTCAAAATTTTAAATCTCTTAAGTTTAAAATATCTTTTAAAAGCTTAAAACTCATTTTCAAATGCTCAAATCTCATGAAATTCTTTTCAAAAGTTTAAAGTTCTTTCTCAAAATGAAAGATTATTTTCAAAATTCAACACCTTTTTCAAAGTTAATACTAAAAATTTTTTAAAAAATTTGAAGCCTTTTTCATGCTTCAAAACTCTTTTAGAATTAAAAGGAAAAAGATCTTTTTTAAAATTCAAAGACATAAAATCCTTTAAATCTTTGAATCTTTTCAAAAAACCTTTTCAAAACAAAAATAATTAAAAAAGGGGATTTATTCAAACAAAATTTTTTAAAAGTCCTTTTGAGCTTAGGATTAATGAATTTATATGTTTTGTAGTGCTCTCTCAATTGCTTAGTGTAAGAAAGACTTATGTATTCCCTAGCATGAGTATCTATTGAATGAACAATGTTTTTTTCTCAAAAAATATGTGATTTTGTCGCTTTGGCTTACGAATATATAAGTCTTGGGTCATTCTAAATCTAAAAAATTTATATAAAAGTAAACTCACATCGCTTATATTTTTTGTATTACAAAATTAAATTTTCAAAAAACTCTTTTTGTATAAAAAATAAAATATTTTTAGTGATAATATGAGTGATTCTTAAATATGGAGAGTATAGAATTAAAGAGTCTATATTGAATATAAGTTAACCACGCATAACAAAACCCTTAAAGCGAAGAACAAGGACACCTAGTATAGAAAACGACATTCAAACCTTAAGAGAACTATGATTTTCTGACATCAAACAATACTCTAGGAAAACTGAAACCACAAACTTCAGAAGAGCTATGATTTATCATCATAACTATTTAAATATTGAAGCTCTAAAGTAGTTAAATTCAACCATCTCTAATTTTCATAACGATAGCCTAAAATAGCTCCAAACCGTGAACCCTAGGTTATCCAACGTGTAAGAAAACCCAGATTTACACACATCCTAGAGTAATCCAATCTAAAAACCTAAGTTAGCTTACTAAGTACCCAATAAATAAAATTAACAATTACAACCATGGCATACCACTTGGACTAAAGGGATATCCTTAAATGAAATAACCTAAAGTTACTGATGAAAATACTTGAACCATTTAATAGTATGATGGTCTACCTTTAAGCACTATTATGATGACAAAGGGGGTCTCATGTTTTTTTATTGGTTAATAGTTTAAGAATATTAATGCATTTAGAACTATCGAAAGTCATGGGCATCTTTATGGGTGGTGTTATTCTCAAAATTTAGGTTAGTCTATATATAGCCTCCTATTTAGAGTCATATTAGGTTAGAAATTCAGCTCCATCTAGAAATCCTCTATCATTTCCTACCCCTATTTTATGATCAAATCAATCTCAAATGCAACGCAATCAAATCTAACTCATCTTAACTCGGCTTAAATAAATCTCAACTCAATCCAATCCAAAGCAATTTCAATATCAAATTCAAACCATTTCAAATGTACTTCAAAACCATTCAATTCAAACCCAATCTCAATTTTGAACTAGTTCAATTCAATTTTGTACCTTAAACCTCAACTTCAAATTCAAGGTCCATACCACCACTCTTGACTTTCAATTGTTGGGCTCAACTCTAAGTATAAAAAAAATTTTAAATTCAACCCAAGTTTAATGAAATTTAACTTTAACTTTTAAAAAAAAATCATATTAAACTTAACAGATTTTAAAACAAATTTTAATAAACCTTAATGAACTAAATCAATTTTTAATAAATCAAACTAAGTTCAAATAAAAATCTTGATAATCTTTAACAAGCTTTAATAAATTTTAACAAACTTTAAAAATTTCAAATAAACCTTAATAAATTTAAATGGACTCAAATAAACTATAAGAAACCTTAATAAAATTTTAATAATTTTAACCAACCATAAAATTAAATTAAAATGAATCTTAATCAATTTCAACAAGTAATAAAAATCTTTGAAATTTTAAAATGAATTTTAATAATTTTCATATCAACTTTAAAATCAACTTAAAATAAATTTAATAACTTCAACAATTAATTTTAAAATACCTAAACTTGTCTAAGAATTCAATTTTCAATATTTAAACAGCCAACTTAAACAAAAATTAAACTTAAACACAAAACAAACTTTAAAAATGAAATTAACATAAGTCTTAAATAGAGAATCATTATCAAAACCCTTCCTTTTATCTAATTCTTCAGACTTTAACATCCCACCCACACTTGCTATGATTAAAAAGGACAAAAAATAACTTAATCTAAGAGTATTCTCAGAACTAATTCTTGAGATTTAATTAACTACGAGGAAACCCAAAAATGCCGGAGCTCTTTATACTTAAATATGGCAAGCCTCGCCACATCCTAAGCAGAAGCTGAATTTTCTTTTAAATAGGCATAAATCTTACACCATACTTTACACTTCCAAGTATTTAAAAGGTTTTTTTAACATATCATATAATCTTTTATAAAAGTACTAAGAAGATTCTCCTAATCGCATCCACAACACTAATAACACGGAGCAGAATAGCAATGTTTTAGTATCTAGTAAAACATCCTCGTGAATAAAATTACGTAACAAAATACCGAATCGATACTACAAAACAAAGCTTACAATCTCTTAGTCAACCCAAAAAAAACAAAAAACAAAAAAGTTTCAAGCTAGTTCAGGGAAACACAGCTACAACGATATTGCTACAGGCAAAAGTTCAGTATGGATTGTAGCGGCGGCCCCGGTTATCGTTTCCTTTGCGACTACTGGTAGATCTATGGCCGCCGCCATGTGACTGCGGAGTTATAGGCACTCCAGGTTGTTGCCTGCAACATACATGGGACATTTTAAGCCATCACAAAATTATAATTTTGCAGTCAATGAATGTTGAAATGTGAAGCAATAACTTACACGACATAAGCAATTCGCCCATCAGGTAACATTATAGGAACCATTGCAGTGCCAGTAGCTGCCTGTCTGTTTCCATAAATCATGGCCTGCATCATATAGAACCCCAGTGAATTATGACAACAATCTATGCATTATATAGTGTGATTAGGGGTGTCAAAAATTAATCCGACACACCAACTCGATCCAAACACAGCCCGAGCTCTACTAGAAGAAACCGGGTTCGGTTGACCCAAATAGTTTTTGGGTCAGGTTCGGGTCAAGGAATTCTAACCCAATGAAATTAAGTCAGGTTCGGGTTAACCCATCAACATTAAACTAACCCGAGAGCTATTAAACAGGCATTACAAGTCAGGTTCAAGACAAGAAGTTAAAGTCAGATCAGGTTCGGGTTAAACTTTTTGACCAATTTAATTAATCTTCGGGTCGATTTCAGGTCAAACAATTTTATCAGACTTGAACCCGACCCACAAATCCGATGTCACGCCCCTAAATGTGATCAAAATCAAATAAACTATAATGTTACGAAAAAGGAAAGAAGTTATACCGGTGTAAAACCAGGAGTGAGAGGACCATAAGCACCTCCCATGACTCCATATCCAACGCGACCAGCCGTATAACTTGGCAAGAGAGCACCTTTACGTGCATTAGATGCAGATTCCACTTTCTTATCGGCTGGGGGCTTTGCAAGGGAACACTCAATAACTTCACCTGTTTAATGAACAAAAAATAAATATTATCACCAGANTATATATATATATATATATATATATATATATATATATATATATATATATATATATATATATATATATATATGGTGATCTCTTAACTTATTACTTATTAATTTCCATCTATAATGTTGATTAGTTTTATAAGTGTGACTAATTTTAGTCAAAATTGCTAAAACTGGATATAGGACTGCATAGGATTCTAGATAATAACGTGAGTTAAAAAGTTTTAAATTTCGTATTTCCAAAATTGGATGATCATTAAATTATCATTTCGNCTTGCCCTGAGAAAGCCCACAGCATTAACTTTCAAAAGAACCAATGATAGCACAACTTAAAGTTTAATCAACTAGCTAAATACAAATATTTCCTTGACATACAAGTAAAATTGATTGTCTGAGAAGTTAATATAGTGCGCAAAGAAAGACTGCTTTACTTAAAACGTTATAGCATCTAAGTAAATCATAAATACTATGAATTTCGATATCAGCTAAAACTTTAAGAAATAACTATTTTTAACGGTCAAATTGTTCACATACATTCCGGAACATGATTAACATTGCTAGATAGCTCCGTAGATGAAACCTTGGAGCATTAGCATTCATTTAATAGAAACCAACCGTACAACCTTTGCACATCATGTTCCAATTTTATCAGTCCTGTTTTGAATCTTAGCTATTTCAACACTACAGAAGCTTAATTTTATTGTCATTTTTTAGGACTGATTTCAAAGAACTAGCTTGCATGATTTCCTTATGTTTATTTTATGAATCTCATTTAGCAACAGGACTTGTACCCGTACCTTTACAAAAAATTAATACCAACGGGATTATCACTTGGTTATATTTTGTTCTTCTTCTATGATAAATTTTTATATGTATTTTTTGTTTAAAATCATCATTGTTGGTCCTAAGACAAGATAAAAAAAATTAAGATATACTATTTAGCCAGAAATACAAGCAATAAACTTATGTCAAAATTAATAAAATGAATTGAAATTCAAATTTTGTTAGTGTCAAAGCATCGTCTAAAAGAGATGTTGAGAACCTAACCACATTACAACAATAACAAGCCTTTATCCCACTAAGTGAGATCAGCTACATGAATCCTTTTTCTCCATTGTGACTTATTGAGTGTCATATTTTCATTTAATTCTAATAGATTAAGATCATTAATACAATATGCCAAGTCTTTTTAGGTCTACCTCTACCTTTCATAACATAATCTAAAACCTCTACTCTCCTAACTGGATCGTCAGATGGTCAAGGTTTAATGTAACCAAACAATCTAACACAACTCTCACTAATTTTGTTTACAACTGGAGCTACACCAACCCTTTCACGGATAAATTCGTTTTGCATCTTCTCTAAGTGTCAGGCCACTCATCCACCTAAGCATTCTCATCTCAGCAGCGCCTCANATGAATCCTTTTTCTCCATTGTGTCCTATTGAGTGTCATATTTTCATTTAATTCTAATAGATTAAAATCATTAATACAATATGCCAAGTCTTTTTAGGTCTACCTCTACCTTTTATAACATAAGTTGAATCTAAAACCTCTACTCTCCTAACTGGATCGTCAGATGGTCAAGATTTAATGTGACCAAACAATCTAACACAACTCTCTCTAATTTTGTTTGCAACTGGAGCTACACCAACCCTTTCACGGATAAATTCGTTTTGCATCTTCTCTAAGTGTCAAGCCACTCATCCACCTAAGCATTCTCATCTCAGCAACAATTAACTTAGTTCTATGATTCTCTTCTAAAGGCCAACATTCTGCGTCATAAAGCATTGCAGGTCTCACCGTCATCTTATAAAATTTTCCTTTAAGTCTAAATGATACTTTTCTATCATACAATAGGTCGGATGCATTCCTCCACTTCAACCAACCAGCATGACTAATAACATCCTCATCATATCACCATCACATTGAACAATAGACCCAAGCCTAACCACATTGTCAAAAAAAAAGGCAAAGGTTGGCCATGATGGCAATCATAAATCCAACAATAAAATTAACCCTATTGTGATAAAAATAGGCAAAAGGTTGGCCAAGATTGCAGTCATAAATGCCAAAATAATTTAACCCTATTGAGGCAAAAATAGACAAAAGGTTATTGAATGTCATTCGCAAGCGATGTGCAACAACCTAATCCAATTGAAAAGTGTGAAAGGATTGACTAGGTCTAAAGTTATAATTAGATTTACTAGGCCAATATTCAATGCTCTAAAGCAATTTTAGAGCATGGAATAACAGAAGGATTTGATGCAAGTGATAGAAGGAATAAAATACTAATTTGCCCTTGTTTAAGGGGCATTCTAGTTTCATGCCTCAAGACATGCCTCTAAACACTTTTTTGTTTGAAGCATACACTTCGATGAAATTATATAAAATTATGTAAATTATATTACAATATAAATATATATTATATTATATTTAATATATCTAATACAACACCTCNATTTCCCTTTCATAAAAAGAGCCCAAAGACTGTCCTGGGCCCTAAATTTTATCCAAAGCTTACAAAGATTGAAGAAGCTTAGCTGTTGGAAGACTTTGAACCCCAGACCACCAACATGAAGAGGTTTACAAAGTTGCTGCCATGGTAACCAATGATTCTACTTTTTCTGTCCAGCCCACAGAAATTTATTGAACATTCTCCCAAGCAGCACTTGAGTTCCTTTTTTCATTGTAAACATTTTGAGAGCATAGGAAGGAATGTCAGTCCAGATGCTTTTAGGAAGNCATTCTCCCAAGCAGCACTTGAGTTCCTTTTTTCATTGTAAACATTTTGAGAGCATAGGAAGGAATGTCAGTTCAGATGCTTTTAAGAAGAGTTATTCTTCCTCCATTGGAGAGGAAGGAGTTTGTACAACATTGTAGTTGAGCTTGGATATGATCAATGACATCATTAAATTGAGTTTGCTTTGTTCTTCCTTTAGTAAGTTGAACCCCCAGAAACTTGATTAGCAAATTGGCAAGACTAAACCCAGTATACTGAACAATCTAATGCTTTATCTGTGGAAAAATATGAGAGCTAGTAAAAATCTGACATGTTTGTTTGTTAAGTTCCATACCGGAAATTTGTTGGATGTATTTTAGCCCTTGATAAAGCTTCTTAACAACAATCTTTGTAGCCCTAGAGAAAATGATAATATCATCAACATAGAACAGGTGACTCACAGAAACATTAGATCTATGATGATATACCAAATAAGGGTATGTAGTAAACATATGCTTCAACAATCTAGATAAACAATCCATAGCCAAAATAAAGATAGTTGGTGACAAGGGGTACCCTTGTTTGATGCCCTAGTATCGGTGAAGAACCCATGGATTTCCTCATTGATTAACACAAAGTGATTGTTACATTTAAGCCATCTCTTGATCAAATTTTTGAAATCTTCAGAAAAGCCCCTGACAGCCAAAATTTCCAAAATGAAGTCCCAATTGATGGAGTCATAGGCTTTTTTAATGTACAGCTTAAAGATAATATTACTGCCTCTACACTTTCTATTCAGATCCAATAGAAGTTCTTGAGCAAGTAGAATATTTTCAGTGATATTTCTGCCTTTAACAAAAGCCACTTAGTTATTGCTGATAAGTTGTTGTAGGTGTGGTTGAAGCCTAGTGACAATAATTTTACTTATTACTTTATATACCACATTTGTAAGACTAATAGGTCTGAAATCTCCCCAGCTTTTCCTAATCTGATTCTTGGGAATCAGTGTGATAGTAGAAGCAGTGAAGTATCTTGGAGGATCCACACCCCTGAAAAATTCTTGAACAGCAGCAATAAAGTCCCCGCAAATAAGAGGCCAAGTTTTTGTATAGAAGTTTGCAGTTAAACCATCTAGTCTAGCCACCTTGTGCCCATCAATAGACCCCAATGTTGCTTTAATTTCTCCTTCAAGAGAAATATTTGTTAGCTCCAAGCTTTGGACATACTGCTTACAGCCAGCCAAAAGTTCAACATTAATTTGAGGTCTGGAAACTGGTTGAGTACTGAAGAGGTTATGGAAATAATTGACAGCATCTTGTGCAATAGCCTTAGCATCAGATAGACAATTCCCTTCAGAATTAGTAATAGACAGGATCATGTCACATTTCCTCCTGTATTTAATGCAGGCATGATAGTAGCTAGAATTCCTATCTCCCTCAATAAATTTGGAGACAACAGCTTTTTCTTGTTGTAGAGGAGGGAGGTGTAAAAAGGAACAACAACCTCCCACCCGAAATACTCCTTCTCATATAATTTTCCTCAGCAATAGACTTGATTAAGCATTTGAATAAAAAATAAAGCCATATTATAGCCTTGATAATGCTTATAACGCTTCCAAAGGGAATATTTACCCGAAATAATAAAAATCAGCTAACAATCTTTCCACCAAAATCATATAAAGCTTAATGTTACATAAAAGGAGCAACAATATCTCAAAAAATATCAATAAAACACCCAAATCCATAAACCTTTATGTCATATACAATCAACCGAAAACCACATTCCATCAAGAGTAAAATCACACCAGAAATATAAGGCTGGATTTAAATCTCATAAAAAAACCGAGCCAAAATATTCCTCCCATAATTGTCCTCTTTTGTGTGTGTGTGTGTGTGTGTGTGTGTGTGTGTGTGTGTGTGTGTGTGTGTGAGAAAAGAGCAACTCGTGGCTCCTTGCGCGTTAATAATAAAAAGGGTTACAAAAGTGGGATGAGGTAGTGGACCCCCTCTCACAACAAAATACATCAAAATTTTTAGGGGTTTTTCAAACCATAGTACAACTCCACTCAAATTAAATCAAAATACATGTAAAACCTCAAAATGTATACTGCAAGAAAAAGTATACCCAAAAATACTTGTATACCAAAGCCCATGTCAATTAGTGTAGAGGAAATAAAGTTANAAATTTAGCCTTAATTAACATTTAGGCTTAATTCAAGAAGGAAAATGAGTAACCTCTGATCTTAATCAATTTTAAATACAAGGGGTTAATTGGTAGAAACTAACCTCACTTTCTTAATTAAAAAGATAGGTTAATAAATTTCTAAATTGTTAGAATTTGAAAGTTTATTAAAATAAAATGAACCTAGAACTTAGGGGTATGACTTTTGAAGTCAATAATCGATCAATTTAATACCCTTATTTTAATTTTCAAATAAGATCCAAATCATGAATCATGACCACCTAAAGCCTAACATTTTCAATACTAATTAAGACACTCACCTAGGACTTAAGGGCTTAGTAGTGAGTTAGGCTAAATCAAATTTCATTTAGATGAGGGTTAGAAAGTAAATATTATTGAAAATTAGAATACCTTTCAAACACTACAAGCCCAATTAAGGTTAAAATTTGGCTAATTGTTCCGACAACACTAACCTGCCTCTTTAAGGGTCTTCACCAACATAATTCTTAAATTGAATCACAAGTGATAATTACCTTATTTTTAGGGATAATTGAGACATCGGTACTCACTGAGCATTAAGGGTATTTACAGGATGACTTACTAAGCAACATAATATGTTTAAAAGAACTTGGGATTTTCCACCAGGCAACGAGGGAGTAGCACGGACCTGCTTCTTTCTCTAGATCTGTTGGATATCTTGAAGATCTATTAAACTCAATATGTTTTGCTTGACAAAATCATCCTTAATTAAACTCTTAAGGACCCACCAAGATATGACATAGGGTTAGGAAAACTACCAAAACCTTACCTTTTGACTCTATATAAATTGCCCTCACATGCATTTTAAGTTTTAGGTGGTGGAAGGACAAGACTCGCCAGGTACACTTTTACAGTTTTTAGCATTGTCTTTCTTGTACTTTTATGCTATATTTTTGTGCTTATACAAATTTGCATGGAAAACCAAAACCAAAACCAAAACCAAAACCAAAACCAAAACCAAAACCAAAATTGAAACTAAAATCAACTAAAATAAAATTCACTGCCATAACATTCAAAACATAAAATAACTCAAAATTTAATCATAAACATCACAAAAAACTATAATTACAACTAAATTAAGATGTCTCTATCGGATGATCGGGAATTCCTTGGAGGAGGTAACTTACGGTTGCTAATGAGGCTTCCCAGTGTCAAAACAAAATTATGGAACTCATTAAGTTGAGTTTAGTAAGTTCATCTGGACTAAGTGAATCCAATAGAAAATAGTGGTGCCGGAACGAGAGAACCGTAGGATCCTAACCGGTGTCGCTTTAATCAACTTTAACATGCCCCCCATAAAATTTAAGGAACTTCAACCATAGGGCCACCTGATTTGACATTATAACTTGACACACTTGAAAATTCAAACTCGTCGCGGCGAAGAGCTTGGAGCTAGCATGGTGGGCAGCACGTCATCTTCAACAGCAAACCCATCTTCCCCAGCTAAATCAATCTTCCTTCCTTAGACTTAAACAAGAAATCCATAGGACTTCGAGGTTGTTTGCTTATGCAACGTAAATCCTCACCTCATCTTTAGGCTTTTGTATAGCCCTGCTATATAATATAAGCTCTAACTCATCTTAGGATTTTGAGGTTGTCGTGATCTTCCAGGCTATTTGTGTGATTTTTTCACATGAATGTAAGCCTTAACTAATAAAATTGGCAGGATGAAACAACTAAATATTTCTCCTTAGAAATGAAGCCAAACATTAGGATAACTTGTGAAGTCACCGTGGTTCTCCTCTGGATCCATGACATCCCCTAGTTCTTCCTCCTTTGGACTTTACAACAAAATGTTTCAAANCATTTAAGATGTAATTAACTATATGGGCTTGCCCTTATAGGAAGCATGTCTGAACCCAGCTTAATATAAATCATATTTAATCGTTTATATTAAATAGGGGAATTTATCGGCAAATACAAAGGTTTCGCAGACCAAACGGACATCATACTTTTCTTAGTTTATTTGATTGAGCCTCATCCTCTAGTATTGTGTTTATCCTTCAGGATAGATAGAGGATTTGAGGTACAGTGCTCTTTTATTTTAAACTATGAACAATATGGGGTCAGTTTGATTTCACACTTCAACATCCTTCCGAAGCGGGTGACGGGATTTCGATTCCGGCGACCGACAGCTTCTTACGGGCAACTCCCCACCCCTTCAACCAAAAATAGCGCCGAAAGTGTTGTTTGTTTATTACTTTTGTATGAACTTTCTTTTATATATGAAATTTGTGTTTTATTGTATCTTTCTCATTAAGCTTGNTGTAATTAACTATAGGGGCTTGCCCTTATAGGAAGCATGTCCGAACCCAACTTAATATAAACCCTATTTAAATCTTTATGTTAAATAGGGGAATTTGTCAGCAAATATAAAGGTTTTGCGGACCAAACAGATGTCATATATTTTTTAGTTTATTTGATCGAGCATCATTCTTAAGTCTTGTGTTTTTTCTTCGGGATAGATATATGATTTGAGGTAAAACGCTCTTTCATTTAAACTATGAAAAATATGGGGTTAGTTTGATTTCATACTTTTCTAAACTTTAATGTTCTTCCGAAGCGGACTACGAGATTTTGATTTCGGTGACCGACAGCTTCTTACAGGCAACTCCTCCAACCCAAAAATAGTGCCTACAAGACCTATTGAGATATAGTAATCCTTACCTATAAGAAAAAAGAGGGGCGAGGGAGGGAGAGGAGAAGCTTGAGGATTATGACCTAATTAAAAATTGATTTCACTTGAGTCTTTCTAAGGAAGAAAACTTAGTATCAATCCCAAGCTTAATTTCAGAAAGTATTAGTAAAATTACTTTTAAAATAGAATTCATAAATTTTGAAATTAATATTTTTCTAAGAATTCAAAGTTTGGAAAAATTTTAATTATTTCTGAATTAAATAGAAAACTAAAATTCATAAGTTTAATACTAAATATTATGATACCTTAGATATCATATAATATACTGGAAATTCTTCTAAGTTGAACTATACCATTTCTAGAACCAAATTTTTGGTCATCTTAAGGAAACCCACTAACATAAATCAACATATTTTTAAAATTGTAGTGTTAATTGAGGAAAAGTAACGTTTAAGTTTGGGGAATTTTGACATGCCTAAATAGTACTACTTTTCTATGCATTTAATGCTTATTTTTTAGTCATATTACACTTTAAAGAAATGTATTTTTTATGTTTTTAATTATAAGTGCCATAAGTTATACAATTGAAAAAATGAAGCAAATAATGAAGAAATTTAGAGTCGAGTGGAGCAGATTAGGGTTAGTGAAGCATAGAAGAAAAATTGGTCTGGCACCTAGATGTCAGGTAGTTATCTTGTGCTTCTAAAAGACTGACTCTTAGGTGTCATAATCAGTTTTTTTTTAAATACAATGTATTTGGATGAATTTTAAAGAGGGATCTGAAGTGACATATGAGGATTTCAAGGGTTATATTAAAAAGAGAGATTTTCAAGTATTGGACTCTGTTCATTTGTGTGTGTTAGTGTCTCTTGGGTGTATGTGTGTGTGTGTGTTTGGTGTAATCCTAGAGGGAGAAGAGAGAGTGAGGCTTGATGTCTCTTCATGTGGGAAGTGTCTTTTGGAGTATTGGTGACTCTCGGGACTTTGGAGAAAAGTGTAAGGGATTACTATTTATTATGCAAGGAGGCTTTGAAGCTTCTGTAAAGATAATTCTTGTACTTTTATTATATTTTCTTTGAATTTTTACACTATACTTGTGTGATTTCAATGTCATTTGCAATGAAGAATCCATGTGTCTTCTCCATGCTTAGTAAGTAATTTTCCTTGTTCTTTCCTCTTGTGATGAAGTAGTGGCATATCTAGGAAAATTTATTTTATGATAGAATAATTTAAATTTTTATGTAATAAGTAATAACTCCGTTTCTTCATTGACATAATGTACTGGTCATGGGTTTTTGTTAAAATCTGTTGTAAGTTGAGACTAAGACTCGCAAGAGCAATAACTTCACAACTTGAGTGCAGTCACATTATCAGGTTATCTATGGTGAAGTAGTTTGGCGACAATACAACTTTTAAAGGAAATATACATCATGATCTGTTTCTATTAGGAGCTTCTAAGTGACAATTGAAGTAAGTGAATATGTTCCTTACCATGAGTTGTAAGGTTATTAACCACTTCCACATCTCTGCTAGTTATGTAAACCTAATAGAATACTATGCGTACCTATACATTCAGAAAAGGGTAGGCAGACATATGTTTTTTGTTGGCACACAAATTATTACATTATTCAATCATTTCTTCTACTACTTATGTCACTATATTCATCGCAAGAGGAAAGATTTTTTTATTATATAAGAACTTTTCAAAATTTAACCAGCCTCCATATATTAGGTTTTTATTTAATTTAGTTGACTTTAATTTTATAGTAAAATAGTGAATTTAGGAAAATCAAACATTTCACAAATTTCAGGCAAAGACGAGTTATTATAGACAAGAACTTTTACTGAAGTGCTTACGCATTAACACATTTCCCCGTGGTAACGATACTCAGAGTTCTTGAAAGAAAGCTCTATATTTCTTGAACGATACATATACTTGCGTAGAACCCATAGTGTGTAAACTATAAATTAATCTCTAAATTCTATAACATATCAATTTTGCACACTAGCCGCATAAAGAAACTGGGTCAACCTTTTTGCTGGAAAACTAAATAACTGTGTAATTTCAAGTCAAGTCAAGAACCATGCAAAACTACCTTTGTCAGAGGAGCCCTCAGTAACTTGATGCATTGAAAGCATTTCTCGAACAACGAAGTGAGGGCAAAAAGGCATAAGAATCCTATTACGGAGCATGCCAACAATACCATTCTAAAAATCAAAACTAGTATTCATAATAAAAGAAAAAAAAAAACCGCTTAGCAGGCGCCCTAGACAAGATAAGGGAACCAGCCTAAACTACTTTTATACGCAAAAGAGGACCTAAGGAATGAATTGGTTCCCAAACCACTAATGAATAATCCGAGACTACTCCATGTCAAAATATAATGATAAAGCTCCCAGGAGAAGATCAGCCCTCGAAACATTGATAATGCATTTAAAAATGAGAAAAATCAAATTCTTTACAATACAAGCTAAAGAACTAATAATGCATATAAAGGAGTTTATCCCTTAAAACACATTCTATCTTCGCCTCGAAGGGCTCAAAGGTCAATCAAACAAAGATATATTTTTTATCTTTCTTCTTGCATGAATCAGGGAGAACTGTTCGAAGAGATAAGAGAATTGAGAAACTAAATGTACAAATAATACCAAATCGCAGTAATTGTTAAATTATTCTCTTTATTTATTCATGTGGAATCAAACCCAATAATTTAAGTGGTTGAACCGGGTCTACTGGTAGAAGTAGCTGACTTAAGCTCATCAATGAATTAGTTGGATCAGACCTACCAACTAAATTAGCTAAGTTGGGCCACCAGCCAAAGTAGCCTAGCTGGAACCACCAACTGAAGTGACCAAATTGCATTTACAAGCCGAAGTTGATAAAGGTTGCCCTAATATTTGTTCACTCAATATTTATTGTGCCTATCAATTTTCAAGGCCAAGCTCATTGCCCAAGTCGAAAGGACAACCATCACATCGCCGAAATCGGATTACACAACAGGTGTAGAACTTATCTAAATTTAATAGTTTTCATGAACGATATCAGAGGAAGCTTACCAACAAATATGACTGTGAATTTAGCTTAAAGATAATTAATTGCTCGAAGATTGATTCAAATTTTGGCTCGAATCAAGATCAGATTGAAATAAATGGGGCGAGCTACGAGACAAAATTTTGGATTGAAATTTTTTGTGAGGCCCCAGCTCGGCTTGAAACGAGGTTGTTAATAGCTTATGACTGTGAATTTAGCGAATTTAGATCGAAGATCGTTAATCACTCGAAAATTGATTCGAATTTTGGCTCGGATCTAGATCAGATGGAAATAATACGAGCCAAAATTTTGAATCAATTTTTTTTAGCAGATTTTGATTTGACCTCAGCTTGACTTGAAATCAGATCATTCACAGCCCTACCAGCGAAGCNATGGAGATAGGAATTTGTTCCAGACAATTTCACCCCATGGTATCCTCTCCCAACCATATAATCTGGAATAAATAGCTTTGGTAAGGCTCTGGTCAGAGTAAATATGCCAAACAGGTTTGTCAACCTTTGTTCTATCAAACGGTAGAGTAGCAATTCTCTTAACTGACTGCTCTTGCAGGATGGTTGAAAGTTTTTGGATTGACAAGTTGTTGCCTTCCCAGCAATCATTAATCTTAAGGGTTAGATTAGGGGAATTAAGGGNGTGTGTGTGTGTGTGTGTGTGTGTGTGTGTGTATTATAAAAGTGCATGATTCCAAGGGATCTTCGACTGGGCGTAGGCGGCAGTAACAGCAGAAGTAACCCTGAGGCGCAAAATTCAACGCCGCCGCCATGTATCGAATTCTTGCCATTCTGGGTTGCTCTGATACTTCCCTTGCAAAGAGGTCCCGAATCATTGAGCTTTCACGCAGGTTACGACACAGGGGCCCTGATTGGAGTGGCATACATTGCCACCAAGACTTCTATCTGGCTCACCAAAGATTGGCTATTGTAGATCCTACTTCGGGTGATCAGCCCCTTTACAATGAGGACAAGTCGATTATTATCACAATAAATAGGGAGATATATAATCATGAGGAGCTGAGAACAAAGCTCAGCTCTCATCAATTCAGAACTGGCAGTGATTGTGAAGTGATTGCTCATCTTTATGAGATTATGGAGAGGATTTCGTGGACATGTTAGATGGAATGTTCTCCTTTGTTCTCATTGATACTCGTGATAAAAGCATTATTGCTGCACGTGATGCCATTGGAATCACTCATTTGTACATGGGGTGGGGCCTTGATGGGTCTATTTGGTTTGCTTCAGAAATGAAAGCCTTAAGTGATGATTGTGAACGATTCATTTCCTTTCCTTCTGGTCATATATATTCTAGCAAAAAAGGTGGGCTTCAGAAGTGGTATAATCCGCTTTGGTTTTTAGAGCGCATACAATCAAGTACTTATGATCCAAAGGTTTTGCGACAAGCATTTGAGAAGGCAGTTGTAAAGAGGCTGATGACTGATGTACCTTTTGGAGTTCTGTTGTCTGGTGGATTAGACTCTTCTCTTGTTGCTTCGGTTGCTTCTCGCCACCTGAGTGAGTCAAACTTTGCAAAGCAATGGGGATCTAAGCTACACACGTTCTGCATTGGGTTAAAGGGTTCTCCGGATTTAAAAGCGGCGAGAGAAGTCGCAGATTATCTCGGAACATTTCATCATGAGTTCCACTTCACAGTTCAGGAAGGCATTGATGCTCTCGAAGAAGTTATCTATCACGTAGAGACATTTGATGTGACCACTATTAGAGCAAGCACTCCAATGTTTCTTATGTCTAGGAAAATAAAGTCTTTGGGTGTAAAGACGGTTCTTTCTGGGGAAGGTTCTGATGAAATATTTGGAGGCAATCTATATTTTCATAAAGCACCGAACAAGGAGGAGTTCAACCTTGAAACGTGTCGTAAGATCAAATCTCTTCATCTGTATGATTGCTTGAGAGCCAAGGAAGCAACATCCGCTTGGGGTCTAGAGGCTCGGGTTCCTTTTCTCGACAAGAATTTCATCAAAGTAGCAATGGATATTGATCCTGAATGGAAAATAATCAGACCTGATCTTGGCCGGATCGAGAAATGGATANTGCTTGAGAGCCAAGGAAGCAACATCCGCTTGGGGTCTAGAGGCTCGGGTTCCTTTTCTCGACAAGAATTTCGTCAAAGTAGTAATGGATATTGATCCTGAATGGAAAATAATCGGACCTGATCTTGGCCGGATCGAGAAATGGATTTTGCGCAATGCTTTTGATGATAAGGAGAGACCATACTTGCCCAAGCACATACTTTACAGGCAGAAGGAACAATTCAGTGATGGCGTTGGTTATAGCTGGATTGATGGCTTGAAGGACCATGCCAACCAACATGTTTCAGATGCCATGCTGAATAATGCGAGTTTTGTTTATCCCGAGAATACCCCATCGACAAAGGAGGCGTACCACTACCACACTATATTTGAGAAATTATTTCCTAAGAATGCTGCGAGATTAACGGTTCCCAGCGGCCCTAGTGTCGCTTGCAGTTCTGCCAAAGCAGTGGAATGGGATGCAGCTTGGTTTAAATGTCCCGACCCATCCGGCCGTCGGAGTTCATTCTGCGGAATATTAATCGACTGCTTCCCAAGCTTCAGCTCAAGAGTGGCTCTTCTTTGATTGATTTGTCTGAGAAGTTAGGCTACTTTGAAGCACCTACTATTAGTATTTGACTGATTGCTTTTCTGTCTTGGTGCTGAAACAGNTGTCCCGACCCATCCGGCCGTCGGAGTTCATTCTGCGGAATATTAATCGACTGCTTCCCAAGCTTCAGCTCAGGAGAATGGCTCTTCTTTGATTGATTTGTCTGAGAAGTTAGGCTACTTTGAAGCACCTACTGTTAGCATTTGACTGATTGCTTTTCTGTCTTGGTGCTGAAACAGCAAAGCAGATTTAGATGTTTGGATTTGTAATTTTGTATTGTCTTTTTTTTTTTTTTTTTAATTTCAACTCTTCATATAGATGTCTGGGAGGAGTTTAGGATTAATCTATTTGCACAAATTTGTTTATTTATTGTTATATAAAGGTTATATTGAACTTAAAAAAAAATTATAGAAGAGCAACTCATGGCTCCCTACGCGTTAATATTATAAAATGTTACAAGCTTTGAAAGAGATAGTAGATCCCCATCTAAAAGCAAAAAAAAAAAATATTATAATCCCAAGGGTTCTACTATCCACGATACAAGTCCACGCAAAAGAAAAAAAAGGAAAGAAAACAAAATAAAGAAAAACATCCAAAGCTACATGTATACCCACAAAAATGTATACCGATAAGAAAAAGTATACAAAAAAAAACATGTACACCAAAATCCATATCCTCTAAAGAAATAGAACATCAAAACTGAAAAGGGAGGCTTTCTGGTCCAGTGAGAGGCACACCAGTTAACATTGGAGCTAAAAAACAGTAATGTAGCCTTGTGCAAAGCCATAAAATCATTGCAACATAGTAGAATCATCAACTCGATTAAGGCAACATGAGTAGTAAATAAAAATGTCTTAGGCAGATGATGAAACTTCCCATCAGTCATTAGAGTCCAAATACATCCTGTGAACCTGCAGGTAGGCAACAGAGAAAAGAAGACAACAAAGGTATAGAAATGAAAAGCTTAAGTCCTTCCAGCAAAGTAAGCTTCAATCCTTTCAGGCTTCAACAAAATCTAGGAAAAAAAAATCCATGTGCTACTGATCCCGATATCTTGTATATGCATAGATTTATGAAGTTGACACCACTACTTGAAGATTTTAATCCCCGATAATGGCACTAAAAACTTGATCCCAAACTTGATCCCAAGCAAAGTAAGATTTAAATTATATTTATAGGGATTCTACGTAAGTATACGTATCGTTATCAAGTAATATGTGGCTTTCTGATTAAACTCCAAATATCGATCCCACGGAGATCGAGGTTAATCACGATGGCTTTCAAGAGAAATTCTAGTTTAGAATAACATGCCCTAGCTTGAAACGTTGATACAGGTTTGGTTCTGATTATATCCTACAATTATCACTAATATACTACTTCTACTCCTAAACTAAAATACTTAGTGAAAATCAGAAAGTGGGGTTTAATATATTTAAAGTACTCTTTATCATGCAATGAAATTAGTGACATGTGAAAAAGTAAAACAAACAGTGAGAGATATTGTGACAAATATGAGCAATTATATTCTTTATCCTTACTAGAGATGCTTTAAAGATTATTGGTTAATCTAAAGTTTGAATAGTTCTGAAGATGGGCTAGGCAGAGAAGATACTAGCTCTCACTTTAGAGTTCCCTCTTATCCCTCCACCTAGAGGCTAACATCTCACATCAAAACCTAAAACAATAGACCAAATTAGGGAGCTTTAGCCTATCACTCTAAATTCCTTTAATTCTACACCCAATAAAGATTATTTCCCTATTTATTTGCACTCAATTATATGGACTACGTTCTCATCCATACAATCTCATGTGATTCTACCATAGTTGATTGAGACAATACCATCCCGGATCTTACATGTTCTCACAACAGATTTTAACATGCAAGTTGATAAAATTTACATGTAAATGAAGAACAAAGTAAAATCATCACAAAATATTCTCACTCTACTCGATTCTATATCCTACACATGCATACTAATTCATTATAAGAGGGGAAGCAGTAAAGAAAACTACTCACTACACATGGAGAAACAACAAGAACTTTTCATTGAACAAGACTTTGAAAACATACAAACAAAAAAACTATATTCAAATCAAAATACAATAAAAATACTTATCTCTGATAGAAATCAAACTCTCTTTATATAGCAAAAACAATCTCGTTACAATCCTCTCCAAAAATAAAGTGAAAAGAAAAGAAGAAATCTCTCACTCTCTCTCTTTCTCTCTCCTTGCCGCCCCGCTTGAGGCTCACACCCAAGCCCTCTTCTTCTTCTCCAATCCTTATTCTCTTCTTTTAATTAATTCAAGAGAGTTTTTAAGAACATTTCCAAGCCTTTTTTATAGTTTCCCGAGAGTTTCTGAAGTGTCTCTTCTAAACTGTCCAGATTCAATGAATCTTCCAAATAGTTCTTGAAGTGCCTCTTCAAAACTCCTTCTAACCACCCCAAATCCTTCTAGAAACTCCATTTTACCAATTCCAATGAATTTCCTAAGAGATTCATGAAACAGTGCTTCAAAAATCGTCCAAATCCATGTATATTGAAGAAGTTATGCTAAAAGCCGTCACTGGCGCCTAAGCACCGATTCTGGGGCACTTAAGCGCCCCCCTCTCTGTCTGGTGGTGCCGAAGAACAAATTTTGGCGCTTAAGCATTGGGCACAGGTACTTAAGTTTATGGTTTTGGTCCCCATGGCTCCGATGTGCCCTGGTTCAACCCGATTTGCTCCATTTTGGTCCATTTTTGTTCCTTTTCCTCCAATCACTCCAAATTCTTCAATCTGATGTGTCTACAACCAAAAAAATAAGAAAATATACCTTTAAAGTGCAATATCATTACAAAATAAAGTATGAAAATAGTACATTTTTAGGCTTATCAAAATCCCCCAAACTTAAACATTACTTGTCCTCAAGTAATACTATATTTTTAAAATAATTTATGTAGATTAGAGTTAATTGGTCTTGCTTCAGAATTGCTAAAATTTTTTTCTAAAAATATGATAGTTCAAATTAGAAGAACTTTTAGTGAATCAGACTAGCCTAGGGTGTAAAATATTTATCATCAAACTTGAGAAATTGTTTTCCTGTCTAATTCATAAATATATGCATATTTTTCAAACTTCGGATCCTATGAATTTTACTTTCTAGACTTAAGAACTCTCTTAAAAATAATTTTTACTAATATAAGTATAAAAAGCAAGCTTATGATCGTTCTAAGTTCTTTACTCTAGAAAGACTCAAGTGAAACCAATTTTTAATTAGGACATCTTCTCAAGCTTCTCCTAACTTTATTTATTTATTTATTTTTTGCATGTGGATTACTATGTCTGGAGAAGTCCTTAAATGATTTTGAATTTCACTATTCTCCTCTATAGTTAAAACTTATTACTTTCCTTCACTTGAAAATATGTATATTTTCTAAAATACTTTCTAAAAGAGCCTTAAATGTTTGAAAATAAAAATTCTAAAAATCCTTAGTTTCTCAAAAAATACAATTTTCCCTACTAAAGATAGTTATTCATTTTCCCAAGCTCTCCAATAAATATCCTTATCTCTAGGTTCACCCTTTTCACAAAAAATATCAACTAAATTTTCCTACTACATTTCTATACTTAAAATTTTAACATCCTTAAGATGACTCCACATAACAATAATCATTAGAAATAAAATACAAATTTATTTGTAGTATTTTTGAAAACAAATAAGGTTTAAATTTAAAACAATTTTCTTTTCCCCCAAACTTAAGCTCAAATATGTGTAACATTGAAGTACAAAAATATTCGGCAGGGAAAGATCACTTTTACAATTTACTACACATCCTACAAAAATATCAACAAATAAGTCATGGTAGAATATTGTAGTAGAAAGTAAATCTAGCCTAAACATGCTTGACATAACACTATGAAGGAATTTTAAATAGTAGAACAGATACAACTGAAGATTAAACAGGAACACCATTAAAATTTATAAAGGAATTGCTAGATGCTAACAAGTTTAAAATATTAAGATAAGTTTTCTCATATCCAATGACTCTTTCTCCAATGACTCTTTCAAATTGACTCACAAACCTAGACACACAAACTCCAATACATAGACTCACAACTTCATAAACAAACAACAACAGAGGTTAATTCAATCTCCCTTCTACTCAAATTTCCCCTCCTTACTTTCAATTTCTAAAGGAAGAAACTACACTAATAATGTGTGTGCATTATAAAACTGTATATGATTATCACCCATGGACTAGAATTCCCTCATATGTTGTCAATTTCAGGGTTACTCTAAGTCTAAGGTATACACACTCTGGTAAATAAAAGTAGTGGAGTTCATCCATATGTTATTTACTAAGTAAGTTCATGACCTTAATCAGTGAAGATAAAGTCAAATAAAGGAAGTAATAGAGTTGAAATAGAGTGGTCCAAGTCCAAACTCTACATGCTTCAAGGTAATGCTCAGCTCCGATTAAGAACTAAGTCGTAACAAACTCATTAATCTAATACTACTACCAGAAATCATATACAAATCTAGTCATGAAGAAGGAATTATCTCACAACATTAATCTAATCCACTCTTACACATCAAACACAGATCAAATTCCAACATCTTACTAATATCTAATCCAACATAACAACAATCACACTAAACATATAACAAAGATAACCATGGGTTAGCTCCCATGAAGCGCTTGGTCTAACATTGACAACTCAATGTATCCAATGTTTACTCTGATTGCCCCAACATCAGAATCTCATTCATTTTTTTTCTTTATACCATGGAATATGCCATTCAGTGATTTTGAATAACTCTTTCTTATGAGATCTTTTACAAATTTCATCATTCAATTCAGGTTCTTCTTATGATTGAGTCGAATCTGAAGATATAAAGATTTGTGGTGTTGATGAATTCCTTAGATAGGTAGGCTTTAAAATTGTATGGGGTACATTCATCTGAAGTTCATGAGATTTTTCAACAGATGGAATTAAAAGTTTATTATTTTCAGTAACGTCCATCATTTTGCACCTCTCCTGAACATACATACAATCTTCTTTAAACAAAATTTTCAACTCATCATGCAAGTCCATTTCGATCTAATTTATTAACTTACTCTCAAAACTTTCTTGGAAATGGTCTTTACTTAGATAATCAATTTCATCAATCTAAAAATAATCATCACCTTTTCTCTCAGCTAGATACTTTATAGCCTTTAAAACATTGAAAGTGGTTTCATGGTAACTAATGTTCATAGTTAGCTCTCCTTTTTTGCACATCTATCATAGCTTGTCCAGTAAAAAGGAAAGGTCTCCCCAAAATAATTGATTTTTCTTTATCTTCCTCCATATCTAATACAATAAAGTCCACAGGAAATATAAATTTATCAACTTTAACAAGCACATCTGTTATAACCCCTTTGAAATAAATGATAGATTGATCAGTTAATTGAAGGGTTACAGTAGTGAGAGAAATATCGACTAAACCTAACCTTTTAAATATTGATAGAGGCATCACATTAATGCTCGATCCTAAATCGCATAAAACTTTTCCACATATTCTTTCTCCAAATACACAAGGAATTATTAAGCTAGAAGGATCTTTGTGTTTCTTAGGAAGCTTTTTCTGAAATATAGCACTGCACTCCTCACTTAGTGCAACTGTCTCGTAATCCCTAAACTTTATTTTCTTATTTAATATCTCATTCATAAACTTTGCATAACTTGGCATCTGCTCCAAGGCTTCAGCGAAAGGAATTTTTATCGTTAACTTCTCAAGTAATTCCATGAATTTTGAAAATTATTTATCCAACTCATACTATCTAAGTCTTTGAGAAAATGGAGGTGGTTGTCTTTCTAAATTGATTTTAGTTGGACATACTAAATTTTCTAGATCCTAAGAAACATGTTCTCAGTTCTTTTAGTCTCCTTTGTTTTTCTCACATCTTCTTTCTCTTTTTTAACCACATCCTCTATCTCTCTTCCACTTCTTAATTGGACAATGTCTAATTGTTCATCATTTTTCTCTTTAAAGCTAATCTCAGTGTTACTAGGAAGTGTTACTAGAGGTCTATAGTTAAGTGAATTAGCAATTTGTCCCAGTTGATTCTCTATATTTCTAATCGCAGCATTTTGACTTTGTAACTGGTTTCCCATTTGCAATTCTACTTCTTCTATAGACATCTTATCCTCAAATTGTTGATCATTATTAGATTTCAGTGGATATGAAGGTCTATAGTTTGTGTTCCTCTGATTATTCCAACTTCCATTAAGATTTGTATGATTATTTTCCCATTGTTGGTTTCCACCCTCAATAGTATGATTCCAGTTAAAATTAGGATGGTTCTTCCAGCTTGACTTGTAAAAGTTAGAATACAAGTTGTTTATGATATTTAAAGTATTATCTGATAACTAGAATCAATCATATTCCCTAATGAACTTTCCTCACTTACTGGAGTAAATTGAGGCTGGTTCATTCCAAATTGGTCCAACTTCTTTGATATAACAGCAATCTGAGATGCAAGAATTGCAATCACATCTGTATCATGAACACTGGCTACCTTTTTAGAATTTACCCAAGTAGAGGGCCATTAAAATTCATTTGTAGACATTTCTTCAATTAACGCATATGCTTCATCAAATGATTTTGACATTAATGATCCACCAACGACAACGTCAATTATAAACCTAATTGATTCTACTAACTCATTGTAAAAAGTTTGAATGATTAACCAATCAGGCAGAGCATGGTGTGGACACTTTTTTAGGAGTTCCTTAAATCTTTTCCAACTTTCGTATATTGATTCCCATTCATATTAACAAGATGAGATAATATCGTTTCTAAGTTTAATAGTCCTTGAAGGTGGAAAATACTTAGCTAGGAATTTAAGAGTTAACTCCTCCCAATTTTTAATAAAG
The DNA here is from genome assembly GCA_002079205.1 of Phalaenopsis hybrid cultivar. Lineage (NCBI taxonomy): Eukaryota > Viridiplantae > Streptophyta > Magnoliopsida > Asparagales > Orchidaceae > Phalaenopsis > Phalaenopsis hybrid cultivar. Next base: position 10,296 of record JXCR01140265.1, on the reverse strand, counting down.
CTAGGTGCTAATGAGTATAACCACAATTTAGCCTTATCCCTTAGTGAGAAAGGAAAAAGCCTTAGTCTAACAGCATCATTTGACATGCCGTTATAATGAAATGCAGCACAATGTTTTAGAAAACTTGATAAGTGTAAATAGGGATCCTTTGAAGGAGTTCCCCAAACTGATTGTTCTTCACCAGTTAGATAATCATTGGGTTTAGTTCAAATGAGTCGGCTTCTACGATAGGGGTTTGTATATATGAGTGAATTTCATCTATCGTTGGATTTACATGATCCCTCTACGGTTTAATGATGATTTTCTAAGTTATTATTTTGAATGTTTTCCATTTCCATTTCTAGTTTTTCAAGTCCTTCATGTTTTTTGATTTTTTTCTTTTTTTCTAACTCGGGATCATAAGGCACAAGTCTTACAGCTTTGTTTTGCATACACAACACAACAAACAATACATTAACAACTAAACAAATAAAACAAAAAATATATTCAACACAACAAAATATTTTAACAAACACTTTGTTTTTCACAGAAACAGTTTTTTCACAACAAATTTTCAAACAAAAAAAAATTTCACATAAAAACAGTTCTTACGACACCACAGTTTTTCAAGTCTAAGCCTAATTACTTCAATTAAAATTCTCCTAAAAGTCAAGATCAACCGTTGCGATCCCCGACAACGACGCCAAAAAATTGATCCCGATATTTTGTATATGCAAGGATTTATGAAGTTGACACCACTGCTTGAAGATTTTGATCCCCAATAATGGCAATAAAAACTTGATCCCAAACTTGATCCCAAGCAAACTAAAATTTCAATTATATTTATAGGGATTCTACGCAAGTATACATATTGTTATCAAGTAATATAGGTCTTTCTGATTAAGCCCTGAATATTGATCCCATGGAGATCGATGTTAATCACGACAGCTTTCAAGAGAAATTCTAGTTTAGAATAACACGCCCTAGCTTGGAACATTGATAAAGGTTTGGTTTTGATTATATCTTACAATTATCACTAATATACTCTTCTACTCCTAAACTAAAATACTTAGTAAAAATCAGAAAGTGGGGTTTAATATATTAAAAGTACTCTTTATCATATAATGAAATTAGTGACATGTGTAAAAGTAAAACAAGCAGTGAGAGATATTGTGACAAATATGAGCAGTTATATTCTTTATCCTTACAAGAGATGCTATAAAAAACGTTGGTTAATCTAATGTTTGAATAGTTTTGAAGACGGGCTAGGCAGGGAAGATACTAGCTCTCACTCTAGAGTTCCCTCTTATCCTTCCACCTGGAGGCTAACATCTCGCATCAAAACCTAAAATAATAGACCAAATTAGGTGGCTTTAGCCTGCACTCTAAAGTCTTTTAATTCTACACCCAATAAAGATTATTTTACTATTTATTTGCACTCAACTATATGGACTACATTCTCATCCATATAATCTAAAGTGATTCTACCATAGCTGATTGAGACAATACCATTCCAGATCTTATATGTTCTCACAACAGATTTTAACATGCAAGTTGATCAAGTTTACATGTACATGAAGAAAAAAGTAAAATTATCACAATATATTCTCACTCTACTAGATTCTATATCCTACACATGCATACTAATTCATTACAAGAGAGAAGAGTAAAGAAAACTACTCACTACACATGGAGAAACAATAAGAACTTTTCATTGAACAAAACTTTGAAAACATACAAATAAAGAACTAAATTCAAATCAAAATATGATGAAAATGCTTATCTCTGATAGAAATCAAACTCTCCTTATATAGCAAAAGCAATCTCCTTACAATCCTCTCCAAAAATAAAGTGAAAAGAAAAGAAGAAATCTCTCACTCTCTCTCTTTCTCTCACCTTGCCTCCCCGCTTGGGGCTCACACCCAAGCCCTCTTCTTCTTCTCCAAGATTTATTCTCTTCTTATAATTAATTCAAGAGTCTAAGATATATTCAAGAGAGTTTTTAAAAACATTTCCGAGCCTTATTTATAGTTTCCCAAGAGTTTCTTAAGTGTCTCTTCTAAACTGTCCAGATTCAATGAATCTTCCAAATAGTGCTTGAAGTGCCTCTTCAAAACTCCTTATAACCACCTCAAATCCTTCTAGAAACTCTACTTTATCAATTCCAATAAATATTTTTAGAGATTCATGTAACACCACTTCAAAAATTGTCCAAATTTGATGTATATTGGAGAAGTTATGCTAAAAACCGTCACTAGCGCTTAAGTGCCGATTCTCGGGCGCTGAAGCGTCCCCCTCTCTGTATGGTGGTATCTATGCACCAGTTTTGGCACTTAAGCACTTGGCAAAAGTACGTAAGTGTCTGTTTTTGGTCCCCATGACTTCGGTGTGCCCCGGTTCGACTCGATTTGCTCCGGTTTGCCCCGTTTTGGTCCATTTTTGTTCCTTTTGCTCCAATCACTCCAAACTCTTCAATTTGATGTGTCTAAAACCCAAAACATAAGAAAAAATACCTTTAAAGTGCAATATCATTATAAAATAAAGTATGAAAATAGTACATTTTTAGGTGTATCAGCTACCTAAATCAACCAAAAGGCAGCTGCAGAAGATGGTAACAGTAGCAAAAATTCCATGAAAACAGTAGCAAAAAAAGCAACAGAAGGAGGAACGGAGCATTTCAAAAAACCAGGCCCTAGACATATGGTTCATAAGATGGTGCAGAAAAGCAGAAAAGAAAATAAAGGGCCAGAAGAAGAGAATACTCCAAGTCATCTTATTCCAGTGGAAAACCATCAGGTAAGCAAAAGAGAGAGCCAACACATAATTAGGAAAAGATTAAACATATACAACATCAACATCTAATGTAAGGAATATTAAGGTTATCTCCAAGTAAGAGCCTCTTAAGAGGCAAGGGAGGATCTAAGCTAACAAAAATCCCATCACAACCCTTTTCTCTAACCAGTCAGTAGGGCATTGCCTTTTTTGTGAATAAAGGAGAAAAAACACTTGAATCTGATTTGAAGATATAAGGTGCCATATACGTTTGTAGATATGAAATAAATTCTAAATTGGTGCACTGGCCTTTCTGAGCATGTCATACACAATCTTAGAATCAGTTTTGATAATAAGCTTTGAAATTTTAAAGATAATAACAAATTGAATAGCAAACAGAACAACACAACATTTAGTTTCTGTGGGGTCATCAACATTTACAGGAGTTGTAAAGAAACAAAACATTATCCCATTATAGTTTCTAAAAATCCCACCTGTGGCAGCACCATTAGGAGTTTAGCTCCCATCAATGTTAGCCTTGATCCAGTTTTGGGTAGGGGGTTGCCATCTAACAAGTAGAGGTCGTCCACCCTTATTAAAAGCATTGTTACACATGGTTGTAGCAAAGGACTTGGAAGCCTTAAAATAGTATGAAAGTATATGTGAAACAGTGAGGGAAGGAGTTAGTAGGGAGCTATATGCTTGTAGCTATTCCTAGCAGTCGATAAAAATCATAGAACTGTTAAGGAAAAATGAGCAAGCTTTTTATCATATATAGGAGAAGATTTCCAAGCAACCAAAAAAATCTTCTAGATGAGAAAAAAGTGGCTAGTGATGTTAAAGAACTGGTCAATCATATTCCATACAACATGTGAAAAAGAGCAATAAAAAACAGATGTGTGTAAGTTTCCTCATCATAATTACATAAAAAACACATGTAGGCTTATCTCAATCCTTTGAGCTTTAAAATGTCATCAAGGGGAAGTAAGAATTGAAAAGATCTCCATAGAAAAAAAGGAGATAGAAGGGGAAGTGTAAGAATTCCAAATATATGACCCCCATTTCCAATCTTGAAAGGTATGCATACTAGAATAAAGCATTTTTTGAAATAGAGGCAGTTGTGGAGAACTTCCAAATAAGCTTATGAGGCTTATTTGGAAGAATAGGATTTGTTGCAATGAAGGTAGCCTCTTCTCCCACCAAAAGTTTAAGTTTGTCAATGTCCCCATTGCCATTAATCTAGTAATCGGAGAATAACATATTATCTGTTAAAGGAGATGCAACATTCTGAAAAACAATGGATTTCCAATGTTCGTGCCAAAATGAGACCTTCCCCTCTCCAATATCCCAATAAATGAAATGATTGGCTAAGGGTCTAGACTTAATAATAGATTTCAAAATTTTAAAATCTCCACTTTCCAATTAACCAAAGCTGGATGCTCGTGAGAATAATATTTGTAAGAAATAAATTGAGCCCAAAGAGAAGAGCTAGCCCTAAATTTATACTATAGCTTACACATATTGAGTTCAGCTATATGTTGAAGATTTTTAAACATTAAACCGACAATTGAAAGAGGTTTACAGATTTTATGCCAAGACAGCCATGGTTTAGTTTTACTAGGCCCATACCACATAAATTTATTGAAAATATGCTCAAGTGATTTTTGTGTACTCTTCTTTAAGTTAAGAACTTGCATGACATATAGAGGAATACTTTGTAGAACACTTTGCGAAAGAGTAAGCCTTCCCCCATACAAAAAAAAAAATATTTCTCTACTCAGTGATTCTATTTTTAATTTTCTCCAACACAAAATCAAGCTAAGTTTGTTTCCTTGTACTTCTAAGAAGGTTAACACCAAGATATTTAAGAGGGAGAGGTGTCGTAGTGTAACCACTATAGGAGGTGACCCAGTTTGAATGCTCAGTGCTAACATATTTCCTAAAATATAAATGACATTAAACTTTATTAAATTGAAGCTCAGAAGTTTGCTAAAAAATGGTTAGAGATTTAATTAAAACCTTGATGGAAAGTTTGGAGGCATTGGAAAAGATAATTGCATCATTTGCATATGCTAAGTGGCTAACCTGAATCTTAGACTTATGATTATAGTGCAAGTAAGGATGAGATTTGTGAAAATTATTGATAAGCCTAGATAAATAATAAAAGTTCATTATGAAAATGGTGGGAGAAAGGGAATCTCCTTGTTTTATACCTCTCTTAGCAGAAAATAAATCATAAGAGCTGCCATTAACTGCAACACTATAGTGGTTGTTATTCAACCATATTTTAATAAGAGTGGAAAAATTAGAGGAAAAACCTCTAGCTTGAAGAGTGTTAATGATGAAATCCCAATTGATTGTGTCAAAAGCTTTCTTAAGATCCAGCTTAAGGACCATATTACCACCTCTGCACTTCTTATCTAAATCCTCCATCAATTCTTGGGAAAGAAGAATATTATTACATATCTCCCTACCATGAATAAAGAAGACTGTTGAGGAGAGATGAAAGTAGAGAGATGAGGTTGGATCCTAGAGATAATTACTTTTCTTATGACTTTAGACATGATAGTAGTGAGTGAAATAGGTCTAAAGTTGTCCCAACTAGTCTTAATATTAGTTTTGGGGATATGCACTATGAGAGTAGAAGTGAAATATTTCCCAAGATCATTACCCATGAAAAAGCTTTGATTTGCCAAAGTCACCTCTTTGTGTATTTTGTCCCAACATTTGACGTAAAAGGTGGAAGTAAAACAATCAGAACCAGGGACCTTCTTAGGATTGATATCCTGAAGAGCACCAAAAATTTCCTGTTTAGTTGGAATACTGGTTAAAGATAGCCTAGCAACATAATTCCTCTCCTTAGCAAAGAGATCTTGGTTAAGAGTATGGACTTCCATTGAGGAAGTAAATATATCAGAGAAATATATGGGCAGCATCCTCCCTGATTCCCTATCACCAACAATCAAATCACCATTGGAATTTTTGATCTTCAAGATAGTATTGATGTTCCTCCTATTTTTAATAGAGGCATGAAAATAGTTAGTGTTGCTATCTTCATGTTCAAAATGAATATCATTTGCCTTTTATTGTAAGAATTGCTCCTCCAAAGAGATAGCATCAAGTAGGTCAGCATGTTTTCAAGCAACCTCATCAACCAAATTATGATCAGAGATAACTTGAGCTTTAAGAGAATCAACCAAATATTGGGCTTCAGTAACTTTTTCATGGACATTTCCAAAAACCTGATAATTCCACCTCCTCAAGGCAACAACAGCCTACTTGTGAAGTTGCCAAAGAACATACCAAGGATCACCAACACTAGCAAAATGCCAAGCTTGTCGAATAAGACTCAAGAAAGTGTCATGAGAAGTCTAAACATTCAGGAATTTAAAAATGTACCTTTGAACTTTATTATTGAAACCAAGAGTGAGCAAAATAGGATTGTGATCAGAGCCAGCATGATTTAAATGTTGGACCCGATTGATAGGGTAATAATTTTGAGAAATGATGCTTCCCAAAGAATTTATCCAGATGTTGAAAGATAAAGCCTCTTTTCCAAGTGTAAGGAGAACCAGAAAACCCCAAGTCAAAAAGGCCTGCATCAGTGATATGATCACAAAAATGATTAACAAGAGAAACATCATATTTTCCTCCACCTCTATGCTCATCACGCTTCATGATCATATTGAAATCACTTCCTACAAACTAGTTATCGCTGATGGTATTACCCATATGTATATTTTTTTTCCAAATAGTGTATTTGCCCTACATAGAGTAACTAGCATAAATAAAGGTAGCTCAACCATGACAATCCTCCATGTGATATTTGAAAAGAATGAATTGTTCATCATCTTGAATGATAGAGATATTAACACCAAATTTTCAGAAAAACCAAATTTTGTTATTTTTATTGCAGAAAGAATTGTACTGCTTCAACTTCGTAATAATTATATCTTTGCTAGCAGTAACCAAAGGCTCTAAAATAACAAAAAAGAAAAGTTTATGGACCATGCAAAGGTGTTTAAGTCTATTAAGGGAGGAAGGGTCCGCCACTCCCCTAATATTCTAAACCATAACATTAAACATGATGCCTCAAGCTTGCTCTCCTAGAAGATCTAGGAGGGCTGCTAACTTGATCTCCATCAGAGTAATAAATTCCTTACTGTATGATGTTGCTTGTATTTAAATGGGAAAGTTCATTTTTCTTCTTATTCTTTTTTCTTTGNACCTGGTGAGTCTTCTCGTTCCACCACCTGCAACTCAAAATGCATGTCAGAGCATTTATGTATATAGAGCTGGAAAAGTAAAGTA
>JXCR01140264.1:27421-43393 GCA_002079205.1 Phalaenopsis hybrid cultivar | reverse complement strand
AATGAATTTTGATCAAATTTGGGTATTTTAGGCAAACTTAGGAATTTTGGCAAAGTTTAGGGTTTCAAGGGTGTTTAGGTAATTTGGGGTTGTTTAGGGGCAAAAGGCCAAGATGGGTATTTTTGGTAGAATTGGGGTGTCAACCACCCTATATGAGGCATGGACCAAAGGAAATTCCATTTTGGGTCCTCTATGTACTGGTCTTAGTTAACCCATAGCCCTAGGGCTGGTAGGCTTAGGTGACCATCTACACGAGTATCCCAAAAAAATCAAGGGACCTGAGCTAGAAATTTGAGTTTAGGGTTGTGAGTGATTGTGAGTGTAGTGAGTGCCTTAGCTCCAGAGCAACACCCAGGGTCAACCCTAAGGTCCAGCAGTCCTAAGGGTAACTCATCTTGAGTTTCCCTTATAGTGACCCCACCTACTAAGTGCTAGAAGTTATGACCAATATTTGGAACTCCATGTTGAGTAGAGAAGAGTGTAGAATTTCTAATGGTGAGGGTTCCATTTCTAGTTTTCTAGGAATAGTCAATAGGAAAATTCTATGGCTAGACCGTAGGCTATTAAAGAGGAAAAAGTTAACCTCAACCAAAATTAAGGTCAACAAATGGACCCCCAATAGGTGTGGTGTGCTGGGATAGCACATCGCACATATTGGCGTTGACCGACGAGATCAACAAGAAAAACCAATACAAAATCCTTAGTCAACTGACCTGGAAGTATGTGTAAAAGTGTGTGTGATTTGTTTTATTTTTGCTGGGGATACTAGCGGATGATCGTATGATTGAAATTAAGTAGTAAAGACTCTCGCTGGGGATCGAAGAGTGAATTTTGAGTTATGAAATTTCAGGAATTTATAAACTATGGGGATCAGTATGCAAGTGTTGACCCCGAGGTGGAAATTGAAATTTAAGTATCAATTCTCAAAACATAAGAAGAGTTGGAATTTAGGTGCCGACCTCAAAAGATGAGAATCAGAATTTAGGTACTGATTTGAAGATGTGAGAATTGAAATTTTAGTGTCAATTTCAAGGAGACAGTTAAAATTTAGGTATCGATCTCAAAAGATAAGAATCAAAATTTAGGTTATGATTTGAAAATGTAAGAATTGAAACTTAGGTATCAATTCCAAGAAGAGAGTCAAAATTTAGATATCGATCTTGAAAGATTAGAATCAGAATTTAGGTACTGATTCGAAAATGAGCATTGAAATTTAGGTATCAATTTAAAGGAGAGAGTCAAAATTTTGGTATTGACCTCGAAAGATGAGAATCAAAATTTAGGTACTGATTCAAAAATGAGCATTAAAATTTAGGTATCAATCTCAGGAAGTGAGTCAAAATTTACGTATCGACCTAGAAAGGTGAGAATCATAATTTAGGTACTGATTCAAAAATGAGCATTGAAATTTAGGTATCAATCTCAAGGAGAGTTGAAATTTAGGTATCGACCTTGAAATGAGAGTCAAAATTTAGGTACCGCTCTCAAAGATAGGGAATCAGAATCTAGGTTCTGATCCCAAAATGAGAATTGAAATTTATTTATCAATCTCAGGAAGGGATTCAAATTTTAGGTATCAACCTCAAAATATAGGAATCAAAATTTAGGTGTCGATCCGAAAAGTGAATTGAAATTTGGGTATCAATCTCAAGAAGAGAGTCAAAATTTAGGTATCAACTTCAAAAGATTAGAATCAGAATTTAGGTACTGATTCAAGAGATGAGAATTGAAATTTAGGTATAAATCTCGGGAAGAAAGTCAAAATTTAGGTATCGACCTCGAAAGATAGGAATCAGAATTTAGGCACTGATTCAAAAATGAGCATTGAAATTTAGGTATCAATTTCAAAGAGAGAGTCAAAATTTTATGTATCAACCTCCAAATGAGAGTCAGAATTTGGGTACCGCTCTCAAAGATAGGGAATCAAAATTTAGGTACTAATTCCAAAATGAGAATTGAAATTTAGGTATCAATCTCAGTAAGAGAGTCAAAATTTAAGTATCGACCTCGAAAGATAGGATTCAGAATTTAGGTATTGATCCAAAAATAGAATTGAAATTTAGGTATCAATCTCAGAAAGAGAGTCAAAATTTAGGTATCGACCTCGAAAGGTAAGAATCAAAATTTAGGAACTGATTCAAAAATAAGCATTGAAATTTAGGTATCAACCTCGAAAGGTGAGAACCAGAATTTAGGTACTAATTCAAAAATGAGCGTTGAAATTTAGGTATCAATCTCAAGGAGAGAGTCGAAATTTAGGTGTCGACCTCGAAAGGTGAGAATCAAAATTTAAGTACTGATTCAAAAATGAGCATTGAAATTTAGGTATCAATCTCAGGAAGAGAGTCAAAATTTAGGTATCGACCTCGAAAGATGAGAATCAGAATTTAAGTACTGATTTGAAAATGTGAATTGAAATGTTCGGAAAGATTTGTGATGTTGAATTTGTAGAAATGTGTCATGTGGAAAGGTTGATTTTGTTGGAGAAGACTTATAGATCTTTGTGGGGTTTTGTGCATAATGCAAAATTCCGTGGGGATGTGAAAAGAGTTAATGCAGATAAAGATGGTTGTGCTGCGCTCACAAAGAGTAAGAAACTCTGATAATGAGAGAATCCACTCAACAGATTTTTATCACATTTAATTTATCAAAATATGTCTTTAAAGTTTTAATTTGAATTAGTTTTTTAAAAAAAAGAAAATTATTTTGTTTTTTATTTATTGGTGATTATTTTTTTTTAAATTTTATTTTATTGTTAAAGATTTGCTATTTCATTCTTTGTTTGTTGAAATTTCTGAACCAACGCGTGGTTTGTGGCTTTCATTCATCGCACAAAAAGGTAACTGACAGAAAGGCACAATTTGAGACAAATTTCCTTTAATTTGCTCCAACAAAGATGTCATAAATCGAACATAGGCTAACACATCAAAAGGTACATTATGTAGTCCATGTCGAAATACATCGAGAACATCTCATGCTATGAATACATTGTAGAATGAATACATCAGATATATGTCATTGTTGTTAAAAGAAAGAAAGTGAACCCTCTATGGCAGGTATGTTGAGCTCTTGATCAAGCAGACCTTCTAAGTCATGCTCGAGGATAAGAGTTCCCTTCGCATGTACTTAGAGGTATAACCTTCTCACAGCTTGTATGGAAGTAACTCCACCAATAATGGGTCCTGCTGGAATCCATATGGCATTTTACTGTCATCCATCCTGGGAAAAGTCACAGACACCCTACGGTGTCGTACCCCTGGAATGCAATGTTTGACAAAGTTTGAACCGTTGCCTTTAAGAACGAGCACTGAACCGATTGGTAGAGGAATCTCCAAAGAGCCTCTAAACTCACCAGGGGCAACGATATTGATTTCTTTCCCAAATAAAATTTTGCTTTTGCTAAAAAATGTGACCGTTCAGAAGGGCCTCACAAAATCATGATGATCAATGAATGCAATCACCCTCTTCATAGATATTGATAATGCAACTGTTGGGAATGCAGGTAGTAGGTAGAACATTCCATTTGACCACTCTTTTGATCATCCATTTTATCATTGGCGGGTAACAGACCTAATGGATAATGTCTGAGGATCCCAGGTGGATTCTCGTGTCTATCATTTATGAAGTTATAACAACAGCCACACTGAATGTTGATTCTTCCCTTCCCTCTCATCTATTTTCTTGGCTTGGAATATGTCCTTTCCATGAGAAGTCCTGCTCGGCCTCTATCTCTGAATTCAAAGATACAATCCAAAATGTTTCTTTCATCAGTCTTGGAGAAAACCCTGGTGTATAGCTCCAGGCCTTCCAATAAGTTGACAAACTTTCCCTGAACTTCTTCATAAAACTCAAATTCTCTTTTTTTTACTTTACTTATCTTGTAGTATTCTACCATGTTAGGGATTGGCAGCTGTCGCAGGCATTCCTTCCTTCGAGCATCGGTGGGAACCCAAATTGGTGCTGGCCTCGAGTGGGATGTATGACCCTGGGCTCCATGGGACATACTGATTTGTCCCCAGTGCAACATATGGTTCATCCATCAAGAAATCTGAAGTCTGAGACTTGTTGGTACTTGAAGTATACTCTTTTAATGTACTGAAATGTTTTAGATGCAGAACATTGTAATCCGGGCATTCTACAAACGTGCCCGTGGCTGATGTCCCGACCGGTATTTCAACATTGCATGTCGGGCAACCCTTGCACAAAACATCTGAACGTGAAAGAGAGTTTGACTCTATCATAAACCCCGGTTCTTCATCCGTGGCGGGTAATCTAGCAGAAGTTTCTTTAAGGTCCGGACCATAAATATGCCCCTCAGGAATAGGGGTGAGCAAGTTGTTCGTCTCTCTTTTACGTTTGCGTTCTTGTCATAGAAAAGCTCTCTGCTTCTTGCAACTGGCATTCCTGTGTTACATCCTGCGAAGCAGAGTACCTGGTAGTCGTTCGTTATTGGCCTCTCTTAAGCCTTCAACAGATGTAGCTACCATTGAGGGCAGATGGCTAGGCCCCTCTATTGGATTTCACTTTGTTATCAAGTTCTTGCCCTTGCATGATGCATTATTTTTAGCGGTCACTCTCAATAGTGAAGGAAATCCCTCTTTCTCTTTGCAGCTGACTATGTTCATTAAAGGACCTTTGTAGTCCATGTAAACCTGGTTGAAATCCATGTTAAAGTCTATGGTACTGCCCCGCGGCACCATCTCCTGATTTAATGCAAGGTTCCAACCATCCTGGAAAGCAAAGATCAGCCTCTGTTCCGACATTTTTCTGCAAACGACATGAAAAACTTAAGTGGGCCAAAACTTGGCATGAACAGGAACGAAACAAAGTATTCATTGAAGTAAATTTTAGTTTTTTTTGGTGTAATGAATTGTTTATTTTATGTATGAGTTTTGTTTAATTTAGTGGAACATTAAGTTCAAAAGGTAGAAATGAAAAAATTGGAAGTTTAAAATTTGTTTCTCAAAATTTTCATTATATTGAGGTTAATTACAAAATTTGGACCTGCTCATAGACATTTGACCACATAGATAACCCTAAAACAATCAAAGTTTCCAAAGTTTCAAAGCAAGCAAAGGCAAGCGGCGTTAGGTCACGTAGTAGGTTTTCAGATATCGTCCATTTATTGGTAACATGGGTCTTTCACCTTGGAAATCCACTAACTGGTAGGCTCCTCTTGTGTAGACCTTTTCAACGAAAAATGGTCCATCCCAAATTGGCTCAAATTTTCCACCTATTTTGCGGCTTGCAAGAATAGGCCTTTTGAGCATAAGTATGAGGTCACCAACTTTAAATGTCCTTGGGCAGACCAATTTGTCATGGGCTTGTACCATCTTCGCATGGTAGAGATCCAAATGTTGTTGTGCTTCCAGTCGTTTTCCCTCGAGACTCTCCAATTCTTTAAGTCTGAGTTTTGCGCTTTCTTTCGTTGTGAGTTGGTTGGCGACGGTGACTCTGAGAGACGGTGTCTGAATTTCTAGCGGTAGCACGGCCTCAGACCCATACACGATCATATAAGGTGTACACTAAGTGGGAGTCCTGAAAGTCGTCCGGTAGCCCACAATGCTTCTAATAGTTTGTTGTGCCAATCTCTTTTGTTTTCATCCAGTGTTTTCTTCAAAATCTGTATCGGTGTTTTGTTGAAAGCCTCAGCTAGACCATTTGCTCTGAGATAGTAAATTGTAGAGTATCTCCAATCTATCCCATGTCTCCTCACAAAATTGTTGATATTTGTACTCCTGAAAGCTGTCTCATTGTTGGAAATTATTCTTCGCGGTACTCCAAGATGGTAGATGATTTGGCTTTTGAAGAAAAGAAGGACGTGCTATGCCGTAACCCCACGTAACAGGTACTGCCTCTGCCCATTTAAAGAAATAATCTATAGCGGAAAGTGTTAACCTGTGTCCTCTAGAAGATGGAGGGTCTATCGAACCAATTATGTCTGTGCCCCAACACTCGAATGGCCATGAGGCAACAGTTGGGTGTAGCACATTTGGAGGCTGGTGTAAGACCACCCCATTCACTTAGCATTGGTGACATCTTCTAGTTGTATCCATGCAATCGGACATCATTGCTGGCCAATAATATCCGAGTCTTTTGATCTTTATTTTCATTTTTTGCCCTGACTGGTGAGGGCCACACAATCCGGCATGTACCTCTTTAACAATATTTTGTGCATCGGCTCTGCTCAAACATCGTAGCCACATCTGGTCAAATGATCTTCTGTAGAGAGCATTTCTCGTCAGGGCATAAAACATAGCCCTTCTTGTGATGTGGTGCACCTCAGACTTGTCTTCTGACAGCTTTCTAGTATGCAAATATTCTAGTAATGGCTTGCGACAATCTTCGGTGATGTTTGCAACTGTATTTATTTCTTCTTCTTTTCCAATCTTGTGTAAAGTTTTGAAGTCAATCCGAGACAAGACTCGTCTTCCTTGCTCTGTGACTTCAAAGGAATCCTCTTGGGGACACGCCATTTCTTTAGCAAGTTTTACTAGAGCTTCGACATGGGCATTATCTCCCCTAGGAATCCGGTAGAAAGTTACATCAGGAATCTACCCCAGGAGTTTCATCGTGTACTAATGGTATTCTGTTAATCTTGGTTTCAAAATTCTGTATTGTCCGGCAACTAGCTGGATGACAAGTTGGGAATCGTCATAGATGGTAATGTTTGTTATATCCATTGAGATTTCTATTTCCAACCCGGTGATTAAGGCTTCATACTCTGCTTCATTTTTGGTGCACGGCTCTGTCAAGTGGTATGAGAACCTCATCATATCCTTATCTGCCATGACAAAGAACAAACCAATCCCTGCTTTGATAGGTATAACTGTGCCTGATCCTTTGTCTTTTATGGCTTACGAAGCTTCATCAAAGTACATCTCCCAGCTTTGCGCACTGGATAATTCCATTTGTAATATTTGCTCGTCTGGTAACTCGTCATTGAGAGAGGACCCAACTGGTAGTGGGTGTGCAGCGAGAAAGTCTGCTAGTATCTGTCCCTTGATAGCACGGAGGGGAACAAAAGTTATATCAAATTGCAATAAGATTGTTGACCATCTTGCTAAACATCCGGAGAGTGTTGGTTGGGTCATCAGATATTGCAATGGATTAACATTCAAAATCAGTGTAACCTTATAAGAAAGCATGTAATGTCTAAGCTTTTGGCGGCAAAAATTACGCCAGATAATGCTTCTCAATAGGTGGATACCTTATCTCCATCGGTATTAGGCGACGACTCAAGTAGTAGAGCGCATTTTCTTTCCCCTCATCATTGACTTGGGCTAAGAGGGCTCCTAGAGAGCCGTCTAAAGCCGCGGTATAAAGTATCAACGGTTTCCCTGGGATAGGGGTTGCCAATACAGAAGGTGTCATTAAATAATTTTTAACATCCTCAAAGGCCCGCTGACATTTATCTTCCCAAATAAATTTAGCATCATTTTTAATTAATGCAGAGAAAAACTTGCACCTACCTGAGAGATTAGAAATAAAGCATCTCAGATATGCCAACTTCCCCTAGAAGGAATGTAGTTGTTTCAAGATTTTAGGGGGAGGCAATTCCAAGCTAGCTTTAATTATATCCGGGTTGATCTCAATTCATCGATGATGGACCACAAATCCTAGAAATTTCTTGGAGGTAATGTCAAAGGCGCACTTTAAGGGATTCATCTTGAGATTATATTGTTGTAATCGTTCGAACACAATCCTCAAATAGTACAAATGGTCTATTTTTTGTTCACTTTTGTTGACCAAATCATCCACGTAGAATTCTACTTGTTTGTGAATGAGGTCGTAAAAAATCTTCGTCATTACATGCTGATATGTTGCTCCAGTGTTCTTTAGGTTGAACTGCATCACTGTGTAGCAAAAAGTCCAATCGGTGTTCTGAAGGCTGTAAGTGCTGCATCCTTGGGAGCCATCTTGATTTGGTTGTATCCTAACTATCTGTCCATGAAAGAGAAAATTTCACGTGTTGAAGCGATATCCATCGTCATCTCCGGTATAGGTAGTGGAAACTCGTGCTTTGGACATGCTTTGTTCAAATCTCTGAAGTAGACACAAACACAAATCTTTCTGTTTTTCTTCTTAATAGGTACAATGTTAGCTAACCACGTGGGGTATTTTTCTTCTTTTACAAAGTTGGCGTCTATTAATTTCCTTACCTCGGCGATGACTTGTTGTTCTATTTCGAGACGCATTCTCCTGGGAGCTTGTTTTACTCGGGTTATATTCTTGTCCACCCCATGTTTATGGACTGTAACTTCTGCCGATAGTCCTGACATTTCATCGTAGCTCCATGCAAAGCAATCTTTAAGTTCTGCTAATAGTTTGATCAATTCTGGAGCTTCTTCGTCATTAAGTAGAGAATTTATAAATGTAGGTTGGGGTCATTCTTCAGTCTCGAGGTTAATCTCTTTCAATTCATCAATTGTAGATTTAATTTCCTCCTCAAATTCTGGGGCAGCATCTTCTATTGTTTGATCAGAAGAGTCATCCTCTATGTGAGGCAATCCTTCTGATTTATCAGTAACAACCATGCAAAATTAAGAATCATCGATTGGTCCAACTGTACCAAATCTAAGACCCACTTCTGAGTTTGGAGTTTGACTTTTACCATTCTATAATTTTTCAAAAAGTTGAAATTTATCTTTTGACATTTGTTTTGGTAAGTGTCTCTGTTGAATTAACTTTTGAACACAAGGCGAGAAGTGACCAAAAGGCAATTCCATTAATTCATTAGAATCATTATTCAGATCTACATGTTTTTCAAGCTCAGTAGAGGTAGAAGTAAAGTAAAATTTGATCAGCTTTAAACCAATACTACTGACTTCTTTGACCTCTAAACTGTTGATCTTTTGAGGGAGAATCAGAGTGAGGGTCATAGCATTCACATAGTGGTTTATGCGATCATCCATTGTTTCATATTCATTCTTTTCTGTATCTTTTAGGTATATCTTGTACTGAGGTCTATTCCGTCTTGTCATCATTATCACATCTTCATAACAGTCTTCCTCACCAATGTTGATAGTTGGCCTAGTCCGTTCAACAATTAAATTTATTCTTCCCCATCCACGTCCCCGGCCTCGACCTCGGGTGCACGAACTAAAAGGCTTTCACCATCTCGTTGTAAAAGAGTGGTGAAAGATTACTAAAGCGGAGTGGAATGGCCTCCTTTTTGTTATTCTTCTGAATCTTTATCTTTGTTTGTCAGAATCTCGTGCAAGAAGATAGTCTTCTTTGGAGGCGCGTAGTAGGCAACATCTTCATGGATACCGACTTCATGCACTGAAAATTGTTGTAGATCTCCTTTGATGCAATTCTCTTGACCATCTTTGCGGTATTTGATGCATTGATGTAGAGATGATGGAACCATATTGTGCTCATGAATCCATGGTCGACCCGATAGAGCGTTAAAAGAGGTCTCAGCGTCAATGATATGAAATTTAGTGGTTTTCACGAGTTGCCCAACCTTCATAAGTAATGTAATTGATCCGAGGGCTCTTTCTCCCTTTTGGTTGAATCCTCTTAACATCATCTTATCGGCCATAAGATCTTGAGCTTCAATATGCAAATAGGCCAATGTCCGTAGGCTCATCTAGTTATGAGATGCACCAAGATCCACTAAAACTCTGGATAACACAAATCTCCCAATGTTGACGGAGATGTAGAGTGGACGGTTGTGGTCGGCGGTACCGAACAACAAGTCTTCATCTGTGAAGGTTACCCCTGATTTTTCTTTCAACGAGGAAACTTCATCCGAGGATGTACTGGCCAACTGAGCTAAAAAAATGTCTGAGTCAAGCAAAGCTATAAACAGGGACTCTCTCATCTCCTTTGACAGGATCAGAGCGTCATAGATGCTTAGTCGGGTCGGCAACTTCCTATGATGATCTAGCATGTTGTAGTCTATCTTGTATGATCCTCCAATTTTATCTGGATCATGTGGTTCCTCCACTGGTGGAGGTGGGGGTATCTCTTCTCGAGTCATTATCTGATTTCCTCTGTCTGCTGGAGCTGTTTTTGGTGGTAGCACTTTTCCGCTCCTCAAGTTAACTTCCGTGATTTCTTCTTCTTGAGATGTTGAATCTTTCGGTGTCTTTTCCTCTTCGTTGGAAAGATCTAAGTTGATGGCAAGCGGTGTACCATGATGCTCAAAAATTTGCTCCTCATTATCAGTGCTATCGTAAGCGGTATTATTGATGTCTTCTTTGGACTTGACAACGAGTTCATTAGACTCGAGTACGATTTGAGGTTCATTTTGGGGATCGAGATCGAAACTAGATCGGTCATAATTAGTTATGTTATCACCAGAAACATCTAAAACATAGCCAAAATCACAATCATTATATTCAAAAGATTCCGGAGGGACAAAAAAATAATCATACAAAGTCAAGGGTTCGAGGATTTTCTTCCTCGAATCCGAGACAACCAATCTAGTAGAGGCAGCCCCTGTCCTACCCCCGTGCTATCAATCTTTGTTGTGATGCTTTTTTTCTTCTTGTTCTTTGTTCTTGACAATTATGGATCTCCGAAAAAATCATCATCTCGGGCTTGGTATGTTACGAACTCTAAATAGGGGCTTATTTAGATGCAGATTGGATCTTGTTCAGTATCTTCCTAGATGATCTGCTCCAAACTTCATTCCATTCTTCTTTGATATTCGTTGAAGCTGATTTTGATGAATCTTGTATTTAATTATAGACCTTATTGAGTTCATCCCACTTTGTACTCCATCCATCTATTCCGACATACGGATCAATTGGGGAAATTGACTCAGCTAAAATCATGTTTGTGGAATCTTTTTCGGGCTCTCTCAAATACTCCTTTGGGATTGTTATGTTCTCTTCTTTAAGGTTCCTCTCGAGCCAGTCTTTTAAGACGAGGCATTTTTCTATAGTTTGCCCGAGAAACCGGCGTTATGGGCAATAATTTGGTTCATTCTTCTTATCCACCTCTTCGGGCTTCTTTGGATGTAGTAGTTTGAATTCTGACTTCTTCATAAAACTCATGAATATTTTAGGTACAGCTTCATCCTTGAAGGAATACACAACTTTCTGTCGCTCCAACAGGGATATTCTTTTATCCCTTGTTCAAGATGCTCCTTCTTGGGGCAGCCGCTGGTTGGATTTATTATTTTGTTTATGAGAGGAGTGGCAATTTTGGCCACCTTTGCCTTTTCAAGTGGCTCCATGTGCTATATTTCTTCTTGAAGACTACATTTACTGAGTAGCTTCTCGAAGGATTTGATGGTGAGTCCCTTAAGCATGAAAGCTATCGGTCCATGAATGCTCTTGAGTTGAATTTCAATAGCATGATGTTCCTGTAGCTGAGGTTCACATTTCATGCTAAGGTTTCTCCACCTCAAAACATAGTCTACAAAAGTTTCACTAGGCTTTTGCTTTTCCATCATTAGCTCTCCAATAGACACGTGGTGCTGTGCACCGGCAAATCTTTTTACAAACAATTGTTTCAATTTAGAAAATGTTTTAACTAACCCATTGGGCAAGTCAGCGTACCAGTTGAAAGCAATTCCTGACAAGCTACTGACGAACTACTGGCATAGTAGAGCTTCATTGTTCCTGGTGTTGCCACAGCTGGCACGAAAATGCGCTATATGCTGTCTGGGACTTCTAGTCCCATCCAATATTTTGAAGTTTGGGGCCACAAAACCCTTGGGGAAAGGTACGACATTGAACTCCTCTGGTTAAGGTCTATCCATCAAAATTGATGCACTGCCCTTGGATTGGGCTAAGACGTCCCGTACTTGTTCAACCATCTACTTGAACTCCTTTTCTAACATGGCACTTGATGGAGAATCTTTTGTCGGTTGCTCGTCTTTGTTGGTTGAAGTAGCCTCTCTTCTTTCATCTATAATGTGTATGATTTATGTTTGATTAATCTCTGGAGAAGCCAATTGCAGTGCTTACGATTGCCCCTGAATTATGGCCATGACGGTCATAGCTGCAGTCGTCTCTTCTATTCTTTTCTCCAGTAAACTAGCTTGCTCATCTCTTAGATGGATAGCCCTACACAGCTCATCTACAACATTCTCTTCGGTCTGAGGTTGAGCCTCACGCGCAGATGTGATGGCTCTGGTATCGATCACATGGACATCCATGAAATCCTCCTCCAGGTAATCATTGTAATCAAAGCCTTCATTGTCGCTATCGACGGAAATTCCGTGTTCTCTAGCTAGCTCGGAAATCTTGATCCTGAGTTTCTCAACTTTTTCCTCAATTATTGATTCATTGATCGCTTTAAGATTTGGAGGACCCTAATGGACATCCTCTACTTGTTCCTCCATCTCGCTGGCTATTGTCGCAAAGATGTTAGATATTTCAGACACTAGTTTCATTTCTTGTCCCGCGGGCTCCCTAGACTGTATTGGTGCAGTGACCTTGGGTATCCGAACGTTTTTTCTATTTCGACGAGGATGTCTCAGGATGGAGCGCCTTAGTAAAAACATCAGTATGTCGAGGGAAAGTATGCTTCCCGTGGTGTAGACCGGCTACAGTGTGAGGTAATCATCTCGTCTTTATCTTTGGAATTATGGAAATATCTCCGTAATGGGTGATGGGTAAGATCTTCGGACCCAATCTCGACCTAACCGGTTAATGACATGCGGTCCTGGTAGCAGTATAATCAGTAGTAAATACTGCGGTATCAATTATGTTCCCTAAACGGAATCAAATGGGGATGCGAGTAGGTGGCACTCCAGTTGTCTTGTGGGACTGTTTGGCGGTTTTGACACCCTTCAAAATTTCCTTCTTCATGCGAGGAGAAAATGTATCTCCCACTCGTTTAAGCATCTCGCTAACTGAACATCCTTCTTTGGTAGCGAGGCTTCTAAAAACTACACTAGCTCGAGTGATAGGAGTGAACTTCTTCCTCTCCTCACTGTGTCCATGAAGTGACGATAATGCCGTTGCAATCCTTTGGATACTCTCATATCCATCGGTATCGGTCAGAGGATGGAATCTACTTTCTCTCAGGTGTGGACAAATTTTTTATAACACTTCTTCAACTTGATGAGGCTCCTTCTCAACGGGTATCTTCTTAGGAGCCTGGTCTTTGATGGCCCTCTCAAATTTTCTGTTACGGTTCCTCCTTCAAGTTTAGGTCAGTAGTACAGTCCTCAAACTTGATCCGACTTCAAACATGGGTGATGGGACGGTTAATCCCTCAGTCAGATTTTCAACATTCATTACTTCTTTCCCCTTACCAGTAGCGGGGCTAGCGAGCGGGTTTGACGGGTGTCGTGTCGGCAGTAGCTTTAGCCTTCTTGCAAGAGAGGAAGTCCTGAAGATTGTTCAGATTGAATTCTGCAAATGGCTCTTGCATTTCTAGAGCGGCGATCTTCATTATTACAAACGGGGCTTTCCCGAGGATGACCTTGAGATCTTCAAATCCAGCTCTAAACTTCATGGTGGGAATGACGTTACAGGCGCTACGGTCCGTTGGCAGGTTGCAAGAGAAGGTCAGCGTTGGGTAAGCTATTGCAGCGGGCTTTAAAACAGAAAGTTTCAAGATAGCCATATGGCCAAAACCTCATAATTTTTAGTGCAAGCACTGAAAGTAGAGGTTGTTCTGTGGACCGGGCGGGTCTTAATTTATTGGTATTTTAAAATCTAGTTTAGGAAAAACTAAGAGGTGTAAAAAAAAAATTAATTAATGTAATAAAATTTTATTGTGTGTGCAACACAACACGATTTCGTTTAATTTGCAAGATAGCAAATAAAATTGGAAGGGAGATGTGAAGTATTTTAGGACCCAGTGGGGGACATATTTAGTGGCAGAAAATTCCCAGGTGGAACTAGTCCACCGACACCATATTAGGGGTTCCAACCCCAGAGGAAAATTTAAGGAGTTCTTAATGGCCTTCTAAACCTCTCTTGTCAAAGATGGTTGAACAACTAGTCTTGAAGTCCAAGTAGTTGGCTGTACCTTCCCAAGATAGAAATGGGTAAAGTATGCCAATGGAAGAAGGGTAATTTAGTCCAGGAGGGACATGGACATATTAACAATGTGTGAAGATAATACTTCTTGATTTTATTAGAGAGAAAAGCTTGTCCTCAGCGGAGTTGCCAGAAGTTGTCGGCGCTATTTTGGTTTTGGAGGAGTTGCCCGTAAGAAGCTGTCGGTCACCGAAATCAAAATCCCATCACCCGCTTCAGAAGGACATTTTAATTTACATATATATTTAGTTTTAAAAAAATATAAAATCAAGCTGACCGCATATTTTTCATAGTTTAAATGAAAGAGAATTATAGCTCAAATCCTGCCTCAAAGGATAAACTCAAAACTTGAGGATGAGGCTCGATCAAATAAACTATGGAACATATGACGTCTGTTTGGTCTGCGAAACCGTTTATATTTACCGACAAGGTCCTTTATTTAATATAAATAATTAAATATGATTTACATTAAGTTGGGTTCAGACATGCTTCCTATAAGGGCAAACCCCTATAGTTAATTACATCTTAAATGACCAAAGTCATCTAAGAAGACTCTAGATAAAAATCACAAAATATTATCTTCAAGGAGTTTCAAAGGGTAGGACTTTTCAATTAGATTGGTTAAAGAGGTGTGAAAGAGGATTGGTTCAAATTTGGAACATTTTGTTGTAGAATCCAAGGGAGGAAGAACTAGGGGATGTCATGGATCCAGAGACGAACCTCGGTGACTTCCCAAGCTATCCTAATGTCTGGCTTCAATTTTGAGGAGAAATATTTAGATGTTTCATCCTGTCAATTTCATTAGTTAGGACTTACATTTGTATGAAAATATAAAATAAATAGCCTAGAAGACGTAAGCATTTAGGTCGTGGCAAACAACAACCTCAGAATCCTAAAATGAGTTAGGGCTTATATTGTATAGCACGGCTATACAAAGGCCTAAAGATAAGGTGAGGATTTACGTTGCATAAGTGAGAAACCTCGAAGTCCTATGGCTTTGTTGTTTAAGTCTAAGGAAGGAAGATTGGTTTAGCAGGGGAAGACCGGTTTTGCTGTTAAAGATGGTCGTGCTGCCCACCATGCTAGCTCCAAGCTCCTTGCTGCGACGATTTTGAGTTTTCTAGTGTGTCAAGTTATGATGTCAAATCAGGTGGCCTTATGGTTGAAGTTATTTAAATTTTATGAGGGCATGTTAAAGTTCATTAGAGTGACACCGGTTAGAATCCTACGGTTCCCTATTTCCGGCACCACTATTTTCTATTGGATTCACTTTGTCCAAATGAACTTACTAAACTCACTTAATGAGTTCCATAATTTCATTTAGACCATGGAAAGCCTTGTTAGCAACCATAGGTTACCTCTTCTAAGAGATTCTCGATCATCCAATAGAGCATCTTAATTTACTTGAAGTTGTAGTTTTATGTGATGTTTGTGATTAAATTTTGAGTTCTTTTATATTTAGATGGTTGTGGCGGTGTGTTTTATTTTTGTTGATTTTATTTTTGGTTTTGGTTTTGGTTTTGTGGCTATCCCGATAGTTTTAGTTTTCATGCAGGGTGGCGTCATTGTTCAGCATGCAAATTTTACAGGTATAAAAGTATAGTATGAAATTACAAGAAAGACACGCTGAAAACTATAAAAGCGTACATGGCGAGTCTTCCGTTCAATCACCTGAAACTTAAAATGCATGTTGAGGCATTTATGGAGAGCACGAAAGTAAAGTTTTGGTAGTTTTCCTAACCCAATGTCATATCTTGGTTGGTCTTTAGGAATTTAATTAAGGATGATTTTATCCAGTAAAAAATATTAAGTTTAGTAGATCTTGAAGATATCCAACAGATCTAGAGAAAGAAGCAGGTCTACTCTACTCTCTCGCTGCCTGGTGGACAATCCTGAGTTCTTTTAAACTTATTATGTTGCTTAATAAGTCATCCTGTAAATACCCTTAATGCTAAGTGAGCACTGATGTCTCAATTATCCCTAAGAATAGGTTAATTATCATCTGTAATTTAATTTT
>JXCR01140263.1:23109-90656 GCA_002079205.1 Phalaenopsis hybrid cultivar | reverse complement strand
TAGATTTAGAAATATAGTAATCTAATTTAGAAAAAATAATTAGTAAATGAGACCAACTTAAACTTTGAAATGTTTTAATGTTAAGACTTATGAAAATATGAGTTCCTATCTAATTCAGAAATATTGTAAGTTCTTTAAATTTAGATTTTTGTTCTTTTATTTTCTCTACTTAGAATTTAAGTAAAATTCTTTTATTTTCTCTACGAGAGTAAAATTCGTGAAAACCGATTTTACTCGTCTAGTAACTGCAACTGACGCTTAAGCGCGGGGTCTCGGTGCTTAGGCACGGCCTTCACTGTTTAACTGGAGCTTAAGCGCCGAATCTGGCGCTTAAGCGCTGAATCTGACGCTTAGGCGCTAAGACTCTTTTGCACAATTTTTCACCTTTCGCTCCAAATTTGATCCTTTTTCACTCCTTTAGGCAATTACTAGACGAGTTCCATCGGTTCCCTCTACCTTGGGGCTATTATCTCATATTAAAACCTAAAATAATAAACCAAGTTGGTGGGTTTCACTTGTAACTCTAAAGTCCTCTCACTCTACACCCTTTAAAGACTATTTCCATATTTATTTACACTCAATTATATTAACTGCATTCTCTTTCACACAATCTCATGTGATTCTTTTCCATTGTTAATGAGACAATACTAGCCAAGTTCTTACATGTTCTTAAAATAAATTTTAACATCTAGATGGGCCAGATCAAGAAGTAAATTAAGTGCATGGAATTAAATCATCACAACTTCTTCCAACATTAATGATTAATACTCTGCACAACTTCCATCGAACACTTTAATTACTTATCATTTTAAGAAGAAAGATAAAGAAAGCTACTCAGAATCCATGGAGAAAACAAAACCACACTTTAGTTTAATAGTAGAAATCATTGTTCCTAAAAACACTTTCTAGATGTATTAATGACTCACATCCAACTAAAGAGATGATCGAAAGGGTATTTCACTACATTTGGTAGGAAAGCTCGATGAATCACATCTAACCTAAGTGGTAGTAGAAAGATCAGATTGAGAAGGAAAGCTCCATGACTCACATCCAAAACAAGAGCTGATCACAAAAGTAATTCACTACGTAGGGAAGTTATGCTCGATGACTCACATCCAACCTAAGAGGCAGTGGAAAGATCAGATTGCGAAGAAAAGCTTGATGAATCACTTCCAACTCAAGAGCTGATTCAAAAACTATTTCACTATGTTGGGAAGGAAAGCTCGATGACTCACGTCCAACCCTAGAGACAGTGGAAAGATCAGATTGAGAAGGAAAGCTTGATGAATCCCATCCAACTCAAGAGCTGATCAGAAAAGCATTTCACTATGTTGGGAAGGAAAGCTCAATGATTCACATCCAACCCAGGAGGCAAGGGAAAGATCAGATTGAAAAGAAAAGCTAGATGACTCACATCCAACTCAAGAGCTGATCAGAAAAGTATTTCACTACATTAGGAAGAAAGCTTGATGACTCACATCCAACACAAGAGGCAGTGGAAAGATCAGATTGATAAGGAAAGCTAGATAAATCACATCCAACTCAAGGGTAGTGAGAGGGAACCAGAATCTCGGTACCCCGAGAACAATATGAAAATAGTATGGAGAATTTGAGGTGTTGAACTCATAAATATGTAGCATGAAGATTGACATTGGTGAGGAAAATTTGTAAGATTTTTTGCAGAGTGTAAAACTTTGGGGAAATATGAAGAAATTGGTGCAGACAAGGATAGTGGTGCTACGCAAGCAAAAAGTGAGAAATCTCAAACTCGAGTGAAACAAACTCACCAAATTTATCTTTTTCTTTTCTTGTTGTCTTTATCATATTTATTTATCAAAGTATATTTTTAAAATTAAATTTGTGTTGGTTGAGTTTCAAATAATATTTTAAATTTTAAATATAAGATCTTATTTTACTGGGGTCATATCTTTGTCCAACCTGAGTTTATGAATTACAACCTCTGCTGACAATCTTTAAATTCTCACAATAATTTTATCAGCTCCGTGGATTCTTCCTCGTTGAGTAAGGAGCTCATAAAGGTAGGCCGAGCTGCTCCTCAGTCTTGAATTTTATTTATTTTAATTATCTACTGTTGACTTAATTTCTTCTACAAATTCTGGCAGAGCATCCTCAATTAACTGATATTTAGAGTCATCCTCTATATCAAGGCAATCCTCTTCCAATCTACTAGTAACAACCATGCAAAATTCTGAGTCATCGTCTGGTCTTACAATACTATTGACCACACTTTAAGTTAAGGTTTAGTTTTCCCTCTTTAGTTAACAAAGGTCTAGCCATAGGATTTTCAATTTGATTATTCTTAGAAAACTAGAAAAGAACCCTCACCTTTAAAAATTTTAAACTCCTATTTGCTCAACTTGAAGTTTCATAAATTGGTCCTAACCTCTAGCACGTAGTAGGTGGGGACAATATGAGGGAGCTCAAGATGAGTCCCTATAGGACTGATTGACCTTATAGTTGACTGTGGGTGTTGGTCTAGAGCTTGTTCACTCACTACACTCACTATCACAATCACTCGCAATTCCTAAACCAAAAACTGTTGAATTTGATCCCTTGATCCTTTGGGATACTCACGTTGATGGTCCCCTAAACCCATTAGCCTTAAGCTAGGGTTTTGCTAACCAGTACATAAAAGACCTAAATGGGCATCTCATTGGTCCATAGCTCATACATGACGGTTGACACCCCAATTCTACCAAAAATACTCAACTTGGCATTTTGCCCCTAAATCCACCAAAATTACCTAAACACCCCCACATTCCAAATTTGGCAAATTCTCAAATTCACTCAAAATATTCAAATTTTTTCAAAAAATTCCAAATCATTTAAAATACCCAAATTACCTAAAACCACAAAAAAAATTCAAATTTACCAAAATATCCCCAAAATTGCCAAAATTATAAAAACATCCTTGGCACCTTAAACTTTCCCAAAACCTCCAAAATCACTCCAAATGTATCCAAAACTAATTTGGACCCTCCAATTAGGCACAATTTGGCCAATTTGACCACTTTGACTAAAACCGCCAAATTACCTTTAAAGGCCCAATTTCTCCAAATTCACCTTAAATATCCATCAATTTGGTTCCAATTTCCCTCAATTTCAATTTTAAACTTAAATTCATCTTTCATTTGATCAATCCAAACCAAATCCAAGCCAAATTGGCCTATTCTTTGAGCTTAATTTTGATATAAGTCAAACCCTAAATTTTTGAGCTATGACTTAATTCCACCAAATTGAACTCTATAGCCTTCTCAATTTTCCTCAATTTGAATCCTAAACTCTTCATAACAATCCTACAAATCAAATTTGACGTTCAATTGGCCTTGGTGAAGCCTCAATTCATTTAATTTCAGGCCAAGTCAAAAAATCCCCAAATTTGCCCCAAATTGGCTCTCTAAATCCACCAAATTAAATGCCTTAACCCCAAAATTGGAGCCCAATTCATGTTAAAAACTTATCATGACATTCCTATAGACCATTTTAAATAATCAGTCTGAACCTCACTCAACCTTAACCCAACCTAGACCCAAGTCTATCCCAACATCCTCAAATTCACCAATAGCACAAAATCCTTCGAATTGAGCTTCTAATTGAACTAAAAATCATTTCAATCCTTCACTAAAAATCATCATAACAATCATCTACACAATGTTGATTAATTAATTGGGCTCAAAGTCATGGCTAGCTTAACCTAAACCCAACTCTTAGCCATTTGGACTCAAATTGGACCCATGCACCAAAATTGAGTTAGCCATTCCTAAGCCACCAAATTGATGACATCACAGACACTAAGGGCACCTTATTGACAAAACCAAATCCCCTTGGACTAGCCATGGCGAGCTATGGACCATTAGATCCCAAAATTAAAGGAGTTATGCCCATTTATGGGCCTTAACCAAAAATCTTCCCCATCATCAGTTGTCATAGAAAGTTAGTTATAATTAACCCTCCCACTGGCTCACCTGACCTCATGGTCACCTCCCTTGGCCTTGCTGGCTGGCCTAGTGGCCGGAAAAAACTAAAACCGACAGCCCCAAGCAAAAATTCAAACCAAAACTCACCCATCTGAGTTAGCCAATTCCAATTGGCTTTAACACTTCAAAACCCTCCACCTAAGCACCATGTTGCACACCTCAATTGGCCATGATAGCCACCCTTGGCCATTTTTATTTAATCCTCACCTCCATGGCTAAGGAGAGAGGAGCTAAAATTTACATAAGGAAACTCTGTCGAATTGTTCTCAAAGACTCCCTAAGACCTCCTCAATTCAAGCCCACCATTTTCCTCCACTCATACCAACTGTGGAAGCTCAATTTTGAGCTTAAATTTTTGCAAAAACCAAGACAAAACTCTCCACAGCTCCACAACTCACCAAACTTTAATTACTTGTGAACTCTCTGATCGCGGGTGTTTTCAACGGACGTAAGAGATCAAGCCGGACAGATCCATGGTGCATAAAGTGTGGTCCGCTTGGAGGCTACATGGATGGCGGCGTCAAATGGCGGAGCGACGCGTGGAACCTTTGAAGTTAACGAGGATGAGTTGGCGCCGCTTGGATAAGTAGAAAAATAGGGATTTTTGGATTATTTTAAATGCCTAACCTTCAAAAATCTATATCTTTCTCTAGAAAAATCATAAAAATAAAAGAAAAATACCATCTTACTTAGTGAATAGAGGAGAACAATGTGGACCAAAAAAATTTTATTTTATCACTCCATGATTTTTAATTAATTAAGTACTCTCTGTGGTATTTTAATTCTCCATGGCCTAAATCATTTCACCATAGCATGAAATTTTGAGGGTTTGTTACTCATGACAGAGGCAATGTCTTTTGATTTTTCCAAGGTTAAAGGGAACCTCTATGTTTATAACCCTAATTTTCAAGCTAAGATGACCGTTTTGGGCTTATTTTAATTATATAAACCAAAATACCTCTTTAAAAATTATGAGAAAAATTTTAGTAGGTTTCCTGTGGTCAAAGAAATCTAGGAAAAATATTGTGATGCTTTGAATTATTTTGTGATTTTTTATACTTGGTTAAATGTAAATACCTTGTGCTAATTTGTGTAAATTAAATACATATAAAAAATTAACAAAATCAATTCCATATTGTTCATAAAAATTATGTTTACCCACTATAAAAATTTCAAAATTATTTGGCTTGATTTAAGAACTAATATGTATTTTTTAAGTTCCTTGTGATTAGGGACATTTTAAAAAAAATTAAATTAAATTAACTTTAAAAAATTATTTTTGTGAGTTCCTTGTTAGCAGGGGCATCTTATAAAAATAAAACCCATTTTTGTGAAAATATTTCATTTTTAAAATATACTTTGAATTAAAAATAAGTAAAATGAGTCGGAATGTCCCCTGATCACTTAAAATTAATTAGGACATTTTTACTAATTTATCTAAGTTAAGAAAATAATTAAAAGCTTAAAAATGAATTTTTCATATTTTCTCACTAAAATAAATATATTAAATAAATTAAAAAACACAAAAAATAAAAAATTGGATTATCTGAGTTTTCTAAACTAAGAGGAGTCGAATAAAAGTATAAAAATAAATTTTGCAATTAAAACACTATTTTCTATTTAAATAAAACATGAAAATTGATCTAAAATAAAATAAGAAAAATAAAAATTTGATTAAAAAAATCATGAAATTTTTTCTAAGGAAACCTCTTATAATTTTTCCATAAATATAAATTTTATTTTGGATAAGTAAATAAATTAACTTTTGAAAATCTTAATTTCTAAATTTAAATAATTATCCAAATTAAATTAAATCTTGAGAGGTCCACATGTTCTCATCTAAAATTTTAATTACCTCGTGGATATGACACTTTAAACCCTCAGAATCATTTGAGTTGGGTTATGAGGTGAAGTGCTCTAAGGGCAAAGTGGTAATTTTAAGACTTTGGTGCCTTAATCAAAATTTAGGATTATTGAAGGGAAAAATGGTCAATCATAATCTTAATAAATATGTTTGGATGACTGAAATAAAATGGGGTTAAAAGGTAGAAACCAATTCAACACCCTTGCACAAAGTCAACTAAAAGCATAATTCTCTTAATCTTCATGACTTGGAAGTCAATTAAGATCAAATGATTCTTAAGCGTAGGCTTAAGTCAGAAAGATGATAGTTTAGTTTTCTTAAGCACAAAGTTGAGGAAGGTTTGACCATTTGTTGAAAATACATATCATTTAAATCAAAATTTTGATAATCACCATTTCACTTATCATGATTGTTAAGGGTTTAGTAGTGACCTAGGCTCGACGTCTAAATTCCTTTGGTTTCACTTAGAAAATGACATGCTTGGTGATTAAAATCTTTTAAGCACTACAAGCCTGACTTTAACTCTGGGCACCGTAGTCTTAAACAACTCAAATACACCTTAAGGGCACTCACTCACATAACTTTTAAATGAAACATCAATTGATTAATCGAGTATCCTATCCTCGGGTTAATTAAATTGTTAGCTTCATTGAGCAATGGGGTCGCCACACTCTAAAAATTGGATGGTTGATGGAATAGTATGATACATTCATAAATGAACTCAAAATAATTTAAGAGATCTTCAAAATAGTTCAGGATCATAAACCGAGTACTTTGGAATCTTTTGGATGTTTTGAAGGACAAATTGAACTTATCGTATTTTGTCCTAAAATCATCTACTAGGATCTTTTGTGACTTAATAAATTTATAGCTTGAATCTGGTAGCTAAACCTTCATCTACTAATGCAATTTAAATTCTTTGCAATATTATCTACATATCTTAGAAGTACTGACCTTTCATGTGGTGGAAAGAGAAGACTCTCCTGGTCTTTCACGGTTTATAGTACCATTTTCTCTTTTACTTTCCGCATTGTACTTTCATGCTTATAAAACTTGCATGTTAAACAACAATGTCACCTTGGAAGAAAACCAAAACCGCTAGGATAGCCACAAAAGCAAAACTAAAACTAAAAATAAACCAATATAAATTCACCACCACAACATTCAAAAGATAAGACAACTCAAATTTTAATTACAAACATCACATAAACAACAAATTCAACTAAGTTAAGACGTCTCTATCAGAGGATTAGGAATCCCTCGGAGAAGGTAACCTACGGTTGCTAATGAGACTTCCCATAATCTAAATGAAAGTATGGAACTCATTAAGTTGATTTTAGTAAATTTAATTGGACAAAATAAATCAGATAGAAAATAGTGATACCAGAATGAGGGAATCGCAGAATCCTAACTGGTACTGTTAAGTTGGTGGACTCGTTCCACCTAGGCATTATGCATTGTTAAGTTGGTCCCACACTGGGTCCTGAACTACACTTTTCTTTTTTGAGTTTAAATTGCTATTTTGTAAATTAAATCGGATTGTGTCATGCCGCACGTGCTCTTTAAATTTTCCTTACATTACTTAAATCTTTCTACTTTCAAACTATTTTACTAAAATTTTAAAATCCCTACAAATTAAATAAGGACTTACCCAGTCTACAGATCGACCTATGTTAACTCGTAGTGCTTGCACTAAGATTGCAAGGTTTTGGCCAAATAGCTAACCCCAGAGCTTTCTTTTTTGAAGCTGCTGTAATGGCGTTCCCAACACTCACTTTCTCCTGCAACCTGCCGATGAGCCCCAGTGCCCACAATATCGCTCCCACCATTAACTTTGGAGTAGGATTTGAAGATCTCAAGGTCGTTCTCAGGAATGCCCCATTAGTCATAATGAAAGTCATCACTCCAGAGGTTTAAGAACCATCTGTCGAGTTTAACCTGAACTGCCCTCAGGACTTCCCTTCTTATGAGAAGTTCAAGACTACTACCGCCACGACACCTACCAAGCCTACCGTTCACACTTCTATAAAGGGAAAATAAGTTATGATTTTGAATATCCGACTGAGGGATTGGCCATCCATCTATTAGTATTTGAAATCGAATCAAGTTCGAGGACTGCACTGTTAACCTGAATCCAAATGAGAAACCGTAATAAGAAAGTTTGGAGGGCTACTAAGGCCCAAATTTTTTAGGAAGTACCTGTTGATGAAAATCCTCACTAGGATGAGTCAGCATTATTGAAGACCTATCCGCTTCTGCAATGGAGTAGGTCCCATCCCTTAATGTAAATTAAATGGTACGAGAGTATCCAAAAGATATCTATTGCTTTACCATCACTTCGTGGACATGGTGGGGAGAGGAAGAAGCCTGTTCCTATCGCGCGAGTCAGTTCAGTGCTTCAGAAGCTAGCTGCTAAAGAAGTTTGTTTAGTTGGCAAGTTACTTAAATGAGTGGGACGTGCAGTATCCCCTCACCTGAAGAAAGAAATTCTAATGGACATCAGAACTGTCAGACGATCTCAAAAATCAATCGAAGCTTTGTCTTCTTGGTTTCTCGTTTGGTTCCTTTTGGGAAGCAGAGTTGATACTGCCATAGATAGTACCAACTCCACTGTTACTAGACCCGTGGGCGATAGACCAGTTAAGTCATGTCTGGGTCAAAGAATTCTACCAATCACCCACTTCAAGGATGTTCTTAAAGTCACAAAGGAAAAGATGAAGAGATTGCTCAGTATGGTATCTAGTACGCACCATGAGGAGGATACTTTTCCTCGACATACCAATTTTCCTACCGAGAAACTTCGTCTCAAGACATCACCATCAAAGAAGAAAGTATGGATACCCAAGGTCACTGTAACGATACAATCCAGTAAGCCCACAAGGCAAGATCATGAAATGAAGCCAGAGTCTGAAGTTTTTGACACTGTCACAGAAATTCCAACCGAGATGGAGGAACAAGTGGAGGAGGTCCAGCAGGGTCCTCAAGACCTTAAGACAATCCAAGAATCAATAATTGAAAAAAAGGCCAAAAAACTTAGCATTGTGATTTTCAAGTTGGCCTAAGGACATGGAGTTTCCATTGATGATGATAATGATTTTTACTTTAATAAGTACCTCGAAGAGGATTGCATGGATATCTATGTGATTGAAACCAGAGCCGCTGCATCTGCGCGTGACGCTCAACCTCTCGTTGAAGAGACCATTGTAGAAGAGTTGTGTAGGCTATCTTCTTACGAAATGAGCAAGTTTGCCAAATGGAGAAAAGGATGGAAGAGATGGCCGCAACCATGACCACCATGGCCACAGTTCAGGGACAATCTCAACCCCCATAGTTAGCCTCCCATAAGTCAACCAACCGAAGTATACATATTACAGATGAAAGACGAGAGGTTACCTCAGGAAACAGAGATGAGAAAAAAAAAAGAAAGATTCTCCATCAAGCACCATGCTAGAAAAAGAATTTTAGTAAATGGTCAAACAAGTTCAGGAGGCCTTAACCCAATCTAAGAGTGGTGCATTGGTTTTAAATGGTAAAACTTACCCAGAGGAGTTCGATACCACACCCCACCTTAACGGTTTTATGTTGCCAAACTTTAATATATTTGACGGGATTAGAAATCCTAGGAAATATATAGCGCATTTCCGAGCCAGTTGTGGTAATACTAGAGGTAACGAAGCCATATTTTTCTGTCAGTTTGTCAGCAGCCTGTCAGGAATCGCTTTTGATTGGTATGCCAAATTACTAAACGGATTAGTTAAGACATTCATTGAGCTAGAAAAACTGTTCGTAAAAAGATTTGCCGGAGCGCAACATCACATCTCTATTGGAGATCTCATAATGGAAAAGCAGAAGCCCAACGAGACTTTAGTGGACTATATTTTGAGGTGGAGAAACATTAGCATGAAATGTGAACCTCGGTTGCAATAACATCACGCGATTGGGATCTTACTCAAGAGCATTTATGGCCAATAGATTTCATGCTCAAGGGACTCACCATTAAATCCTTCGAGAAGCTACTCAGCAAAGCAAGCAGTCTTCAAGAAAAAGTCAAACATATGGGTTCTCATGAGAAATCCAAGGCAACCAGAATATTTGAAAAGAAGTCAGGAATAGTGGCAAATATTGATAAAGGAAAGCAACCAATGAAGATACATGCAGAAAATCTTCATCAATCGTCATCACAACATACTAAAAAATAGACAGAATAATACAGCCAGTCGCCAACGATCGTACGAGGGAGGATCACACCGAGCAGAGAATAAGAGAATATCTTTAGCAGAATGATAGAAAGTGGTGTACTCCTTTACAGATGAAGCCATTCCCAAAATGTTCAAAATTCTGATGAAGAAGTCTGAGTTCAGATTACGAGATCCAAAAAAACTCAAAAAGGTCAAAAAGTAAGAACAACCAAATTATTCCTCGTATCACAGATTGCTTGCACTCACTGTAGAAGAATGTTTTGTCTTCAAAGATTGGCTCGAGAAAAATATTAAAGAAGAGAATATATTGATCCCGGAAGAATATTAAAAAAACATAAAAAAGGTTCCATAAATATGATTTCGACTGAGCCAATCTCTCCGATTGGTCCATACACTGGAAAAGATGGATGGAGTACAATTTGGAGCAAATCATCCAACAGAATACTAAACAAGATCCAGTATACATCAAAATAAACTTCCGTTCAAAGTCTTCAGTTTGCCAAATCCAAGATGAAGAGTTTGCCAAAACATCCATCAACATCAAATAAGAAGAAGAAAAACACCACCATGAAGATTGATAGCATTGAGGGTAGGATAGAGGCTGCCTCTGCTAGATTAGTTGTCTCAGATTCGGTAAAGAAAATTCTCGAACCCCTGACCTTGTATGATTATCATCTTAGCCCTCTAAGGTCTTATGAATAAAATGATTATAATTTTGGCTATGTTTTAACTATTTCAGGTGATAACGTAACTAATTTTGACAAATCTAGCCTTAATCTCGATTCCTAAAATGATCCTCAAATCATACTCGAGTCTGATGAACTCATTGAAAAGACAGAAGAAGACATCGACAATACCGTCTATGACAGTGTAGGGAGTGAAGAACCAATCCTCGAGTGCCATAGTGCATCACTCGCCATTAACTTAGATCTTTCCGACCAAGAAGAAACACCAAAGATTCAACAATGGTACCTCAAGAAGAAGAAATTACAAAAGTACCCCCGAGAACAGCTCCACTGGATAAAGGAAAGCAAATAGTAACTCAAGAAGAGCTACCTCCACCTCCACCAGTGGAAGAACCACATGATCAAGAGAAAAGTGGAGGATCATACAAAGTGGATTTCAATGTGGTAGCTCATCTTAGGAAGTTGCTAGCCAAAATAAGCATCGACAACTGTCTATTCCTATCAAAGGAGATGAGAGAGTCACTGGTTTCAGCTTTGATTGACCCAGAGATTTGCTTAGCCTATTCTGTCAGCACATCCTCAGATGAAGTTTGCTCATTGAAAGAATAGCCTGGCATAACCTTCACTGATGAAGATTTGCTGCTCGGTACCGCCAACCATAATCATCCGCTCTATATCTTTATTAACATTGGCAGATTTGTGTTGTCCAGAGTTTTAGTAGATCCTGAAGCATCACTACACTTCATGAGCCTACGGACATTGGCCTATTTATACATTGAAACTCAAGAGCTTACAACTGATAAAATGATTCTAATTGGATTCAAACAAAAGGGAGAGAGAGCCCTTGGATGCATTTCATTACTTATGAAAATTAGAGAACTAGTAACAATCGTTAAATTCCAAATCATTGACGTTAAGACCTCTTTTAACGCTCTACTGGGTCAACCATGGATTCATGAACACAACATGGTTCCATTGTCTCTACACCAATGCATTAAGTACTATAGGTAAGGAAAAGAACATTGAATCAGGGGAGATTTACAACCATTTTAATTTCATGATGTTGGCGTTCATGAAGATGCCGCCTACTTTGCGCCTCCAAAGAAAACAGTCTTCTCTCGTGAAATTGTGATAAGTAAATGTAAAGAGTAAAAAGAATTACAATGGCAGGGCCATTCAACTCCACTTCATTGATCTTCCACCACTCTCTTACAATAAATTGGTGGGGGTTCTTTTAGTTCGCACACCCGAGGTCAATGATGGGTACGTGGACGAGGAAGAACCAATTTAATGGTTGAACGGACTAGGCCGACCTCCAACATCAACATGGAAGAAAATTCTGATGAAGACTGTTCTGAATATGAAATAATGATGACATAATATAAGAAACGTCTGTACAAGATATCCTTAGAAGATATAAAGCAAAAAAAATATGAGACAATGTATGATCGGATAAACCACTATGTTAACACCATGACCCTTACTCCGATTCTCCCTCAAAAGGTTGAGAGTTTAGAGTTCAAGGAAGTGTGTAGCACTGGTTCAAAGCCAATCAAGTTTTATCGTGCTTATCATTCTACAAATCTTGAAAATCATGTAAATTTTGATGAGAGTCCTAATAAATTATTGAAACTACCTTTTGTTTACTTTTCACCTTGTGTAAAAAAGTTAATTCAACAAGGATTTGCCAAAACAAATGCCAAAAGATAAGTTTAAGCTTTTTAAAAAATTATGGGATGTTAAAATTCAAACTCCCAACTCAAAAGAGAGTCTCAGATTTAGTATAGTAGGACCAGTCGATGATTCATAATTTTGTATGGTTGTTACTAGCGAATCGAAAGAGGACTGCCTTGATATAGAGGATGACTCTACTAATCAGCTAATTGAAGATGCTCCGCTAGAATTTGAGGAAGAGATCAAGTTAACTGTCGATGAATTAAAGGAAATTAACCTCAGAATAGAAGAGCAGCCCCGACATATAATTATAAGCTCTCAACTCAACGATGAAGAATCTATAGAATTGTATAAGCTATTAATGGAATTTAAAGATTTCTTCACATGAAGTTACGATGATATGCTAGGACTATGAGCAGAAATTGCAGTTCATAAGTTTAGGGAGGACAAAGATACCACTCCAGTAAAATAAGCTCCCAGAAGAATGCGCCTCCAAATAGACCACCAAGTTATTGTTGAGGTGAAGAAGTTAATAGACACTAACTTTCTAAAAGAAGAGCAATACCCCACATGGTTAGCTAACATTGTACCAGTTAAGAATAAAAATGGACAAATCCGTGTTTATGTCGACTTCAGGTATTTGAACAAAGCATGTTCAAAAGATGAATTCTCATTATTGATACCAGAAATGATGGTGGATATTACTTGGACACATGAAATTTTTTCCTTCATGGATGGATCGTCTGGTACAATCAAATCAAGATGGCTCCAGAAGATGCAGTACTTAAACCCTTCAGGACACCTATCGATATTTTCTACTACACAGTGATGTCGTTTGGATTGAAGAACACCGGAGTAACATATCAATGAATCATGACAAATATTTTTGATGTTCTTATTCACAGCCAAGTGGAATTCTACGTTGATGATTTAGTCATCAAGAGTAAAAAAAAAAGATCATTTGTACAATTTGAGGATCGTGTTTGAATGGTTACGATGATATGACCTTAAGATGAATCCCTTAAAGTGTGCCTTCAACATTACCTCCAGGAAATTTCTAGGATTCATTGTCCATCATCAAGGAATCAAGATCGACCCGGATAAGATTAAAGCTATCTTGAAAATGTCTTCACCCAAAACCTTGAAACAACTACATTCTTTCCTAGGGAAGTTGGCATATCTGCAATGCTTTATTTCTAATCTCTTAGATCGGTGTCAGCCCTTTTCGACATTAACTAAAAAAGACGTCAAATTTATTTTGGAAGAGAAATACCAGTGGGCCTTTGAGGACATTAAAAAATATTTCATGACACCTCCTATTTGACAGCTCCTATCCCTAGGAAATCGTTGATACTTTATACAGCGGCCTTAGGTGACTCTCTCGGAGCCCTCTTAGCCAAAGTCAATGATGAGGGTAAAGAAAACACACTCCATTACTTGAGTCATCGTCTAATGCTGATGTAGATAAGGTATCCACCTATTGAGAAACATTGTCTGACATAAATTTTCACCTCTCAAAAGCTTAGACACTACATGCTTTCTCATAAGATTACATTAAAATCAAAAGTTAATCCATTGTAATATTTGATGACCCAACCAACAATTTTCAGACATCTAACAAGGTATTTAATGATTTTATTGTAATTTGATATAACTTTTGTTCCCCTCTATGCTATCAAAGGACAAATTTTAGGAGACTTCCTCGCTGCACACCCACTTTCAACTGGGTCCCACCTTAATGACAAACTACGAGATGAACAAGTATTACAGATGGAATTCTCCAGTGCGCAACGCTGGGAAATGTACTTTAACGGAGCTTCATCGGCCGAAAAAGATAAAGGATCAGGCACAGTTATACCAAGCAAAGCAGGAAACAATTTAATCTTTATCACACCATAGAAGGGCATGCTGAGGTTCTCATACCACCTGATAGAGCCGTGAACAAATAACGAAGTAGAATATGAAGCCTTAATTACCGAGTTGGAGTTGGCAATCTCGATGGATATAACAGACATTGCCATCTATGATGACTCTCACTCATCATTCAACAAGTCGTCGGACGATATAAGATTTTGAAACCAAGATTAGCAGAATATCATCAGTACACGATGAAGCTGTTGGAGCAAATTTCCAATGTAATTTTCTATCAAATTCCTAGGGGAGATAATGCCCATGCTGACGCTCTAGCAAAACTTGCTAAGGAGATGACATGTCTTTTGGAGGATTTAGTTGATATTACTGTACAAGGAAGATAAGTTTTGTTTTGAATCAACCTCAAAAATGTACATAAGCTCAGAAAAGAAGAAGAAATGATGATTGTGGTTTCTGATAACAATGAAGATTGACGCAAGATACTAATAAAATATTTGCATACTGGAAAGCTATTTAAGGACAAGTCAGCAGCACACCACACCACAAAAAGAGCTATGTCATATGCTCTAATAGGTGATGTCCTCTACAGAAGATCATTTGATCAGATGTGGCTATGATTTCTAAGTAGAGCAGAGGCACAAAATATTGTCAAAGAAGTACACGCTAGATTCTGTGGTGCTCACCAGTTAGGACCGAAGATGATAATGAAGATCAAGAGACTCAGATATTATTGGCCAGCAATGATGTCTGACGACATGGATATAGCCAGAAGATGTCACTACTGCCAAGTGCATGTGGTGGTCTTGCACCAACCTCCAAATGTGCTACACCCAACAGTCACCTCGTGGCCATTCGAGTGTTGGGGCACAATCATAATAGGTTTGATGGACCCTCCGTCTTCCAAAGGACATAGATTGATACTTGCTGCTACAGATTAATTTTCCAAATAAGTAGAGGTAGTGTCATTACAAGAGGTTACGACACACAACATCCTTCAATTCTTTAAAAGCTAAGTCATCTACAATTTTGGAGTTTCGCACAGAGTAATCTCCAACAATGGGATAGCCTTTAAAAGCACCAAAATCAACAATTTTGTCAAACAACATGAGATAGACTGAAGATACTCTATAATTTACTTTCTTAGGGCAAATGGCCTGACCGAAGCCTTCAACAAAACTTTGATACATATTTCGAGGAAAACACTGGATGAAAATAAAAGAGATTGACATAACAAATTTCTAGAAGCCTTGTGGGCCTACCGGATGTCATTTTGGACTCCCACTCAGTGTAAACCCTACATGCTCGTGTACGGGTTCGAGTTTGTACTACCGTTAGAAGTTCAGATGCCGTCTCTCAGAGTCGCTCTCGCCAATCAACTGACAATAGAAGAAAGTGAAAAACTCAGACTCGAGGAACTAGTGTGTCTTGAAGGAAAAATACTAGAAGCACAACATTATTTCGAGCTTTATCAAGAGAAGATGGTACAAGCTCATGACAAATTGGTCCACCCGAGGACATCCAAAGTTGGTGATCTTGTACTCGTGCTCAAAAGACCTATTCTTGAATGTCACAAGATAGGTGGAAAATTTGAGCCAACTTAGGAGGGACCATTTGTCGTGGAAAAGGTCTACACAGGAGGAGCCTACCAGCTAGTAGATTTCCAGGGTGAAAGAGTCATGCTGCCAATCAATGGACAATACCTGAAGACATACAACGCAACTTGACACTGCTTGGAATTGCCTTTTTGAAAATTCAATTATTCTAGGGTTATTATTTTTGCCAAACGTTTGTGACTAGGTCCAAAAAACAATATATAATAAAATTAACCTCAATAAAATAAAAGTTTTTTTGAAATTACATACTTCAACTTTCTTCTTTCTACCTTTTAAGTTTTATTTTCTACTAAATTAAATTAAATACATGCATAAATGTACAATTTTATCACCAATATAAACTAAAATTTTCTTTAATAAACACTTTATTTAGTTCTTGTTCCAGCTAAATTTTAGCTCACTGATATTTTTTTTGTGATCTGCAGAGAAAAAATGTCAGGCAAGAGGCTGATCTTTGTATTAAAAGATGGTTGGAACCTCACACTTAATGAGGAAAGGGCATCACAGAGTGGAACCATAGACTTCAACATGGACTTCAGTCAAGTTGACAAGAACTATGAGGGTCCTCTGATGGATGTGGTTAGCCGTCAGGAAAAAGAAGTGCTACCTTCGTTACTAAGGTTAAGCACCAGAGGTAATTCTTCACTGAAGGGAAAAAATGTGATAGTACAACATGACCCGATGGAGGGATCTAGTCACCTACCATCCATGATAGCTACACCAGCCGGGGGTGTAGTCGCTGCCAATGATGAAAGACCACCAGATGTACCTCTACGGAGAATGCAGTGCAAAAATGACAACAACCGAATGCATAGGGCGTTCTTACGTAAAGAAAGAGGACGCCAGAAAGAGGTGGAAAACTTGCTCACCCCTATCCCTAAGGCGAATATCTACTGTCCAGGCTTGTGAGACACCTCTTCTAGCCTAACTGCTACAGACAATAACTCCAAGTACACTACAGAGCTAGAGATACCATGAGTTTCTTATGCTCTTTGTATGGGTTGCCCGACATGCAATGTCAAGATACCTACACATATATTAGCTACAGGGGCATTTATGGAGTGCCTGGACTGCAACGTCCTCCACTTGGAGCGCTACAGTATTTTAAAGGACCGTGCATCCACTGACGATGGATTTTAGACCGTTGACTACCCAATGGGAGAGTCATATATCCCGTTGGATACAGAGTCGTGTATCTCATTGGACATAGAGTCATATGTTCCGCTGTAGACATAGACAACATCAGCTTGGATTCTCCATGATACTGAAATGAGTAAGTATCCTCGACACCCGCCGATTGTCTCCGTGGCAGAATACTACAAGATGAGTAAAGTAAATAAAAGGGAATCTGAATTCTATGAAAAAGTTCAAGGAAGATTCATCAATATATTAGAAGGATTAGAGCTGTACACCAGGGTCTTCTCCGAAAGCGACATAAGAAGTATTATCGACTGCATTTTTTATCTAAGAGATAGAGGTCGAGCAGGCCTTTTGATGGAAAGAACTTATTTTGAGCCATGAAAATGGATGCGTGGAAAGGGCATGATCGCTATATAATGTGGTTGCTATTACAATTTCACCATATAGGAGTTCCGTATGCAGTTCTATAAGCCTACAAAGCTTAGTCAAGTTTAACTGACCAGTCCATTTTTGTTGGATTCATAGATTTTTCCATAATTCTTTTACTTTCCCGATTAGATAATTCAGCCAAACCACTTGTTTGAGGTTGATAAGCAGTAGCAATTCTATCGTTTATATGATACTTCTTTAATAATTTCTCTATTATGGAATTTCTGAAATGACTTTCCCCATTTGTTATGATAACTCTCGACATCCCAAATCTACAAAATATATTCATTTTCAAAAATTTTGCAACACTTTGATCAACACATCGAGGTAAAGTAATAGCTTCTATCCATTTGGATACATAGTCCACTATTAACAGTATATATAAATTTCTAAAAGAAGGTATAAATTGTCCCATGAAATCTAATCCTCAAATATCAAATATTTCAACTTCTAGCATATAATTGAGGCTTCTCATTTCTTCTAGAATTATTGTCAACTCGTTAACATCTATCACAAGTTTTAATATAAGCATTAACATATCTAAATTTAGTAGGCCAATAAAATCCATTTTGTAAAATTTTGTATGATATTTTATCAACACAAAATGTCTCACAAAATCAGAATTATGACATTTTTGGATAATTTCAGAAGTCTCTTCTAAAGGTACACATCTTTGAATAAAAAGATCCTTTCTTATTTATATGAAAATGGTCATCCCAAAAGGAAGTCTTAGCTTCAGAAATAAATTTAGATCATATTTAATTAGAACCCATTGCGTACAGATCATCTATAAATTCTTTATTCCCTATTTCAATTAAATCACAAAAAATTTGCATCATACATATTTGAAATGTAAGAGGGGCATTACATAAATCAAAGGGCATTCATCTAAAAGCAAATGTACTATAAGGACTGGGAAAAAATGTTTTCTCTTGATCTTCAGGAGTTATTTGTATTTGATGATAACCGGTACATCCATCCAGAAAATAAAAGTATCTATGTCCAGCTAGTTTATCCAACATTTAATCTTGAAAGGGTAGTGAAAAATGATCTTTTCTAGTGGAAAGATTTAATTTTCTATAATCAATGCATATTTTCCACCCTGTGACTTATCTATGAGGTTTTAACTCATTATGTTCATTCATATTCATAGTTACTCCTCCTTTATGAGGAACACAGTGAATTAGACTAACCCATGCACTATCTGAAAAAGGGTAGATAATTTCAGCATCTGACCACTTTAAACTTTCTTTCTCAACAACTTCTTTCATAACAGGATTCAGTCTCCTTTGAGGATCAGCCCTGGGTTTGGAGTTCTCTTTCATATGAATTATATGCATTCAAATTGAAGGACTGATTCCTTTAGTATCAGCTATTATCCATCCAAAGGCTTTCTTAAAATTTTTCAAAATTTTCATCAACCTTTCTTCTTCTACCATGATTAACTTTGAGGAAATTAGAACTGGTAAAGTTGTGGAATCTCTTAAAAGGCATATTTAAAATGATTAAGAAGTAACTTCAACTCAAGTTTTGGAGGTTTTTCTATTGATGGACAAATTGATTTATATTTTTCTATCATATCCAAAATTTCAAAAATTTCTCGAACATAGTTTTAATCTTTCTTAACATGATCTTCACATTGATCTAATTCCACTTAGAACTGGTAAAGTTGTGGAATCTCTTAAAAGGCATATTTAAAATGATTAAGAAGTAACTTCAACTCAAGTTTTGGAGGTTTTTCTATTGATGGATAAATTGATTTATATTTTTCTATCATATCCAAAATTTCAAAAATTTCTCGAACATAGTTTTAATCTTTCTTAACATGATCTTCACATTGATCTAATTCCACTTCTTGCTTGTGTTTCAAATTTCTTACTTCAGATTTTTTTTCATAATTAATTTTGAAATGACATTCACTCAGATATCTTATAACATTCATTCTATAGCATTCATCATCTTTACCTTTTACAGGATATTTCATTAATTTTGAAATATTAAAAGTAACAGTTTTATCATTGACGTGCATTGTTAATTTCCCTTTCTTCACATTAATCATTGCTCTTCATGTGGCTAGAAAAGGCCTCCCCAAAATGATAGGTATCTCTTTATATTCCTCCATATCTAATACAATGAAATCAATATGAAAGATAAATAGATCCATTTTCACTAGGACGTTTTCTATAACTCTTTTAAGGTAAGTTATTGAGTGATCTGCTCACTGCAGAGTTATAGTAGTAAGGGTTATTTCTCCTAATCCCAATCTTTTGAATATTGATAATTTCATAAGGTTAATGCTTGCACCTAAATCACATAAAGCTTTCCCATAAAATCTATCTCCTATCGCATGTGGAATTGTAAAGCTACCAGGATCCTTAAGCTTTTCAGAAAGCTTCTTCTGAATAATTGCATTGCACTCCTCACTAAGTGCAACAGTCTCATTATACTCAAACTTCTTTTACCTATTAAGAATATTCTTCATAAACTTTATATAGCTTGACATTTGTTCTAAAGCTTCAGCAAATGAAATATTAATTTTTAGCTTCTTAAAAATTTCCAAAAATTTTGAAAATTGCTTATCCAACTTGTGTTAACTAAGTCTCTGAGGAAATGTAGGTGGTGGTTTTTCCAAATCAATTTTCAATGGAGAAATAAGTCTTTCAGAATTATTTGGAGCATCCTTTTTTTATTCTTTAATTTCTTCTCTCTCTACTTCAGCTTCTTTTTGAACCCTACCTTCCAACTCTCTCTCACTTCTAAGTTGAATTTCCTTTACTTGCTCTTTATTATGGTTTTTAGAATTTTTTTCAACATTACTAGGAAGTTTTTTTTGGGATCTATTACTTAATGAATTTCTAATTTGTCCAAGTTGATTCTCAATAATTCTTATTGAAGCTCCTTGACTTTGTAATTTATTTCCCATTTGTAACACCACTTCTTCCATAGACAACTTCTTCTCCTTAAATCTTTTATTATTGTTGAAACTTGGAGGATAAGTAGATCCATAGTTATTATTTCTTTGATTGTTCCATTTTCCTAATGGGTTTCCTTGATTGTTCCCCCATTGCGGATTGTTACCACCCGTAGTTTTATTCCAATTGAAGTTGGGATTACTCTTCCAACCTAGGTTCTAATAGTTTGAATATGGGTTATTATACTTGTTATTTAAGGCATTCAAATTTTATAGTGATGCTTGAGAATCAACCATTTGGCCTAATGAATTCTCTTCAATCATGGAGATGGGTTGAGAAAAATTCATTCCAAATTGGTCTAACTTTTTTGAAATTATCAGGCCTAATGAATTTTCTTCAATCATGGAGATTGGTTGAGAAAAATTCATTCCAAATTGGTCTGACTTCCTTGAAATTGCATCAACTTGATTTGCTAACATAGTAAATGCATCAGATTCATGAATATTGGCTACTTTCTTAGGATTCACC
Source organism: Phalaenopsis hybrid cultivar (assembly GCA_002079205.1). Taxonomy (NCBI): domain Eukaryota; kingdom Viridiplantae; phylum Streptophyta; class Magnoliopsida; order Asparagales; family Orchidaceae; genus Phalaenopsis; species Phalaenopsis hybrid cultivar. Next base: position 69,741 of record JXCR01140263.1, on the reverse strand, counting down.
CTCTCCGAAGGCCATTGAAAAGTATTGGTATCCATTTTTTCAATTAAAGCATAAGCATCATGAAATGGTTTTGACGTCAACGAACCACCAGCAGTGAGATCAATAATAGATCTATGAGACCCAGCTAATCCATTATAAAAAGTTTGAATTATTAACCAATATGGTATAGCATGGTACTGACACTTTCTTAAAAGTTTGTTAAATCATTCTCATGCTTTATAAAAAGATTCTCCTTCAAACTGATTAAAAGATGTAATATCATTTTTAAGCTTTACAGTTTTTTTATGGTGGAAAATATTTAGGAAGGAATTTAAGTTCTAAATCACCCCAAGTTCTGATAGATCCAGATTCTAATGAATTCAACCACATGTTAGCTTTATCCCTCAGTGAGAAAGAAAATAACCTAAGTCTTATGACATCATCTGAGACACCATTGTATTTAAATGTAGCGCACAATTCTAGAAAATTGGCAAGATGTAGATTTGGATCCTCAGCTGGTGATCCCCCAAACTGATTATTTGATACCATTTGGGTAAGAACATGTTTAAGGCCAAATGAATTAGCTACTACAATAGGTTTTTGAATACTACAATGAAGTTCATTTACCATAGGCTTGGCATAATCTTGTAAAGGTCTATATTCTTGATGAATTTCAACATTTTGATCATTTTGGTTTGCCATTTTTGTAATTTTTTTAGAGTTTTCAAAATTTTTTTTTTTTTTTTTGGTTTTCTTAACAGTTCTTTCTAATTCATAATCATTGGGCACTAGTTCTTCAGAACCTCAACTACGCGTACACTAACATATAATAAAATATAACAAAGCACACCCAAAATAAAATATTATAATAAGATATCCTGCAATAACTTTGAAAGTTTAAATAAGACTTTATAAAATAGAAATGTTGCTTTCAATAAATCTTTGAAAGTTTTCCCCACAACGGGGCCAAAAACATGATCCTGAAACTGCTTATATGCAACAATATAACAATGTCTTTGATGATATTTTTCACTTACGTTTCCTTACTTTGCAACGATGCTAGAAACTTGATCCTAATACATCATATATGTAACAGTATAACATTTTCTTTGACAAAATTTTTCACTTATGTTTTCTTACTTTGCAACAGAACCAAAAACTTGATCTAGGAGAAAATAAGAATTTAACTTTTTAATTTATATATATATATATTAGGATACTATGCAAATATATGTATTGTTATCAAGTAATATAGGACTTTTTGATTAAGACCTGAATATCAAACCCACAGAAAAAATAAATAATATGCACTATTTATTAACAAACCTTCTATTTTAAAAGGATAATTATTTAAGCTATAGATATTTTCACGGTATGTAAAATTCAATTTTTTTTTTGTTTTTTTAATATGTTGACAAAACAATAAAACTTCTAAAGATAACTTGAGTTTATGAAAAAAAAAAAGCACTTGATAGGAAAATATCTTTCTCCTTATCAAGAGTCAGTACTAAGTATAGGAATTTGCTGGCGCTATTTTGGGTTGGTGGGTTTGCCCGTAAGAATCTGTCGGTCACCGGAATCGAAATCTCATCGCCCGCTTCGGAAGGACATTTTAATTTACATTTATATTTAGATTTAGAAAAATATGAAATCAAACTAACCCCATATTCTTCATAGTTTAAATGAAAGAGCACTGTGTCTCAAATCCTGTATCTATCCCGAAGGATAAACACAAGACTTGAGAATAAGGCTCGATCAAATAAACTAAGAAATATATGACGTCCTTTTGGTCTACGTAACCTTTATATTTACTGGCAAGTTCCCCTATTTAATAAGAAGAACTAAATAGGTTTTAAATTAAGCTGGGTTCGGACATGCTTCCTATAAGAGCAAGCCCATATATTTAATTACATCTCAAATGACCAAAATCAACTAAGAAGACTCTCGATAAAAATCAGTAAATATTATCTTCAAGAAGTTTCAAAGGGTAAGACTCTTCAATGAGATCAGACGTAGAGGTGTGAAAGGGGATTGGTTCAAATTTGGAACATTCTGTTGTTGAGTCCAAAGGAGGAAAAACTAGGGGATGTCATGGCTCCAGAGGAGAACCTTGGTGACTTCCCAAGCTATCCTAGTGTTTGGCTTCAGTTTTGAGGAGAGATATTTAGGTGTTTCATTCTGCCGATTTTTTTAGTTAGGGCTTACATTCGTGTGAAATGATCACACAAATAGCCTGAAAGACGTGAAGATTTAGGTTGTGATATATGACAACCCCGGAATCCTAAGACGAGTTAAGGCTTATATTGTATAGCGGAGTTATACAAAGGCCTAAAGATAAGGTGAGGATTTACGTTGCATAAGCAATCAACCTCGAAGTCCTATGGCTTTGTTGTTGAAGTCTAAGGAAGGAAGGTTGGTTTTGCTGGAGAAGATAGGTTTTGCTGTTGAAGATGGCAGTGCTGCCCACCATGCTAGCTCCAAGCCCCTGCCGCGACGAGTTTGGTCTAGTGTGTCAAGTTATAATGTCAAATCAGGTGGCCTTATGGTTGAAGTTCTTTAAATTTTATGGGGGGCATATTAAAGTTGATTAGAGCAACAGCGGTTAGGATCTTATGGTTCCCTTGTTCCAGCACAACTATTTTCTATTGGATTTATTTAGTCCAAATGAACTTAATAAACTCAACTTAACGAGTTCCATAATTTCATTTAGACCATAGAAAGCCTCGTTAGCAACCGTAGGTTACCTCCTCCGAGGGATTCCCGGTCATCCGATAGAGACGTCTTAATTTAGTTGCAATTGTAGTTTTGTGTGATGTTTGTGATTAAATTTTGAGTTGTTTTATATTTTGAATGTTGTGGGGGTGAATTTTATCTTGGTTGTTTTTAATTTTTTTTTTAGTTTTGGTTTTGATTTTGTGGCTATCTTGATAGTTTTAGTTTCCATGCAAGGTGGCATCGTTGTTTAGCATGCAAATTTGCAGGTATAAAAGTACAGTATTAAAGTACAAGAAAGACATTGCTGAAAACTGTAAAAGCGTATCTGGCGAATCTTCTCATTCCACTACCTGAAACTCAAAAGGCATGTTAAGGCAGTTTATATGAAACAGGGAAGTAAAATTTTGGTAGGAGTTTAGTTAATGATGATTTTTCCAAGCAAAACATATTAAATTTAGTAGATCTTCAAGATATCCAACAGATCTAGAGAAAGAAGTAGGTCCAAACTACTCTCTCGCTGCTCTGGTGGAAAATCCTGAGTTCTTTTAAACTTATTATGTTGCTTAATAATTCATCCTATAAAACACCCCAATGCTCAATGAACATTGATGTCTTAATTATCCCTAAGAATAGGTTATTTATCACTTGTGATTCAATTTAAGAATTATGTGGGTGAAGAACCTTAAAGACGGAAGTTATTGATGTTGGAACACTTAGCCAAATTTTAATTGGGCTTGTAGTTTTTGAAAGATGTTTTAATTTTCAAAGATATTTACTTTCCTAATTGGGCTTGTAGTGTTTGAAAGATGTTTTAATTTTCAATGATGTTTACTTTTCTAATCATAGTCCTAATTAGGCTTGTAGTGTTTGAAAGACGTCTTAGTTTTAATTGATATTTACTTTTCAAATCCTTGCTTGATTTAGCCTAAGTCACTACTAAGCCCTTAAGACCTAGGTGAGTGTATTAATTAGCTTTGAAAAGATTACGCTTTAGGAGGTCATAATTCATGATTTGAATTTTATTTGAACATCAAAAAAGGGTATTAAATTGATTAATTATTAACTTCAAAAGTCATACCCCTAAGTCCTAGATTTATTTTATTTTAATAAACTTCCAAATTTTAAAAATTTAAAAATTTATTAACTTATCTTTCTCAATTAAGAAGGTGACATTGGTTTCTACCAATTAACCCCCTGTGTTTCAAACATCAAATAAATTGATTAAGATCATAGGTTACCCATTTCTCTCCTTAAATTAAGCCTAAATGTTAATTAAGGCTAATTTTTCAAAATTACACATTTTCTCCTAAGGCTCTATCACTTCAAAATTTGTCAAATTAAATTCAAATGACTTTGAAATTTTTATCCTACTTCATTCATGGGTTAATTAAGACATCAGAGGTAGACTTGACCAGGGTAAATCCTAATCCCTTGAAATTTTTACTAGAGGTAGACTTAGACTAGAGGAGTCTTTGGACCCAATTTCATGATTTTTTTATTTTTATTTAAATTACTACAATTACTTTAACTTCTTGGGTATTTATTAAATATAAAATATTTTAAATGCTAAAAATTAAGTTTTGTAATTTTAAAAAGTTTCCCTAAGGTCAGAGAAATCAGAGGAGAAGATTTTATATTTTTTTTAATTTTATTTGATTTATTGGCATTAATTTAATGAAAACTCTTTTTTAGTCTTTAAAAAATCTTTTTTAACTTTTAAAATTAAATATCTTTATTTAAAAAATCAGGAAAAATATTCTAATTGATCCTAAGTGATTAAGAAGTAAATAAGAATATTTCCATGAGTTTTATTATTTTTGTGATTTTTAGGGATTTTTTGATTATTTAAATACTAAAAATAAACTCAAAATCAAGTTTTTATTTTAAATCTTATTTTATTCTTATAAAATACCCTTGATCCCAGAGAACTCAAAAAATAACTTTTTATAAATTTTTGAGTTATATTTTGATTTTTATAAAATCATATAAATGCCAAAAATGATGTTTATCTTTAAAAATCAACTTAGGTTATTAAATGAAACTCAAAATATTTTAAAATTTTTATAATGAGTTCTCTGGACTATAAACCATGGCAGTGATAAAAAATCATGTCCTTTAAATGTTTACATTTTCCAAAATTAATTATCTTAATGATTTAGTGTTCATGAAAATTAGTACATTTTAAATGACTTGATCAATGAAATTATTTCCAAAAGCTTCTTGTGTCATGGTGGACCTTCCCAAATTTTCTTGGAATTTTCTAATCAACATGTTAATTTCCATTGTTATTTTATGGAAATAATGTGCCAAAACTTGAAAAATATGGATCTTTGTATAGGGACTTCCTCTGACTTTGAAAAAATTAGAGGATTTTTCCCTTGACAGAGGCTACAACATGCCAAAATTTCAAGTCAAGGTGATGTGTCAATATGCAAGGAGGATCAAATAATTTAAAATAGTGCTTAATTAATTAAAAATAAAATATGCATCAAATGGACCTGAAATTTATTTCACATTGTTCTCCTCTGTTCACTGAGCAAGAGTGTCTTTTTAATTTATTTTTGTGATTTTTCAACACAATGTTATGAATTTTCAAAGTTAGGAGTATTTTAAACAAATTGGAAAAAGCCCTATTTATTTATTTAAACTGTGTGTGCCACCTCAACCTACGACGGCTTCGAAGCTCCACACGACGCGCTTCCATTTGACGCTGCTATCCACCTCAGCGCTGACTCGGCCCATTGTTTATGTCCCAAAGCGCTATTCGGCTCGATCTCCTCCATCCATTTGATACATGCTCAATCAAACGGCTCCCCGTCATCGCCCTCAATGATCCCGTGACCGTCCACACTAAAACCCTAAGATCTCAGCCTAGACTCAACCAAATCACCTCAAGTTTGATTCTATGAACTCGTCTAAGTGAGACGAACACATCCATATGATAATAATGCAATTAAATTAAGCTTAATTAAATGGATAATCGAAATAGGCTCAGGGTGAGGTGAGGTTTTATACCTTTACTTTGAGAAGTGAAGTTTCAATCAGAGGGTCTTGGCACATTTATTGTGGTCTAAGGAGATTAGGGATTGAGTCCCTAGTCTTGGTGTAAGGCCTAGGTATGAATTTGATCACGACTGGATTTGGGTGTTGGTGGAAGGGGGAATTTATGGGGCTTTGGCTTCTTTCTTGGTTGTGAAGGTGTGGGTAGAGTTCATTTGAGTTTGGTGGAGTGTGAAGATGTAATGGGCTCTGTCTTGGTTTTTGTCAAGGTTCTAAGCTCAAAATTGAGCTCCGGCAATGGGAATTTATGGGAGAAAAATGGTTGGAATGCACTGAGGGGATCTTAAGGAAGCTTTGTGGGAAGTTTGGAGAGGCTTCCCTAAGGAAATTTCAGAACCCCTCTCATGGCCGTGGAGGTGAGTTTTTATAAAAATAGCCATGGGGTAGCTCTCAGGGCATAAGTTTTGGTGCATTGTGGTGCTTAGGTGGAGGGCAGAGGAGCTCTACAACTCAATCTAGCTGAGTTAGCCTCTAGGCTTGACTTGGGTGAAATCCCATGGGGGTGGCTCTCGGTTTTGAGCTTTTTCGACCACTAGCCTGGCCAGCCAGCCAGGGGGAGGTGGCTAGGAGCTCAGCAAACCCAGGGGAATATGTCACAGCAATTTAGCGCAATACTACCTAATTTTGGTAAGGATATCTTAAGCACAAGCATTTTTAGAAAAAAATATTCCTTGATTTTGGGGACCTTTGGTCCATGGCTTGATTTAGGCAGTTTCATAGTGTTTGGACTGGTCACTAAGTTCAACTAATGGCTGTGATGGAGTTAATTTTGTTACTTTATGGTGGTTAGGTCACATTTAGTGCATGGGTCCAAGTGGGTGCAAATAATAGTTTGGTCTAGGCTAGTGACCGACGACTTTATATATGCTTAAAATACAAGATAAATGTGGATCTCACTCAATCACTCCCTGACAACGGCGCCAAAAACTTGACAGTGACTTTTTATATGCTTAAAATATAAGATAAATATGGATGAAACGGCGCCAAAAACTTCACAGCGACTTTATATATGCTTAAAATATAAGATAAATATGGACAGATTTAATACTGCTGCTAAAAGATTTAATTCCTCAGCAACTGTACCAAAACTTAATTACAGTTATGGATTCGATAAAGATGGATGTATATAATTCAGCAACTGCACCAAAAACTTAATAGCAGTTATAGAGTCGATAAAGATGTATGTATAAAAATATTCAATAATTGTAAAGTCACACTTATCAACGCAAGTATACGTATCACTCAAGTAATATAGGGCTCTAATAGAGTCGCCAAAAACTTGATAACAGTTATAGATTTGATAAAGATGTGTATAAAATATTCAATAATTGTGCAAAATCATATATATATATATATGATTATAAAGATGTATAGATATAATATTCAATAATGTTAAAGTCAAATTACGATATGTTTGATTTAATAAAGATGTATATATATATAATATTCAATAATGTTAAAGTCAAATTTGTCAACACAAGTATACATATCGCTCAAGTAATATAGGGCTCTAATGGAGTCCTAGATATCGATCCCATAGAGATCGATTAGAATTGCGGACTAAGATTTTAGAAAAGCAATACTTTAATCACAACAACAAAGTTTAATTTGCTTATCTGTCACTAATAGGCAATTGGAATAAATATATTATTTTAATAACTAATAAATAACTAATGATACTAAGGAGGGTTTAATTGTGATATTCAATATATAAGAAAGCATCCTTCTTCCGACTTCTAAGGGCTTTGACCTCCCTAAATCTTGGATGTAATCTTCACTTTAGTTGTAAAAGTCAAAGTATTCTAAAAAATCAATTATCCAGATTGAAAGTAAATTAAGATGGAAGTGAAAAGATCATCACAATTTCTTAAACATTTTCAAGGCTTCACCAATTCAAATTACCATTTGACAAATCTCGAGACAAGGAGAAAGACAGAGAAAACTACTCATAACTCATGGGATAAACACAACAAACTCAGAATTCATATATAAAATCAAAGTCATACAAACTACAACAAGTAAATAACTTATCTCTAATTTCTCCCTAAGAACACTCCTCAAAGTTCCTCTGAATCTCTTCATTTCTTTACAGCACACAGAATTTGTCTTCAAAGTAGCAAGGAGGAAGAAATCTCTCACTTTCCCTCCACTCTTACAATCTCTCGAAAACTTCCTCACAATTGTTACACTCTATTGGAAATTCTATACATTAATGGAACCTCTCTAACCTCCAAGGCCTCTAGACTCTCCTAATTTTCGGCAAAAATGTTCTTTTAAAGTTTTGGATGAGCTTTCCCAAAAGTTACCTAAGCATCGCTTCAAAATTTGGCCTTATCCAAAGCTTGAGTACGCATAACAGTCGAGGGTGCCGTCGGCGGGCTTCTGAAGAATTTTGTCATGTAGTCTCGGGAAAAAGTCGTCGTCGGCAGGGTCGAGGGCGCCGTCGGCGGCCTAAGTCAATTCTCCACATTTTGGTCCATTTCGATCCGAATTTGCTTATTTTTGCATCTTCTTACTCCAATGATCCTAATTCATCATTCCTGCAACAAAACATTNAAACACAACAAAACTCGGAATTCATATATAAAATCAAAGTCATACAAACTACAACAAGTAAATGACTTATCTATAACTTCTCCCCACGAACACTCCTTGAAGTTCCTCTGAATCTCTTTATCTCTAAGTTCTCCCCAAGAACACTCCTCGAAGTTCCTCTAAATCTCTTTCTTTCTTTACAGTATCTCTAATTTCTCCCCAAGCAAACTCCTTGAAGTTCCTCTAAATCTCTTCCTTTCTTTACAGCACATATTTCTCTCCAAGAAAACTCCTCGAAGTTCCTCTGAATCTCTTCCTTTCCTTACAACACACATTTCCTCTTCAAAGCAGCAAGGAGGAAGAAATCTCTCACTTTCCCTCCACTCTTACAATCTCTTTCTCCCCAAGAACTCTCCTCGAAGTTCCTCTGAATCTCTTCCTTTCTTTACAGCACACAGAATTTATTCCTCCACAAGCAAACTCCTCGAAGTTCCTCTGAATCTCTTTCTTTCTTTACAACACACAAAATTCTAATTTCTCCCCAAGAACACTCCTTGAAGTTCCTCTGAATCTCTTCCTTTCTTTACAACACAAGCAATTCCCTTAAGAACACTCCTTGAAGTTCCTCTGAATCTTTTCCTTTCTTTACAGCACACGATTCCTCTTCAAAGCAGCAAGGAGGAAGAAATCTCTCACTTTCCCTCCACTCTTACAATCTCTTTCTCCCCAAGAACTCTCCTCGAAGTTCCTCTGAATCTCTTCCTTTCTTTACAGCACACAGAATTTATTCCTCCACAAGCAAACTCCTCGAAGTTCCTCTGAATCTCTTTCTTTCTTTACAACACACAAAATTCTAATTTCTCCCCAAGAACACTCCTTGAAGTTCCTCTGAATCTCTTCCTTTCTTTACAACACAAGCAATTCCCTTCGAAAGTAGCAAGGAGGAAGAAATCTCTCACTTTCCCTCCACTCTTACAATCTCTCGAAGAATTCTTCACACTATTGGAACCTTTCTAACCTCCAGGAACTCTCTCCCCCTTCCAGACTCCCTTTTTTCTCATCAATTTTTTNCCAAAAATACTTTTTTTCCCAAAAAAAATGCATCTAGAGATGCCTGCCATATTTTCTATCTGCAAAAAGAAAATTGCTTGAGGACTTCAGCAACATTTATTTAGATAAGTATGCATGATATATAAAGTAAATATACCAAACATATAAAGTTATGTATATATCTGAAATGAAAGAAAGTGACAAATACAGTGATGAAATCACCAAAATAAAAAATATTCATGATTTGGATAGTTTATCTTCTTTATTACAACACCGAGAATATTTTCAGAATACGATAACACATCAATACCATCACAATAACATCTAATCAAGCAGAATAACACAGGAGGAATATTCTCCTGTGTTACCAGGTCGGATCACAAGAAAATTTTTTTTTTTCAGTCAGCTCCACGTTGAGGTGATTCATTGCACTCAAGACGTAATAATTTTTCGTTAGTTGGAGGGTCAAATGAGCTCCAAATTGATGTACCAATAGTCAAATTGGACGTCTCTACAAGAGAAATCCAACGACCCTAAGATCCCTTAATTTTGACACTAAAGCTCTTTAACTATTTAAAAACCTTTTAAGATCAAGGGAAATTAGCATGAGTCATTCGATTCCATAGTTGTCGACCAGCGTCGACCGCCACCAACTGGCCGCCATCAAGCACTGCAGGCCGCCCCTATCACCACTGTTTTTGAACTCTAATGAGTAATGAAGTACTCTATCATGTATTGACGTAATCTTTTGAGTAAGGAAGGAGTCTATTGAGTAGCATAGTACTTTGTTGAGTAACGTAGAAATCTGTTAAGTAATAAAGTGTCTTAAATACTATGCAACAATGAACCTCGAATACAGTGTATTAATGAATCAACGATAATTTCAGATGACAATTGCTCTCGTTGTATTCAAAATACAGTGAATCATTTTGTATACATTATATGAACAAATATTGTACTTGGTATAACGTTATAGCCCGTTTCTAATTGTGGGATAAGGGTATATTTTTATACTTGCAAAATTATAGTGGATTATTTTGACTGGGCTAGACCTCATGATTTTTTTTTCTTTCAGGTTTTTCACATAAAAAGTTTTGGTGTCTTCTCCTATTACTTTCTCTTTATCAGTGTGTGTGTGTTGGATTTTCATAAAATGTAGAAACATAAATTATTAAATTGTAAATTTTTTGGCACGCAACAAGTTGGTGCCTTCTGCGGGAAAGAGAGCCCCAGTTATAGAAGTGCACACTTTCTGTAATGACTAACAATGGTGATACACGAGTTTTGTGCTCTAACACTTGTCATTCTAGGGTACAGTCTCGAAGTGTGGGACATGAAGCTTCTAGTCCATTTTCTAATGATACACATCACCTTGATTGTGAGGGAAGTATTCTTACATCAACTACAGATCATGTACAATGAATGAAGGAATCTCATTATATAATTCTCTGAATCTTATGCAAAGTTGGACAACCAAAGTTTTTGCATACNTCTTCTCGAGTCATTATCTGTTTTCCTTTGTCTGTTGGAGCTGTTCTTGGTGGTAACATTTTTCCACTCCTTAAGTTAACTTCTGTGATTTCTTCTTCTTGAGATATGAGTGTTGAATCTTCCAATGTCTTTTCCTCTTCATCAGAAAGATTTAAGTTCATGGTAAGTAGTGTACCGAGATGCTCGAGAGTTGGCTCCTCGTTGTCAATGTCGTCGTAAGTGGTATTATTGATGTCTTCTTTAGACTTCCCAATGAGTTCATCAGACTCAAGTACGATTTGAGGATCATTTTGGGGACTGATATCGAAGCTAGATCGATCATAATCAGTTACGTTATCACCAAAAATAGTTAAAACGTAGCTGAAATCATAATCATTATGTTCATAAGATCCCGAAGGGATAAAAAGATAATCATACAAAGTCAGGGGTTCGAGAATTTTCTTCCCCGAATTCGAAACAACCAGTCTAGTAGAGGCTGTCCCTATCCTACCCCCATGCTATCAATCTTTGCAGTAACGCTTTACTTCTTCTTCTTCTTTATTCTTGACGATGACGGATCTCCTAGCGAAATCTTCATCTCGAGCTTGGTATGTTGCGGACTCTGAATGGAGGCTTGTTTTGATGCAGACTGGATCTTGTTCCGTATCTTCTTTGATGATCTGCTCCATACCTCATTCCATTCTTCTTCGTTATTTGTAGAAGCTTATTTCGATGAATCCTGTATATGATTAAGGACTCTCTTGAGTTCATCCCAAGTTGCACTCCATCCATCTGTTCCAACTTACGGATCAATTGGGGAGATTGGCTCACCTAAAATCATATTTATGGAACCTTTTTCAAGTTCTTTCAAATATTCCTTTGAGATTGTTATGTTCTCTTCCTTGAGGTTCTTCTCGAGCTAGTCTTTAAAGACGAAGCATCTTTCTATAGTGTGCCCAAGCAACCGGTGGTATAGGAAATAATTTGGTTCATTCTTCTTATCCACCTCTTCGGGCTTCTTTGGATCCGATACTTTGAATTTTGGCTTCTTCATCAAACTCCTAAATATTTTAGGTACAGCTTCATCCTTGCGGGAATACACTACTTTCTGTCGCTCCAATAGTGATATTCTTTTATCCTTTGTTCGAGATGCTCCTTCTTGAGGTGGTCGCTGGCTGGATTGATTATTATGTTTCTGGGAGGACTGATGATGTTCTTCTGCATATATCTTTATCAGCTGCTTTCCTTTGTCGACGGTCGCCACTACTTTTGATTTCTTTTTGAACACTTTGGCCACCTTAGCCTAGTCATGTGGTTTCATGTGCTTAATCTCCTCTTAAAGACTGTTGGCTTTACTGAGTAGCTTCTCGAAAGATTTGATGGTGAGTCCCTTAAGCATGAAAGCTACGGGCCCATGAGTGCTCTTGAGTAGAATTTCAATCGCATGATGTTCCTGTAGCTGAGGTTCACATTTCTTGTAAAGGTTTCTCCACCTCAAAATATAGTCTACCAACGTTTCGCTAGACTTTTGCTTTTCCATCATGAGTTCTCCGATAGACACATAGTGTTGTGCCCCGGCAAATCTTTTCACAAACAGTTGTTCCAATTCAGAAAATGTCTTGATTGATCCGTTGGGGAAGTCAACGTACCAGTCGAAAGCAATTCCTGACAAGCTGCTGACGAACTGCTGGCAGAGTAGGGCCTCATTATTCCTTGTGTTGCCACAGCTGGCTCGAAAATGTGCTATATGCTGTCTGGGATTTCCAGTCCCATCGAAAATTTTGAAGTTTGGGGCCACAAAACCCTTAGGGAAATGCACGGCATCAAACTCTTCCGGGTAAGGTCTACCCTTCAAAATTGATGCACCGGCCTTGGATTGGGCTAAGGCATCCCGCACTTGTTCAACCATTTGTTTGAACTCCTTTTTTGGCATGACACTGGATGGAGAATCTTTCTTTTGTTGCTCATCTTTGTTTGCTGAAGTAGCCTCCCTTTTTTCATCTAAAATGTGTATGATTTCTGGCTGATTATTTTTTGGAGAAGCCAATTATGGCGCTTGTGATTGTCCCTGAATGGTGGCCATGGCGGTCATAGCTGCAGTCATCTCTTTTATTATTTTCTCCAATAAACTAACCCGCTCATCCCTTAGGAGGATAACCCTACGCAGCTCATCTACAACATTGTCTTCGGTCTGAGGTTGAGCCTCACGCGTAGATGTGGTGGCTCTGGTTTCGATCACACGGACATCCATGAAATCCTCCTCCAGGTAATCATTGTAATCAAAATCTTCATTGTCGCTATCACGAAAACTCTGTATTCTCTAGCTAACTCGAAAATCTCGATCCTGAGTTTCTCAACTTTCTCTTCAATTATCGATTCCTTGATCGCTTTAAGATCTGCAGGACCCTGATGGACATCCTCTACCTGTTACTCCATCTCGCTGGCCATTATCGCGATGATGTCAGATATCTCAGATCTTGGTTTCATTTCCTGTCTTATAGGCTCACTGGACTGTATCAGTGTAGCAACCTTGGGTACCCATGCCTTTTTCTTTTTCGACAATGATGTCTCAAGACGGAGCGTCTTAGTGGAAACATCGGTATGTCGAGGGAAAGTATGCTCCCCGTGGTGTAGACCGGCTATAGTATCAGGTAAGCATCTCATCTTTGCTTTTGGGATTGTAGAAATATCTTTATGACGGGTGATGGGTAAGATCTTCAGACCCAGTCTCGACTTAACCGGTTGAGGGCCTGCGATCCTAGCGACAGTACGATCAGTAGTGATCACTGTGGTATCAATTTTGTTCCCTAAACGGAACTAGACGGGGATGAGGGTAGGTGGCACTCCAGTTGTATTGTGGGACTGTGGAGGATTTAACACCCTTCAAAATTTCCTTCTTCATGCGAGGAGAAAATGCATCTCCCACTCGTTTCAGTAACTCGCTAACCAAACATCCTTCTTTAGTAGCAAGCCTTCTGAAAACTGCACTAACTTGAGTGATAGGAGTGAATTTCATTCCCTCCTCACCATGTCCATGAAGTGGCGGTATTGCGGCAGCGATTCTTTGGAGACTCTCATATCCATCGGTATCTGTCAGAGGATGGAATCTACTTCCTCGCAGGAGTGGATAAATTTATGGTAACACTTCTTCAACTTGATGAGGCTCCTCTTCAACGGGTGTCTTCTCAAGAGCCTGGGCTTTGATGGCCCTCCAAACTTTTCTGTTATGGTACCTCCTTTGAGTTCGTGTCAGCGGTACAGTCTTCAAACTTGATCCGATTTCAAACACGGGAGGTGGATAGTTAATCCCTTAGTCGGATCCTCAACAATCATTACTTCTTTCCCCTTGGAAGCAACGGGACTAGCGGGTTTGACAGGTGTCGCGACGGCAGTAGCTTTAGCCTTCTTGCAGGCAGGGAAGTCCTGAAGGCAGTTCAGGTTAAATTCTGCAGATGGCTCCTGCATTTCATGAGCGGCGATCTTCATTACTACGAACGGGGCTTTCCTGAGGATGACCTCTAGATCTTCAAATACAGCTCCGAACTTGATGGTAGGAGCAACTTTACGGGCGCTACGCTCCGTTGGCAGGTTGAAGGAAAAGGTCAGCGTTGGGTAGACCATTGTAGCAGGCTTTAAAACAGACAGTTTCAGGGTTAGCTATATGACCGAAAACCTTGTACTTTTTAGTGCAAGCACTAAAAGTAGAGGTTGATCTATAGACCGGGCAGGTCTTAATTTATGGGTATTTTAAAATATTATTTTAAGAAAAAAGTGTAAAATTTAATTAATATAATAAAATTTCAAAGTGCGCGCAGCACAACACAATTTGGTTTAATTTGCAGAATAGTAAATCAAATTTGGAAGGGAGATGTGAAATATTTTAGGACCTAGTACGAGACCTATTTAGCGGCAGAAAATGCCCAGGTGGAACTAGTCCACCAACACACCTTTTGGGGTCCAACCCCACATGAAAATTTAAGAAGTCCTTAATGGCCTTCTGAACCCCTCTGTTCAAAGATGGTTGAATAGCTAGTCCCAAAGTCCAAGGAGTTAGATGTACTTTCTCAAGATAGAAATGGGTAAAGTATGCCAACAGAAGAAGGGTAATTTGGTCCAAGAGTGACATGGACACATTACCGATGTGTGAAAATAATATTTCATAATTTAAATGGAGAGAGAAGCTGTTCCCCAGCGGAGTCACCAGAAGCTGTCCGCACAATTTTTTGTTGGAGTTGCCTGTAAGAAGCTGTCAGTCACCGAAATCGAAATCCTGTCGCCTACTTTGGAAGGATGTTGATGTTTAGAAAAGTATGAAATCAAATTGACCCCATATTTTTCATAGTTTAAATGAAAGAGCACTATACCTCAAACCCTATATCTATCCCGAAGGATAAACACAAGACTTGAGGATGAGGCTCGATCAAATAAACTAAAAAAAATTATTACATCCGTCTGGTCTGCGAAACCTTTATATTTGCCTACAAGTTCCCTTATTTAATATGAAAAATTAAATAGGGTTTATATTAATCTGGGTTCGGACATGCTTCCTATAAGGGCAAACCCCTATAGTTAATTACATCTCAAATAACCAAAGTCACCTAAGAGGACTCTTGATAAAAAACAAGAAATATTTTCTTTATCTTAAATGACCAAAGGCACCTAAGAAGACTCTCGATAAAAATCAGGAAATATTATCTTCAAAGAATTTCAAAGGGTAGGACTCTTCAATGAGATCGGACGTAGAGGTGTGAAAGGGGATTGGTTTAAATTTGGAATATTTTATTATAGATTCCAAAGGAGTTAGAACTAGGGGATGTCATGGATTCAGAGGCAAACCTTAGTGACTTCTCAAGCTATCCTAATGTTTGGTTTCTGTTTTGAGGAAAAAAAAATTTAATTGTTTCATCCTTGCAATTAGGGCTTACATTCATGTGAAACTATCACACAAATAACTTGAAAGATGAGAGGATTTAGGTCGTGACAAATAAAAACCTCGGAATCCTAAGACGAGTTAGGGCTTATATTGTATAGCAGGGCTATACAAAGGCCTAAAGATAAAGTGAGAATTTACGTTGCATAAGCAAGCAACCTCGAAGTCCTATGGCTTTTTTGTTTAAGTCTAAGGAATGAAGATTGGTTTAGCTGGGGAAGACAGGTTTTGCTCTTGAAGATTGTTGTGCTGCCCACCATGCTATCTCCAAACTCCTTGCCGCGATGAGTTTGAGTTTTCCAGTGTGTTAAGTTATAATGTCAAATCAGGTGGCCTTATGATTGAAGTTCTTTAAATTTTATGGGGGCATATTAAAGTTGATTAGAGCGACATCGGTTAGGATCCTATGGTTCCCTCATTCCGACACCACTATTTTCTATTGAATTCACTTAATCTAAATTAACTTACTAAACTCAACTTAATTAGTTCCATAATTTCATTTAGACCATGGGAAGCCTCGTTAGCAACCGTAGATTACCTCCTCTGAGGGATTCCTGATCATCCAATAGATACGTCTTAATTTGGTTTCAATTGTAGTTTTGTGTGATGTTTGTGATTAAATTTTGATTTGTTTTATATTTCGAATGTTGTGGGGGTGAATTTTATCTTGGTTGTTTTTAATTTTGGTTTTAGTTTTGTTTTTTTTTGTTTTGTGGCTATCCTGATAGTTATAGTTTACATGCAAGGTGACATGCAAGTTTGCAGGTATAAAAGCATAGTATGAAAGTACAAGAAAGCCAACGCTGAAAACTGTAAAAGCGTACCTCGCGAGTCTTCTCCTTCCACCTCCTGAAACTCAAAAGGCATGTCAGGGCAATTTATATAGAGGCAAAAAGTAAGGTTTTAGTAGTTTTGCTAACCCTATGTCATATCTTGGTGGGTCTTTAGGAGTTTAATTAAGGATGATTANATAAGTCCAGGATGTCCTAGACCTCCACTTGTCTCACTCCTCACCGTAGTCAATATATTCTTAAGAATTATTTTCCCCACATTTATAGTTCTACTATTATGAATAAAGAAATTCAGAATAACTGTATCTCTAGTTACCTCACTATGGTAATAGGTCGGTAACAGAGTAGAAGATATGAAATAGTGCAACGCCTTAGAGGTGGCATTCAGCATGGAAGCAGAAAAATTTACCCGTTCTCACTCAAGAAATGAAATAGTGTCACGCCTTAGAGGTGGCATTCATCATGGAAGCAGAAAAATTTACCTGTTCTCGCTGTTATCTTCCATGTTCCTTTCCCATCAGTGAGAAAGTTGATCACATCATTGAGGGGGTCTTCCACTGTACTAAAGGATTCATAGTGGCAGCTATAAGAGTCTGAGACTTCATATAAAGTGTTGATGCGGACGGTAGTAAACTCAATAGGGATTTCCCGCACTTGAACAATCCTGTTATCAGAATAAATTACATTGGTATAGAACTCCTTCACAACATTTGCATCAGCTTTATTGGTGGTGTAACAAAATTTTTCCCACCTCCACTCAGCAATAACTCGTTCAATTTCTCCTCCCGGATTCTCAAAAACTTGATCTTGTATACATTTCTTCCCTCTAAATACTGAAGTAAATCTCGACTGAGCCTTCGCATTGATGAAGCCGATTTCTCCTCCCGGACTTTCAAAAACTCGATCTTATATGCACTTCTTTCCTTTAAATATGAAAGTAAATTTGGTTTGACCCATCGCATTGACGAAGCGAAACTCATAGAACTCAATTCTTCTCTTTTGACGTGGAGCCATTTCAATCTAATCAAATTATAGAAAAATTCCAAAATTTACTTCAAATATGCAAATCATAGCTTCCAATAGTAATTCAAAGAGTTTAACACTAACATCCATGAATTTCTTCCCAAATTTTCTTCACATTCTAAAATTTTTCGGATCTCCTCAATGTGGAAGAAATCCATGGTGAAAATCAAATATTTTTAGCTTGGAGTTAAGCTCTTACCTAAAGATGATCAAATTCGGTGTCAAGAAGCCTTCAAATTGCCTCTCAATCCAAGATCTTTCAAGCCCTAGTTCCAAAATGACATTTTTAGGAGGAAGGGGATGATGAATAGTGGCGGTTGATTGATCAAAATTGCAGTTAAAGGTGTTTTTCGTGAGCTCGCCGTCGGCAGGGTCGATGGCGGCGTCGGCGGCGTCGAGGGCTCCGTCGGCGAGCTCTATTGATTTTGTCCAAATTCTAGATTTTTAAAATTTTGATATATTCCAAGCCTAAAAGACATCTGTTTAATCATTATATACATAATTTTAAGAAACTAAATGATGTACTTAGCACATATAAACTTTCACAATACAAAACATCACATTTATATATAAATTCTAAGGAGTACATTATAATACATAACACACCTAAGTTTGGTATTTTCTTAACCTCAATACATTAATTCAGCGTCGCAATCTAACCCACGACACTCAAAACGCTGAAAACAAGACAACCTATGCTTAGTCTCAACTATACAGAGATCTACAAGCATAATTATAAAGCAAAACAAATACAAAGTTCAAATCAAAATATATAGATAGACAAATAGGTAGTAATAGAAATCTATTAATCCTCAGACTCGGTACTCGATTCTCTTCTGAGATCACCCATTGACATATAAATCTACTAATCTTCAGACTCGGTACTAGATTCTCCTCTGAGATCACCCATTGATTGCATTGAACGAAGAAGGTTGTAGAAGGGTCAGAATGGAAATTCTTCAGTGGAATCCTCTTCTATTAACTTCATCCTTCTCATCAGTCGTATCAAGCTATCTTTTAAATGTCCAGAGTGTTCGAAATGTTCATTCATCCTCCAGTCTAAATGATTGAAGAAATCAGAGATATTATTAATCGCATTCATGATATTTTGTACCTCCTTTTCCAATTTCTTGATTCGGTGCAGAATCACAAGAGACTTATCAGGGACTAAGGGTTAAACTGATACTATAATTGCCATGTCATTTTCATCTTCAAAAACTGAGAATCTCTCAGTTGGATCCAAAGCCTTCCAAGGTAGCAGTACCTTTTCCCAATTTTTTTCTGAGATGCTTGATCTACTATAATTGCCATGTCATTTTCATCTTCAAAAACTGGGAATCTCTCAGTTGGATCCAAAGGCTTCCAAGGTAACAATACCTTTTCCTAATTTTCATAGGACACTTGGAACTGACTGCAAAGTGAGAAAGATATGGAGGGGTTTCCAAGCCCATAAGTTGATCCATGAACGATCAGGACCAAAATTGACTTCACAATTATAGATCCAATGTCGATCGACAGTCCCCTTTGGATGCAGTAATTCAAAATAGCACTTTCTTTAGAAACTTTACTGATCTTTATTGTCGGTAACAGTTTTGCAGAAATGAAAAAGTGCCAATGTTTTGAAACGAGATTCAGTAGTGTTGGAGAAAATCTAACATACCGGTTTTCTCTTGTTTCCTAGTCGTCTGTTTCGTCTGTTAAATATTGATAAATCTCATTCATCTGGTTTCTCATAGGAACGAAATTGGAATAGTGGCAGACAGGAACATTCTCTATCATATATAATTCATTAATCTGTGCAAGAGTGAAAGTAATCCATCTCCCTCGCACTTACTCCTTGGTTGATTCCATGCAAATTTGCATAAAATTCTTTCACCACAGGAACCACCACGGCGACAGTAGTGTAGCACAACACTTTACATCTTCGCCGCACTGTCGTTTCTTCAATATCCGACGTGGGATTATTCAATCTGTGATTCACAAATCCTCATTCTTTGATCAATCTTTTCTTCGTCAGCAACTTGCTGAAGATTTGCTGCGCTTTCGCACTAATAAACTTTCACCGTTTGAAAACTCGCATTCTGGGATTATCAGAGGAATTGGACGCCATAGGAATGATATTGGTAGAGTTTCACTTCATTTTTTGGATGGAAAATATGAGGTAGAAATCAAATTTTTTAGTTTAAAAAGATAATCGCCACCTAAAAACTGCCAAAACCGCAATCTGAACCCACATAACCGACAATTCGCCNCAATTCCCAAAACCACAAAATTCACTCCAAACATCCCCAAAGTTAATCCTAACCACCCAATGACCCCAATTGAACCCAAATCCACCAAAATTGACCAAATTGACCAAATTTCCCTAAATGCCCAAAGTTCCTAAATCACCCCCAATTCCCATCAAATTCGTTTCAAACTCCCTCAATTTCAAATCCTTCAAAATTCATCATGTCCAAGCCTAATTAAAGCCAAATCCTAGCCCAAAGCCCAAATTTCAAGCCCAAATCAAGTGCCCCAAATTAAATCCACTTCTACATTCCATCTAATTGAGCCATGCAATCATTTCAATTCCACAAAATTTGTTTCCTAAATGCTTCATGACATTCTCCTAGATCAATTTGAGCCTTTGATTGATTTTAAGCAAGCCCAAGCCCAAACCCCATTTTAAGCCTAAATCTGAATCCACCGTAAACCTTTTGAATTAACAAAACTCTAATTACCTCAGCCCATCCTAAGCTTGTGATATGGCTACATCAATCCTAGCCCAAAATTACTTTTGGGCAATGGACCAAAGGCCCTTGAATCATGGAAACCCTCACCAAAAATGGTTAACTCGCTTACCCATGCCATCACCTATCAAACTCTAAGCCTAATCACAATTAAACCTTCCCTTGACCTACCTAAGCCAGCTGGTTGCCTCCCTGGGTCTGGATGGCCGCTATAGTGGCCAGCTAGCCACCCAAAACCGAGAGCTTGCACCTTGCCTTAGACCCAAAATTGAGCTCAATCCTTGTGGCTCTCCCCCATTGAACAATTGCACTGCTTAGCCCTCCGCCTCAGCTTATTGGCACCAGCCAATGACAGTCTGAGGCCTCCCCCTTAGCCTCAATTATAAATAACCCCCTCCATGGCTAAATTTAGATATCATGAAAAACCTAAGGGAAACTCAGTCTAATTGCTTTCAAAGCTTCTCACAAGCCTCCTGAGTCCAATCCAACCATCATTAGCCACCCATTCACACTGCCAAAGCTTAATTTCACCAACCAAATCCAGGGCTTTTTCGGCCACTTCACCAAACCTCTTAAAGCTTTAAATTAACCATTCCATAAGCTTCCCCACACTTCAAAACCACCTCCTCAATCAAAAACCCCCCTCTCCCAAGCACCCTAACATAGTCCTAGACCAAGCCTGAGTCACACTTCGACTGAAATCATACTTAGACTGCTTCTTAGNTTAACCATTCCATAAGCTTCCCCACACTTCAAAACCACCTCCTCAATCAAAAACCCCCCTCTCCCAAGCACCTTAACATAGTCCTAGACCAAGCCTGAGTCACCCTTCGACTGAAATCATACTTAGACTGCTTCTCAACTTAATGCAACACTTTGAGGAGCTTCATGGACTCAAGTCGATCGTCTCCAACCAACCCAATTGAGGCCTCACCTCTTGGGCAAAGGTATAACTCAAAATCTCTAAATTTTACCTAGGTTTCATTGATTATGAAATGAACTTGTATTTCATACATATTTGACAGTATAGATTGATTCGTCTCACTTAGATGAAGGTGTAGGAATGAACCTCGAGTGATTTGGTTGAGAATAAAGTGAGATATTAGGTCTAAAACACGAATGGTTCTCGGGTTAGGACGATCAGGGATGATGAACGGATGTCGTGCATTTCTGCGTGTATCGAATAAACGNCCTCGAGTGATTTGGTTGAGAATAAAGTGAGATATTAGGTCTAAAACACGAATGGTTCTCGGGTTAGGACGACCATGGATGATGAACGGATGTCGTGCATTTCTGCGTGTATCGAATAAACAGACCAAATCGTGCGAATGAGGAGATGGAATGCAAACCGCGGGCACAGTCACCGGGTTAAGTGGAAAGCACGGTGATTCACGGGACAACGCGTGCGCGTTCGGAGACGATGAGGTTGTGTTGTCAGTTAACTTGAATAAGTAGATAAATAAGGTATTTTTGAATTAAATAAATATAGAAACTTTAAAAATACATATCTTGATGTAGAAAATTCATAAAAATAAAATAAAAATACTCATGTGCTCAGTGAATAGAGGAAAAAATGTGGACTAAAATTTTTAAAAAAATTCCTTTTATTTATTTTTAAATAAATTAAATACTCCCGAGAGTAAATAAATCATAAATAATTTTTTTTTAAATCGAATGAAGTTTTGAGGGTTTATTTTGGATGACCTTATGGATCTTCTCTAATTTTTTCATAATCAGGGGACATCTCTCTGGTCAAAAGCCCTAATTTTGTGAAATATTTAATATTATTTAAATTTAAAAAATTATAAAAAAAAAAATAGAAGTCAGAAAAATGTAAAATCTTGTTTGGTAGGTTCATTGTGGTTAGAAGATGTTAGAAAAATAAAAATAATATTTACAAAATTTTCAAGCCTTTTTTTCTATTTAAAATTAATAAAAAACACTAAAAATTAAAAAAAAATGAAATAATTCAAATAATTACCAAAATGGGCCAAGTTGTATAAAATAAGTATAATAGATAAAAAAAATTAAAAAAAAATTAAAATTGGTTTGGAGTGTTTCTTATGATCAGAGGGACCTAAGAAAAATAAAATTTAGATAAAAATAAAAACTTCATTTTTTAAGCTATTTTCTAATTTTAAAATAATTAAAAATTCCAAAAAATACCAAAAATGCAAAAATACTTCAAATTGTCCTAAATGTAGCTCTATCTATAGAAAATAAATTAAATGGGTATTTGTAAATTTCCAATGGAGTAAAAAGGTATTTTAAATAATTAAAAGTATTTTTCTTAATTTGTGAGTAAAATAATTATAATAAATAAAATAAAAATTACAAAAAATAAAAAAATCACTTCTCTGAGTTCCTTGGAATCAGAGAGACTTATGAACAATATAAAATTTTTTGAAAAATATAAAAATGATTTTTCTAAAATAAAATATGTTTTATATTTATTTATTCGTTAAAATCAATCAAAAATTGTAAAAATTAAGATATAGTTCAAAAATTCAAAAAAAAAAAAATTCCTAATGGTCCTCTGACCTAAGTGAACCTCTTATAATTTTCTTAATGATAGAAAATATATTTTACTTAGTTAAATTAATTATCTTTAAAAATCCCTATTTTTGAACTAAAATAATTATGAAAGATTAAATAAAAATCAGAAAAACATAAATTCTCTTCCAATACTCTAATGGACCCATGAGTGGGGTAGCAAAAAATTTTTAAAGTCATTTGAGTTAAAGTCAAGGAATTATGAAGTGGAGGCCCCTAAGAGCAAAGTGGTAATTAGGAAATTTTTTTAACCTTAACCAAATTTAGGGTAAACCAAAGAGTAAAAAGGGTAACATTGACNTTAAATAAAAATCAGAAAAACATAAATTCTCTTCCAATACTCTAATGGACCCATGAGTGGGGTAGCAAAAAAAATTTAAAGTCATTTGAGTTAAAGTCAAGGAATTATGAAGTGGAGACCCTTAAGAGCAAAGTGGTAATTAAGAAATTTTTTTAACCTTAACCAAATTTAGGGTAAACCAAAGAGTAAAAAGGGTAACATTGATCATACTTAGTTCTCTGAAATGATGGAAACATAAAGGGTTAAAGGATAGAAACCAACTCATTATATTTTCTATAGAAGGGTAAAAATGTAATTTCCCAAATTATTGTGTTTTGGAAGTTAATTAAATTGGATGATTCTAAGGTGAAGGGATTATGTTAAGAAGATAATAACTCACTAATTGGAAACCCTAGATCATTGGTACTATGATGATTCAATCTTTTAACAATAATTAAGCTCCCCTCATTCAAATTTTTTTCAAAATTACAAATCTACCCATACGACTTAAAGAGTTTTTTTTGGTAAAAGAGCATTATAAGGCTCCTAGTTTATTTCAAAAAAAAAGAGAATACCAAATAAGAAGCACGAGGTACCAATTGACACCCTAAACAACTCACACAATGAACTAGGTTTGATCCAACATCGCTTAATGATGTTTAGAAAAGATAACACAATCAATCATAAACATTTGTCAAACACTCCAAACTGAATTGTAATTGAATTAGTGAAGATTCCTTATCAACTTAACCTGCCCTTAAGGGGTTTACAAAAGCTTAATGATTTATATTTCTTTTTGGTTATTCTTTTAAAACTTAGGTAGGTTAACTGCTAAATGACTTTAGCAANGGGGGGGGGGTTAAAGTTTATTAGAGCCACACCGTTTAGGATCCCACGGTCCCCTCGTTCCGATACCACAATTTTCTTTTGAATTTACTTAGCTTAAACGAGTTGTTAAACCCATTTAAACCGAGGAGATCTCATTAGCAACCATGGGTTACCTCATTTGAGGGCCTCCTGTAAATTCAGAAGGACTTGTTATGAAATTGTTGTTTTTGTTTTGGTTTTGAAAATGTTGATTAATTTTGAAAAAGTTGGTTTGTTTTGGAAAGTTTGTTTTGTTTTGCAGGTGAAGTAAAATCTACAACCAAGCATGTATAATATTTTAAAACAAGAGTACATTGCAGTAAATAAAATAACATAAAATAAATAAAATTGTAAAAGCGTGCATGCTATCTTCTCGATGATCCTGCTGAAAGATTAGCCTTGTAGTATATATAATTTTGCAGAAATTTAAATAAAATTAAAGGAAAGGAAAAACAACGAAAAATGTTCAAGCTACACCTACTGAGTTTTGTGACACAACGTAATGGCTTCCTAAAAGTTTAAATTAATGATTTTCTGGAACAAAGTATAATAGGTTCATTTGTCATTCAAAATATCCAAAGTATCATAAAGGTGTTCGGAGTATGACCTCACGCAACCTTTAGAATCTTTTGAAACATTTTGACTTCATTTGAACTTATTATATTGTTTAAATAATCATCCAAAATTAAGTCTGGGGTTTGATTGATTAAAATACACTATGCTCAATGAATTTGACGTTTTAATCATCTCATGAGACGGGTACTTAATTAGTCATTTACTGCTTCATTTAAAAGTTATATAAATGGGTGCCCTTGAGGGCAAGATTAGCTTATCAAGACTTTTATGCCTACAATTAAGGCTGATCTTGAAGTGTTTGCAAAATGTTCACAATTAGTTATTTTTCTTTTTTAAACCTAATTAAGCAAGTTTAGATTAAGCTTAGTTCACTACTAAGCCCTTAAGACTTATGTGTGGATGAGTTCTGGACTTTTAGGGATGTTAAATTATATGGTATTTTTAATCCTTATCAATGATCATATCACTCAAACATTAACTAGGGGTTTTAAATCAGTGAATTATCATTTTCCAACTTCTAACCCCTCACCTAAAGATCATTTAGTTTAATTAACTTCCTGAATTATAAGAATTGGAGGGAATTACAATTATACTTTTATTGCAGAAAATTGAGGTATTAGTTTCTACCATTGAATCCCTTGTGTTTCAATCATCCAAAAGAGTTCATTATGATAAAAATTACCACTTTACCCTTTAATCAATTNTTTAAATCAGTGAATTATCATTTTCCAACTTCTAACCCCTCACCTAAAGATCATTTAGTTTAATTAACTTCCCGAATTATAAGAATTGGAGGGAATTACAATTATACTTTTATTGTAGAAAATTAAGGTATTAGTTTCCACCATTGAATCCCTTGTGTTTCAATCACCCAAAAGAGTTCATTATGATAAAAATTACCCCTTTACCCTTTAATCAATCCTAAAACTTAAATAAGGCATAATAATTCAAAATTACCATTTTGCCCTTAAGGTTCTCCACTTCATAACTATTTAAATATAAAGCAAATGAATTTGAAATTTTTATAGTACCCCACTCATAGGTCAAATAAAATATCAGAGGNAATATAAAGCAAATGAATTTGAAATTTTTATAGTACCCCACTCATAGGTCAAATAAAATATCAGAGGAAAAAATGTGATTTTTCAAAATTTAATTTAATTTAAATGATTATTTTATTCAAAAATAAATATTTTTCAAAGTCAATTTATTTAATCAATAAAAACAAAGTATCTATCCTTAGAAAAAATATTGCAGGTGCATCTAGCCCAGAAGACCATTAGGACTAATTTTCATAACTTTTCAAGTNAAAATGTGATTTTTCAAAATTTAATTTAATTTAAATGATTATTTTATTCAAAAATAAATATTTTTCAAAGTCCATTTATTTAATCAATAAAAACAAAGTATCTATCCTTAGAAAAAATATTGGAGGTGCATCTAGCCCAGAAGACCATTAGGACTAATTTTCATAACTTTTCAAGCTATATTTTAATTATTATATTTATTTAACGATTTTGAGTATTAATTAAATGTAAAATATTATTTAAGTTGAAAATTAACTTTAATATTTTTATTAAATGTATCTAAGTTCAGAGAACCCAAAAATATAATTTCCACATTTTTATAATTTATATTTAATTTACTGTAATTATTTTAGTGCAAAATTATGAAAAATTCAATTTTAAGCATTTAAAAATTTATAACTTTATTTAGAAAACTAGGAAAAATATTTTAATTACTCCAAAGTGATCAAGAAATCAATTGTAACATTTTGGTGCTCTTTTTAATTTTAGTGATTTTTTTATTTTTTAGTTATTTTTGNAAAATTCAATTTTAAGCATTTAAAAATTTATAACTTTATTTAGAAAACTAGGAAAAATATTTTAATTACTCCCAAGTGATCAAGAAATCAATTGTAACATTTTGGTGCTCTTTTTAATTTTAGTGATTTTTTTTATTTTTTAGTTATTTTTAATTATTTAAAATATACCTTAAAAATCAAATATTTATTTTAATTTTAATTTTATTTTTTTAAGTGTCTCTGATCATAAGGAACTTAGAAAACCACTTCTATAATTTTTTTTAACCCTAAATTTAATTTATATAATTATTTTAATGCAAAAATCAAATTTAGCTTAGAAAATTAAGTTTTGTGGGTAAGTTAATTCAAATTGATCTCAAATTTTTACAGAGAGTTAATATGAATATTTTTTTATAGTGTGGGATAATTTTTGTGATTTTTCCATTTATATTTTAGTTATTTAATTTTTATTTCATTTTAAGGACTTAATTACATAAAGTGATGTGTTTAATTGTTTAAATCCAATTTACATTTTTTTAGGGTCCTCTGATCATAGTAAACCTACTAAAATAAGTTTTGTATTTTATGATTTATACTTTAATTTTTATAATTTTTTAATTAAATAGAGGTGATTTATTTTAAAAATTAGGGCTTCCACACTTAAAGGTGTTCTCTAACTTTGGAAAAATCAGAGAACATATCTATAGACAGAAAGTTTAAACCCACAAAATCTCAAGCCATGGTGATTAACTTTTAATGACTTATGATTTAATTAAAGTTTTCAAGTATTTTATTAATTAAAAATAAAGTATAAGTCAAATAATTTTATTTTTTATTCCACATTATTCTCCTCTGTTAACTGAGTAAGAGGATATTTTTATTTTATTTTTATGATTTTTCTATGCAAAGATATGAATTTTCTAAGTTATGGGAATTAAAATAAATCAAAATTCATATTTTCCTACTTATCCAGCTCAGTCGCCACGTCAACCTGGAATTCTCAGAAGTCCCATGCGTCATTGCGCTACTAGACGCCACCAGCTGACTTAGCCGCCACGCGTCCCGCCTTTATCGCTTCATTCGCTCGTCTGATGCAATCTGGTTCATCTGTCCGATACAAGAGCGATCAAACAGCTCCTGGTCATCATCCCCAGTAAGCCAAAANGTCATTGCGCTACTAGACGCCACCAGCTGACTTAGCCGCCACGCGTCCCGCCTTTATCGCTTTATTCGCTCGTCTGATGCAATCTGGGTCATCTGTTCGATACAAGAGCGATCAAACAGCTCCTGGTCATCATCCCCAGTAAGCCAAAGCCGAGAGCCGTCCACACTAAATTGCTTCAATCACACTCGATACTCAATGAATTTAAGTGTGGTTTGTTCCTACACATGCATCTAACCAAGAGGAGCATATCCATACGATTGATCATACATGGTATTAAAATTTCTTCACAAAAGCCCAAACTGAGCTCGGTTTGCGGGCAAATGGTCCATACCTTGGTCTAAGAGGTGTAGCCTCAATTGGATTTGTTCTTGAGCTTTGTTGTGAGCTAAGGAACCTCCTCCAAGCATCACCTTGAANCACATGCATCTAACCAAGAGGAGCATATCCATACGATTGATCATACATGGTATTAAAATTTCTTCACAAAAGTCCAAACTAAGCTCGGTTTGCGGGCAAATGGTCCATACCTTGGTCCAAGAGGTGTAGCCTTAATTGGATTTGTTCCTGAGCTTTGTTGTGAGCTAAGGAACCTCCTCCAAGCATCACCTTGATTTGAGATTTAGTTCATGTATGAATTCGATCGAAGGGTAATTTGAGTTTGTTCTAGAGCTAGATTAGAGAGCTCAAAATGATGGGACTTTGACTGGGGAAGTTCTATCTGGCTCTAGTGAAGCTTATGAGACAATCAATTTGGAGTTTTGATGCACTTGGTGGTATGACCATGAAAACCCTTGAATTTATGTGATGAAATTAGGGTTTTCCAGTGCGAATTAGGGCAAGGAAATGGTGGGGATTAACTTCTCTGGACTGCTAGAGGGTATGGAGAAATTTTGGCAGATTTTGGCTAAGGTTTGAGCATACCTCCTCTCTTGGCCATGGAGGGTGCTTAATTTATAGGGAGAGCCATGACTGTCATCAGGGCTTGCCAAGGTGGCAGGGGAGCTGCTTAGGTGGAGGGGAGAAAAGCTTTAGTGGCCAATGGGGCTTAGCCAGCTCAGATGGGTTCAATTTTGGGTATTGACCATTTGAGGCTTCTCGGCCATGGTGTTTTCTAGTGGCTATGGTGGCTGGTCGGCCAAGGTCAGGTCACCTCCAAGCNTCGGCCATGGTGTTTTCTAGTGGCTATGGTGGCTGGTCGGCCAAGGTCAGGTCACCTCCAAGCTTAGGTGAGCCAGGGAGGTTGAGTGGTGGAGTCAATTTGGGGTTAATAGTGGCTCCATGGTGAGTATCTAATGGAAAAGTGAGGTTTGGGCTAAGTTGGCTAGATTGAATTTGATCCCATGGTCACTTGGCTAATCATGGCCCCAAAATGGTTAAGGCTGATATTTAAGGTCCTCAAATAAGTTTGGGTGAAGTAAAATGACTTGTTTGGGGATTGGGCAAGAGTTTATTTGTTGCATGAATGAGGAAAAGTCCAAGTGAGGGAGAGAAGGAGGAGTAGTCACCTCCACTTGCCAAAATTGGCAAATTTGACTTTATGATTCCCATGGAAGGCTCCATGGGGCATGCCATGCTATGTATGAGCCCATGGAAATGTTTCATGTAAAAGGAATTTGTAATTTTCACGCATTAAATAAAAAAAGGGCCAACATGCCTATTTTGGATAAAGCTTCATGTATGCATGACTAGTTTTGGTATTATGCCATGGTTAGATGCCTTAAATTCCATGAGATGATGGAGAAAGGATTTCTTTGTCATGTGGGCTCAAATTGGTTTTTAAAATTAGTGCCATGGGCTTTTGAAAATGCTTATGGGTATGGGCTTTTAAATATGATGATAGATTTTGATTTTGGAAATTGATCATGCGCCAATTAAATAAATTTGAATTCAATTTAAATTGGATTTAGGCATGCGAGAATTTGATGTAAATTTGAAATTGAGGCATTTGATTGATCATGAATTTAAATTTGGGGGATTTTGGATTTTGGATCAATTTGAGGTAATTCACTTGGACCTGGATTTTGAGTTTGGAATTGGGTTTAATTGAGCTTAAATTTGGTTTTAATTGGATGAGGACATGATTAATTTGAGTTTAAAATTGAAATTTAGGAGATCNCAATAAATCCAAAATATTCCCAATTTCATTTTGTCCAACTACACAATGGTCCAATTTGGTCAATTTGACCATTTTTGACAAAACCCCAAATTAGCCCCAATATTGGCTAACACCCCAAATCTCAACAATTGAATGTCTTATACCTCAAATTGGCATCCAATTTTTGTTGAAAATCTTTTATAAGGTCATTTTCGACCAAACAAAACAATTAATTTGAGCTTAGCCCAAAGCTAGCTCAAGTTTACCCAAATTTAACCCTTAAAGGCTTAATTTAGGTCTAAACCCAAATTCATCAAAATCCATTCGAATTAACCATCAAATCAATTTCAAAACAACTTTAATCCTTCATGAAAGTTGTTCATAATGATGTTTTACACCAAATAAAACAATCAATTTGAGCTTAGCCCAAAGCTAGCTCAAGTTTGACCCAAGTTTAACCCCATATGCCTAATTTGGGTCTAAAACCAAAGCCTATGAAAATCCACCCAAATTGACCACTAAATCAACTTCAAAACAACTTTTATCCTTCATGAAAGTTGTTCATTATGATTTTTTACACCAAAAAAAATAATTAATTTGGACTTAGCTCATGATAGCTCAAGTTTGACCCAAACTTAGCCCAATATGCTTAAAATGGGTCAAAAATCAAAAATCCTAGCCCAAGTTTGACCCAAACTTAGCCCAACATGCTTAAAATGGGTCAAAAATAAAAAATCCATTGTTCATAATGATGTTCTTCACCAACCACAACAATCGATTTGAGCTTAGCCCATGGCTAGCCTAATTTTGACCCAAACTTAGCCCAACATGCTTAAAATGGGTCAAAAATAAAAAAATGAATTGATTAACCAATTGACCTCAAAATGACTTTCACCCTTCATGAAAGTTGTTCCTCATGATCTCTTGATTAACCAATTGACCTCAAAATGACTTTCACCCTTCATGAAAGTTGTTCCTCATGATCTTAACCAATTGACCTCAAAATGACTTTCACCCTTCATGAAAGTTGTTCCTTATGATCTCCTACATAACCAATTGACCTCAAAATGACTTTCACCCTTCATGAAAGTTGTTCCTCATGATCCTCTACTCTACCAATTGACCTCAAAATGACTTTCATCCTTCATGAAAGTTGTTCCTCATGATCTCCTACACGAAATAACATATTTAATTGGGCCAATTGACATGCCTAACCTAGACCAAACACAAGATTTGGCCATATGCACCTTTTTGGAACTATGCCAAACCCAAACCAATTGAGCTTGGTATGATCAAATGAGCCTTGCCATGACTCACCTTAGACCCTAGGGCTGAGTTCCAAGCCAGCCATTAACCCATGATTAACCTTGATATTTATCTCAATNAGCAAAAAAGAGTTTGAAATTTCTATTGGTGAGGGAACCATCACTAGTCTTCTAAGAATAGTCAACATGAAAGTTCTATGGCTAGATCCTAGGCTCTTAAGAAAAAAAGACTAGACCTTAACCAAAAGTGAGGTCAATAGTTGATTGAAGGTTATTTTGAAAGATCTATGAAGGTTGGTTTGGAGGTTGAAAATGTTTAAAGTTTGAAAAAGTTTAGAGTATTGAAATTTTGAAAAAAAAAGTTCGAAAAGATTTGTAGGTTTGTGCTGACTTCATTTTTCAATTAACATTTTCCTTAGATTATATCCAGTCTCATTAGGGCATTGGTCCTCCCTCCTAGTGTCATATTATGATTGAATTAAGCTCAAGCAATCTGTAACTTGAGCCTTACTTGAGCTCAAACTTGAGATAAATCTAATAAAATCTAATTTGAAGTCTAACTAAACAAAATTAAAATCAACCAAATCAAAATAGAACCAAATATAACCATTTTGACCAAACTCTATAATTGACTTAAAATCAGCCTTAGCTAACTTGCACACCGAAATTATTGTTTCTTAATAGATCACATAANTTGAAATCAACCAAATCAAAATAGAACCAAATATAACCATTTTGACCAAACTCTATAATTGACTTAAAATCAACCTTAGCTAACTTGCACACCGAAATTATTGTTTCTTAATAGATCATCATAGGGCTTGAAACTTAATTCTAAAAGTTGCATGATGTTTACTATCACATATATAGACTAAGAGTCCATTTAGGGTGGCGGTGTTGTGGCAGTGTGTCACCACACCATAATTTTGTTTGTTTGGGTAAACTGCAATTTGATAACTTTTTCAAAAAGTTATCGATGAAATATGTATTTGCCTACCGGTTCTAGCTAGGTGCAGTGATGGCTTTCTAGCTGCAGTCTGATTTTTTTTTAANCAGTGTGTCACCACACCATAATTTTGTTTGTTTGGGTAAACTGCAATTTGATAACTTTTTCAAAAAGTTATCAATGAAATATGTATTTGCCTACCGGTTCTAGCTAGGTTCAGTGACAGCTTTCTAGCTGCAGTCTGAATTTTTTTTTAAAAAAAATTAATAACCACCGTAGCTTTTTGATATCAGATTACACTTCAGCAGCTTCACAGCTGCTTTATAATAAGCTGGAGCTACCCCAAAAATACCTTATGTAAACAAGTTTGACGATTATACGACACAAGCTTTACCTAAAATTTTTTATTTCAAATTTACATGCATGAATAATGCTCCTTGCAACTTAAAATTATTATTATTTCTACAGATCAATCCAACGATTAGAATTTTATACTCTAAGATGTATGATATTTACAATAACATATGGGAAACACACAAAATAGATTGATTATGATCAGATACACTTTTCAAATAGATTTTACATTTTGGATTTTCATGCATAAAATAGTCATACATAAAAATTCTTCAATGATTCATTATTTTTCAAAAAGGACTATGCAAGTGTGTCTAGATTGTCATAATCGCTCAAATGGACCCCTCTGTTCCCAAATTAGAATCTGTTTTGGGGCCTTTAAGGCAACGATAAATTTGATAATATAAATAATAATCTTTATAATTCACCCAAAATGACCTCAAGTCAAAACGAAACTTCAACTGAAGTTAGTATGTGCTAAAAATACTAAATTTAATACATTAAAATCTACTAAAAATTTTAATTCAAAATTCACCTAATTTTCTCTTTCACAGGTTGGGGCCCACACTATGACCTGTAATACCTTGAGATGGGTCCAAATTTGACTAAAATTAATTGATCGGTGTTTTTTTCCATATTATTTTGAATCAAATGAGCCAAGGTCAATTTTAACCACAACCACTTCCAACCACCCATAACTTTCNAAATTTGATAATATAAATAATAATCTTTATAATTCACCCAAAATGACCTCAAGTCAAAACGAAACTTCAACTAAAGTTAGTATGTGCTAAAAATACTAAATTTAATACATTAAAATTTACTAAAAATTTTAATTCAAAATTCACCTAATTTTCTCTTCCACAGGTTGGGGCCCACACTATGACATGTAATACCTTGAGATGGGTCCAAATTTGACTAAAATTAATTGATCGGTGTTTTTTCCATATTATTTTGAATCAAATGAGCAAAGGTCAATTTTAACCACAATCACTTCCAACCACCCATAACTTTTTAACCACTTCAAATTGAAATATCATGAGCTAGAGGCCATTTAATCAAAAACCAATTGCACCATTAGATTCCTTGCAATTTTCTCTTCTAAATAGCTAGTTTTTTTATTTTTGGACATGGATACCTTAACCACCCTTTTTAAAATTCAATTTTAGATCCTTTTTTAGAATTTCCATCCCTTTTCTCATAATCTCCTCCTTTTAGAAATTCCACTCACTCAAGCCCTCATTCCACTAAAAACACCCTCTCCCTCTACTCCTATCCAAACCGAGCCCTCTTCTCTTTCTTCTCCTATAAAAAACTCAGACTCCCCTCAGTTCTTCACCCTCTCACTCTCTCCCTCATGTTCTTACATCATAGCTGAGACTCCCACTAAGGAAGGATCATCTGAGCAAGCAACCAAGATCAATCCTCCAATTAAGGTATAAGATTACTTCTCTTTTCTCTTATTTTATTTTATTTCAAAGTCTTTGCATGACATGGATAATAAATTCAGATGTAAAATCATAGATTTCTCTCCATTTATTTTATCCTTCCTCATGGCTTTTTCTCCTTTACTTTTCTTTCTCCCCATGGCTTTCTCTTCTTCTCTTTTTCTTCTCTCCCTTCCCCCTCTCCTTTATCCATGGCCGACCTTCTGACCCTCCTCTCCCTTCCCCCTCTCCTTTTATTCATGGTCGACCCTCCTCCTCTCCTCTTTTCCCTCTCTTTTTATCCATGGCTAACCTCTCACCCAATTCCTTTTCCTTTCTCCATGACATTTCTTCCCCACCATAATTCTCAAAATTCATATTCTTAAAATCTACTAGAGCCCAACATCCCATCATCACTCTCATTTTTGACTTTCTTCCCTCACCCTTAGCCTACCCAAAACCCTCACCACCTTCCCTCACCTTTAGCCCACTCGAAACCCTCATCATTTCCCTCACCCTTAGCCTACCCAAAACCTAATTCCTACCCTCATCCTTGGCCTACCCAAAACTCTCATCACTTCTGTCACCCTTAGCCTATGTGAAACGAAATTCCTTCCCTTAAACTTAGCCTACTAGAAAACCTCTTCCTTTCTTCACCCATAACCTAACTGAAACCCTCATCACTTCCGTCACCCTTAACCTGCTCTAGACTCACTTCATTCCCTCACCCTTAGCTTACTTAAAATCCACCAGTCCATCTCCTCTCTCTCTCTCTCTCTCTCACACACACACACACACACACACCCTTAACCTACCTAAAACCATAAACCTTTACTCACCTTCTTCCTCACTTTACAAATGTCCAAATCCTAGTTCCACACTCACCTCTCTCTTGCCTTTACCACAACCCAAAGCCCTACCTAATTTACTCACTCATCTCTCTTTTCCTTTCACCACTACCCAAAAATCTACCTAATTCACACACTTTCCTCCTCTCTTCAGCACTACCAAAAAAAGCTCACCAAAATCTCCTCTCCTTTCCTTTTTTTAGCCTACCCAAAGCTCTTAAAAATAAAGAGAAAAAAGTGAACCTTCATGTGCTTTATGATATGTTCTATGTAAATTCTCATGTGTTAGTTTATGTGCGTATTTAATCTTAATGTGATGGTGTTTGTTTCAAGCAAGTCCTAATGTGGTGGTGTATATTCCATGCAAATCCATGTGGTTTAGGATTACCTTTCATGCAAAGCCATGTGAAATTCTTATGGCCATGCAAAACCTCCATATGATGGATAGTCTTTCATGCAAAACCTCATATGATAGTCTTATATTCCATGCAAAACTCTATGTGATACTCGTCCATGCAAAATACTTGTGGTAATTCTATATTTTCCATGCAAAACTTTATGTGATAACATTCTATGCAAAGTTCATTTAACAATCCTGTAAACTCCATGCAAAATTTTTATATGTTAGTTTATGCACATGTTAAATCTTTATGTAATAGTCGTATATAAATCTCATGTGTGTTTATCTTTATGCTAAATTTTCATGTGGCTTTATATGAAATAGTAAATCATCCATGCTTGTGTTTTATTTGCAATAGTAAGCCTTCCATACTANTGGATAATAAATTCAGATGTAAAATCATAGATTTCTCTCCATTTATTTTATCCTTCCTCATGGCTTTTTCTCATTTACTTTTCTTTCTCCCCATGGCTTTCTCTTCTTCTCTTTCTCTTCTCTCCCTTCCCCCTCTCCTTTTATCCATGGCCGACCTTCTGACCCTCCTCTCCATTCCCCCTCTCCTTTTATTCATGGCCCATCCTCTGACCCTCCTCTCCTCTTTTCCCTCTCTTTTTATCCATGGCTAACCTCTCACCCAATTCCTTTTCCTTTCTCCATGACATTTCTTCCCCAACATAATTCTCAAAATTCATATTCTTAAAATATACTAGAGCCCAACATCTCATCATCACTCTCATTTTTGACTTTCTTCCCTCACCCTTGGCCTACCCAAAACCCTCACCACCTTCCCTCACCTTTAGCCCACTCGAAACCCTCATCATTTCCCTCACCCTTAGCCTACCCAAAACCTATTTCCTACCCTCATCCTTGGCCTACCCAAAACTCTCATCACTTCTGTCACCTTTAGCCTATGTGAAACCAAATTCCTTTCCTCA
Source organism: Phalaenopsis hybrid cultivar (assembly GCA_002079205.1). Classification (NCBI taxonomy): domain Eukaryota; kingdom Viridiplantae; phylum Streptophyta; class Magnoliopsida; order Asparagales; family Orchidaceae; genus Phalaenopsis; species Phalaenopsis hybrid cultivar. The sequence goes on along the minus strand of JXCR01140263.1, from coordinate 33,941 downwards.
AACTTAGCCTACTAGAAAACCTCTTCCTTTCTTCACCCATAACCTAACTGAAACCCTCATCACTTCCGTCACCCTTAACCTGCTCTAGACTCACTTCATTCCCTCACCCTTAGCTTACTTAAAATCCACCAGTCCATCTCCTCTCTCTCTCTCTCTCTCTCACACACACACACACAAACACACACACACACACACACACCCTTAACCTACCTAAAACCATAAACCTTTACTCACCTTCTTCCTCACTTTACAAATGTCCAAATCCTAGTTCCACACTCACCTCTCTCTTGCCTTTACCACAACCCAAAGCCCTACCTAATTTACTCACTCATCTCTCTTTTCCTTTCACCACTACCCAAAAATCTACCTAATTCACACACTTTCCTCCTCTCTTCAACACTACCAAAAAAACCTCACCCAAATCTCCTCTCCTTTCCTTTTTTTAGCCTACCCAAAGCTATTAAAAATAAAGAGAAAAAAGTGAACCTTCATGTGCTTTATGATATGTTCTATGTAAATTCTCATGTGTTAGTTTATGTGCGTATTTAATCTTAATGTGATGGTGTTTGTTTCAAGCAAGTCCTAATGTGGTGGTGTATATTCCATGCAAATCCATGTGGTTTAGGATTACCTTTCATGCAAAGCCATGTGAAATTTTTATGTCCATGCAAAACCTCCATATAAAGGATAGTCTTTCATGCAAAACCTCATATGATAGTCTTATATTCCATGCAAAACTCTATGTGATACTCGTCCATGCAAAATACTTGTGGTAATTCTATATTTTCCATGCAAAACTTTATGTGATAAGATTCTATGCAAAGTTCATTTAACAATCCTATAAACTCCATGAAAAATTTTTATATGTTAGTTTATGCACATGTTAAATCTTTATGTAATAGTCGTATATAAATCTCATGTGTTAGTTTATCTTTATGCTAAATTTTCATGTGGCTTTATATGAAATAGTAAATCATCCATTCTTGTGTTTTATTTGCAATAGTAAACCTTCCATACTTGTGACTTTATGAATACTAAACCAAACCTCCATGCTTGTGGCTTTATATTCATATAAAATTTCATGCTTGCCACTTTATGTTCATGCAGGTAAGTAAGTTGTGATTTTATGCATTTTGGTAGAGAGCATGCTTAGAATATATAGCTAGTAAAAATAAAATAAAATTTGTTTTTACATGCCTAAGATTGACTATTTTCATGAGTTAGNCTAGTGACTTTATGAATACTAAACCAAACCTCCATGCTTGTGGCTTTATATTCATATAAAATTTCATGCTTGTGACTTTATGTTCATGCAGGTAAGTAAGATGTGATTTTATGCATTTTGGTAGAGAGCATGCTTAGAATATATAGCTAGTAAAAATAAAATTTTACATGCCTAAGATTGACTATTTTCATGAGTTAAGTCGTGAAAGAGTGATTTGCAAAAATCAATATAGTTGATTGACGTTAATTTAAAAAAAAATAGTTTTAATGAACTATTTTTCTAATATATATCTTTGGTAGAAAGAATATATATCCCTGGGGTCCCAGATTTGAGGCACACGGGTGGATCGTAAACGTACTTTGTGATCCATCTTTTGAATATATATATATATATTGAAACGCGCTCTAAATGATCTATATTTGCTATTTTTGTAAAAAATTATATAATTGTGGTCTAAAAAGAATTTTCATTATTTAAGTGTGTTCTGAAAGAGAGAAGAATAAAATAAATCTATGTATGCTCTAGCTTCTAATCTTTTCATGAAATTATTTTCTTGAACCTTGATTTATTATAACATAAATTTTAAAACTCTTAATAACTAAAGATAATTTTTTTAATCAAAGCAAGAACAAATCTCTTTAAATAAAAAGTCTTTAACAAAACCTTTTCAAAAGATTTTTTTTTTAAAACTTGAATAAAAATTTTCAGATAGAACCTTAACAAAATCTTTTCAACAAGAAAACCCTTCTTTACAAAACCTAAAACAAAAAAAAAATTCTCAGAAGAAAAGGAATCTAAAGCTTTTCAAAATAAAATGCTAAATAAAGCATTTCTAAGACNTTAACAAAATCTTTTCAACAAGAAAACCCTTCTTTACAAAACCTAAAACAAAAAAAAAATTCTCAGAAGAAAGGAATCTAAAGCTTTTCAAAATAAAATGCTAAATAAAGCATTTCTAAGAAAAAAATTAATGAAAAAACTTTTCAAAAATAGAAACTCTCTTAAAGCTTTTCAAACAAAATTCAAACTTCTTTAAAATCAAGTTAAACTTTTTCAAAAGCAAACCCAAACTTTTTTTAAAGTGAAACCAAAATGGTCCATACACAAAACAAAAATCCTTTAAAACAATATTTAAAACAAAATTTTCTTTTGAAATAATAACATTTAGAAAAAACTTAAATCTCTCAAAATGGAACTCAAGTAAAACCTTTTCAAATGTAAGTGAAACCTTCTCAAAACAAAAATCTTTTGTGAGTTCACCAATTACCAAAATTATATGATTTTACAAATCATCTTTAATAGTTGGTAAATATAATATATGTACATGCTTATATGCATGGCCTATAAATGAACATGTTCTCTTTCGGGAACATGTGATTTATAAGCTTAGCCCCTAAGCATACAACTCTTAGGCAATTTCATGCATGCACATTTCCAACACTATGATTCACTCACATGCTTAATAATATTTTTGTATACAAAACAAAAATTTTTATATAAATTATTCTTTCCATTGGTGAAAAAATTTGAAAATTAAGTAACCATGCGAATGGAACTTAACTATGAAGAAGCTTGAATGAGGTAATTTATGATATGTAAGCTTTAACATAGAAGTAAACCAAAAAAATAGAAATCAAATATAGGAGGAGAACTGATGAAAAACACCAACTAAAGATATAAAATCAAATGCAAAACCAAATATTAATTCATTGCTTGAATGACCCTTGAATATGTTAATTTTTAAATTGATAGACAAACTAAGAGTTCAAACAAGCAACGAATTAAATTTTAATCCACAAAATAAATCTAAAATCCACCAAGTTAAATGGTGAAAACCACCATTAGGTAGGGCAACTATGAACTCTAGTTTGGTTAACTTAGAAATAAAACTCGGGATTACACACACCTTAGAATAATTCAGTTAGAAGCCTAGGTTTAATCACTAGGTACCCTTAGTGTTAAGGACTATTACATATAAAAAAAACAACCTTACCCCCTTGGGCTATATAGGTGTCATAGGATAAAGTATTCCATGCTTATTGACAAAGGCTGAACCTCCTAATGATATGAAGGTATACATTCACCATTGCTATAATAACAGTGGAGACCTTTAACTATATGGTTATTTAATACTCTAAGGATACTAATGCATCCAGGATGAAAGAAATCTATAGGCATCTTGACTGAGGGCGTTATATAAAAAATTTAAGTTAGTCCACATGCTTAGTCTCCTTATAGAGTCTTGTTTTATTTTAGGATTAGGGCCTCAANCTCTAAGGATACTAATGCATCCAGGATGAAAGAAATCTATAGGCATCTTGACTGAGGGCGTTATATAAAAAAATTAAGTTAGTCCACATACTTAGTCTCCTTATAGAGTCTTGTTTTATTTTAGGATTAGGTCCTCAGCTCCATGTAGAAATTCTTCTAGCTTATCTGAATAAAAATCTTTTAATTCAAAACCAAACTAAATTTTAAAATATTTTTAAAACCCCAAGCTCTTTAAAATTTAAAGCCAAACCAAAACGTTTTCAAATCCCCAAAACTCTTTTAATCCAATACCAGAACCTTTTCAATACCCTNTTCAAAACCAAACTAAATTTTAAAATATTTTTAAAACCCCAAGCTCTTTAAAATTTAAAGCCAAACCAAAACCTTTTCAAATCCCCAAAACTCTTTTAATCCAAAACCAGAACCTTTTCAATACCCTAAAACTCTCTCCAAAACAAAGCAAATTACTTTGAACTCAATGATAACCTTTCCAAAGCCCTGAGCTATTTCAAACTTCAAGTATTTAAATTTTAAACTTCAAATTTTCCTAACTTTTTCTTTAATGGAAAGTTCTAACTATTCCAAGTAGACCATAATAATCTTCAAAACTTTGGCAAACCTTAAAATTTAACAAAACCTTAATAAACTTTAACAAAATTTAATAAAATTTTAATAANCAATACCCTAAAACTCTCTCCAAAACAAAGCAAATTACTTTGAACTCAATGATAACCTTTCCAAAGCCCTGAGCTATTTCAAACTTCAAGTATTTAAATTTTAAACTTCAAATTTTCCTAACTTTCCCTTTCATGGAAAGTTCTAACTATTCCAAGTAGACCATAACAATCTTCAAAACTTTGGCAAACCTTAAAATTTAACAAAACCTTAATAAACTTTAACAAAATTTAATAAAATTTTAATAAGCTTCAAAATTAACTTTTAAAAATTTCTAAACAAACTTTTAACAGCTTTAAAAAAATTAAAAAAAATTAAAACCAACTTTAAACAACCTGAATAACCTGAAAATAAATCTTAACAACCTCTGAATAATTTTAAAAAATCTTCAAATNATTTTAATAAGCTTCAAAATTAACTTTTAAAAATTTCTAAACAAACTTTTAACAGCTTTAAAAAAATTAAAACAAACTTTAAACAACCTAAATAACCTGAAAATAAATCTTAACAACCTCTGAATAATTTTAAAAAATCTTCAAACATTTTCAAGTAACATTAAATTTTAAATACCCCTCAGTTATCCTCAAATAGCTTCAAACACGAATAAACTTTAAACAAATTTTCAAATAAACTTCAAATATCCTCAAACAAACTTAAAAAATACTTCAAACAAACTTCAAAAAATCAACCTTCATAACTTAAGATTAGGGGCTTGATTTAAAGGTAACATTTCAGATTTTATATTTAAGTTGAAAATTTGAGTTGGGAGTTCTTATGACTAAGGGCTTGACTTGGAAAGGTTGTTTTAAAGGTCTTGAGTTCTAAACTAAAGGGACATGATTGGATGGAATGATTTCTAGATGGAAGTTGAGATTCAAATCCTAAGATAAATTTAGACTTTATAATTAGGAGGTTAAGTAGAGGGATGTTGACCTCATTTTTTATGAGGTCTAGTTTCTCTTCTTTAGAAGCCTGAGATATAGTCATAGGACTTTCCTGTTAACTATCCTAGAGANAGATTCAAATCCTAAGATAAATTTAGACTTTATAATTAGGAGGTTAAGTAGAGGGATGTTGACCTCATTTTTGATGAGGTCTAGTTTCTCTTCTTTAGAAGCCTAAGATATAGCCATAGGACTTTCATGTTAAATATCCTAGAGGACTTAGTAAATGGAGCACTCCCACATAAAAATTCCAAACACTTCTTTACTCATATTGTGAAGTTCCACGTAGGTATTCAGAAGCCCCCAAATGCATTTGGGATGCTCAAGAACAACATGTGGAGACTTGAGAGTGAGTTCCTATAGATTTAGTGAGGCCTTAGAACCACCCTAGGTGACTTGGTCTTGGTCACAACCTCACACACGCACTGGCTCGTCAAAACCTCACACACACCTAAAAACCTATAATCACATTGCTCTTGACCTATCCTCCAACTCTTTTGGAAACTCATGTGGGTGGTTCCAAGCCCTTAGCTTTTGGCTAAGGTGACTAGGACCAACATATGGAGGATCCAAAATTGGTTATCTTATTGGTCTCATGGCACAAGGAGGGTGATTTCATGATCAACATATCCAATGAGCTTCAATTCCACCAAAACACTTAACTTTGGCCTTTTATCCCCAAACTTCCCCAAAATTACTAAAATGCCCTTGAAACCCAAACAACCTCAAAATTATCCAAATTTTTACTAAAAATCATATTGAACCACTCCAAACCACTCCAAATTACCCAAAGTACCCCCAATTTTCCTAAAATTCCCAAAATACCCTTATACCACCNTCCCCAAACTTCCCCAAAATTACTAAAATGCCCTTGAAACCCAAACAACCTCAAAATTATCCAAATTTTTACCAAAAATCAAATTGAACCACTCTAAACCACTCCAAATTACCCAAAGTACCCCCAATTTTCCTAAAATTCCCAAAATACCCTTATACCTGGCAGGTGGGTTCACTCCTCAATTCTCTCAATTATGTAGAGTTATGTACGAGATTTGAAGAGAGGTAATGGAATGAGGGATCACTCGGATAAATGCGGTAACTCGTGAGGATAGGCTATTCTATAGTGAGAGCCTATTCATCCACAATCTGTACAACTTCTGAATCGTAAAAGACTTGCGCAAATAGCCCTATCAAATCATAATTTTTTTGAGATTCTTTCAAAGAACAAGAAAAAAGGCTTATGCTACAGTAATCAAAGTAGATTTTATTTCTCCACCTTCCTTCACCACCAGCGGCAACAAAGGCTTCACCCAAAGATTGATAAAAAATTATCAAAATGCACCTCAAGTTCAAACAATTCCCAAAACCACAAAATTCACTCCAAACATCCCCAAAGTTAATCCTAACCACCCAATGACCCCAATTGCACCCAAATCCACCAAAATTGACCAAATTGACCAAATTTCCCTTAAATGCCCAAAGTTCCTAAATCACCCCCAATTCCCATCAAATTCGTTTCAAACTCCCTCAATTTCAAATCCTTCAAAATTCATCATGTCCAAGCCCAAATAAAGCCAAATCCTAGCCCAATGCCTAAATTTCAAGCCCAAATCAAGTGCCCCAAATTAAATCCACTTCTACATTCCATCTAATTGAGCCATGCAATCATTTCAATTCCACAAAATTTGTTTCCTAAATGCTTCATGACATTCTCCTAGATCAATTTGAGCCTTTGATTGATTTTAAGCAAGCCCAAGCTAAGCTCAAGCCCAAACCGCATTTTAAGCCTAAATCCGAATCCACCGTAAACCTTTTGAATTAACAAAACTCTAATTACCTCAGCCCATCCTAAGCTAGTGATATGGCTACCTCAATCCTAGCCTAAAATTACTTTTGGGCAATGGACCAAAGGCCCTTGAATCATGGAAACCCTCACCAAAAATGGTTAACTCGCTTACCCATGCCATCACCTATCAAACTCTAAGCCTAATCACAATTAAACCTTCCCTTGATCTCCCTAAGCCAGCTGGTTGCCTCCCTGGGCCTGGATGGCCGTTATAGTGGCCAGCTGGCCACCCAAAACCAAGAGCTTGCACCTTGCCTTAGACCCAAAATTGAGCTCATTCCTTGTGGCTCTCCCCCATTGAACAATTGCACTGCTCNAGTTAAGCATGGATTTCACAAACATATGCACCAAAATAAAAACAGCTTGTATTTTTATGGAAGATAAGCATGGATTTCACTAATAGAGGCACAAACAATAAGCACAACTTGATTTTTNACTAGCATAAACACACTTTACATTTTTAAGGAAGTTAAGCATGGATTTCACAAACATATGCACCAAAATAAACACAACTTGTATTTTTATGGAAGATAAGCATGGATTTCACTAATAGATGCACAAAAAATAAGCACAATCTGCTTTTCTAAGGAAATTAATATACTAATTTATTTGATGAAGTAATACATGCGCTGGCTTTATTTTTATTGAAATGTTTAATTTTAAAAATAAGACAGAGTAGATCTCAAATATTTAATTGATTAAATAATCAAATACGACATTACAAGTAATATGTCATCACAAAAGATGAGAATAATATTTAATGATGGGTTCAATTATTCAAACTAAAACATTTTAAACTCGTTCTAAGTTTAATTTTTAAAGCATTGTTTTGATCTAGTGTGCTAAACTCTTGTTCAATCACAACATTTGAGTCTACTTCAATGGGAGACTGTTGATTTTGGAAGGAATGTTGTGTGTATCATCTGTCATGTTAGCGTCTGAAAGGGTCAAATGCTAGGCAACCNTTAACCTATATGTAGCCAACATGTACCTTCTAGTAAGTTCCGCGCATTTGTTTTCATATATTTGTAGGTTACAGGGAGGTTACAGGGGGTATAACGCGGATATAACCCCCCAATACCTTCTGAATAACATCTCTGACGTACACAAATTTTTCTCCCAAATCTGTGGGTTTTGGTCCAGATATGATATCTAGATCTGTTTTTGCCAAGGATTCATTGTTATCCACATAAGTTAGGAATTGCCTGTAATCATTCACATCAAAGGCTTAATCAGATTAGTACCTACAAGAATATTTGGGATCAATTTGGTATAACCGAAGAACTAAATTAGATACATGTGATGCTCTTTGATTCAAAAAAACTACATACAAAAGTCATGGGACAAATTTGATTTTTTGTATGCATGTTGTGCTTACCTTTTTAGACATATCATGATAAATTTCAGCTACATCTTTCTTTGGATGGATAGTCCTTAATTTGCAATCAATCTTTAAAAAGATGCTAGTTTTGGCTAGAGCNTCCAAAACTTCAATCCCAACTCCATTCAAATTCTTGTCTCTCAACAAAATAATTGCCACCAAATCAGGAGAAAAATTTGCGTACGTAAGAAGTACGCAGCGCTGCGTACGTCAGGGAGGTCATTCAGAAGATATTGAGGGTTATATCTGCGTTATACCCTCTTTTAACCTATATGTAGCCAACATGTACCTTCTAGTAAGTTCCGCGCATTTGTTTTCATATATTTGTAAGTTACAGGGAGGTTACAGGGGGTATAACGCGGATATAACCACGCAATACCTTCTGAATAACCTCTCTGACGTACACAAATGTTTCTCCCAAATCTGTGGGTTTTGGTCCAGATATCATATCTAGATCTGTTTTTGCCAAGGATTCATTGTTATCCACATAAGTTAGCAATTGCCTGTAATCATTCACATCAAAGGCTTAATCAGATTAGTACCTACAGGAATATTTGGGATCAATTTGGTATAATCGAAGAACTAAATTAGATACATGTGATGCTCTTTGATTCAAAAAAATTGCATACAAAAGTCATGGGACAAATTTGATTTTTTGTATGCATGTTGTGCTTACCTTTTTAGACATATCATGATAAATTTCAGCTACATCTTTCTTTGGATGGATAGTCCTTAATTTGCAATCAATCTTTAAAAAGATGCTAGTTTTGGCTAGAGTAGACATCATATGACTTGATGGCACATAACTTCTAACGGATTATAGTTATATGCATTCTAGTTTTGACTATAATAGACACAACTTCATTTAAATTTACAATTTTCAGTGTGTAAAACTTAAATGTAGCATGAAAATATTGCAAATATGATATATAAAGAAAATGCCAAAATATTGAGGTGTTTTACAATTAAAATAAAATAAATTCCGATACAAAACTTAACATAAATAACACAGTCATCAAAAAAGGAAGCATGTTTTACTGCTCGCAAAAACCACAGAAAGTTGGCATACAACATATGTATGCAAAAATATTTTTAATCTTAGAAGTTTTGTAGTTAAGGAAATGTTGGTGAATTATCCCATTCAATGGAACAAGAAAGTAATGAATTAATGATTAATGAATTGGAGAAACACCAAACTAATGTGAATAGACAAATAAAGAAAAAACCCACTTAATACCCTTGTTTCCGCACCCATTTCAGTAAAAAGCCACTATGTATGGCCATGCACATACGATGTGCCCATACAGAGAATTTTACTTAAATATTTTTCTGTTTCATCAACAAGAAATAGTTTTGCAGAGCAAAATTATGTAATGTTTGGGTTCATGTTGCTATCAAGTAAAATATTGCTTGCTTTTAGATTGCAATGAACTATTATGTGTGGTGAATTGTTGTGTAACAAAAGAAGACGATGTCCGATGCCAACAATGATGTAGAACTACTCTGTGTAGTGAATCTTGTAGATAAAGAAGACCACGACCGATACACAACACTTCCACAATTACCAAATCATTTCACTCCACACAAAATAAGGTGGCAAATAAGCTCAAAAGAAAGTTCATCACTTTCATAAAAAATAAGTTCAAGGTGGGTCTCATTATAAAATGGATTCAAGTACAGAAAATTCAGCAAAGAGAACATCATTTTCAATGGCATGCTAAAACATAACATTTTCAGCCAAGAAGAATTAACCTCAACCAAGTGGTCATTACCAAGTGTTGCATCAACCAAGTGAAATATAATATCTGTAGTAAGAACAACAACCCAAACAAAAAAATACAGATGTCATATACAAAAAATCAAATTCAACTAAAAAAGAAACAAAAAAGGTGGACTACATAAATACATCCACCTCTCTCTCTACCCAAGAAAATCATAAGAGTTTTCATCATGCACATTCTCATATCCAAAACATCTCATGTACCTTGCACAAGTTTGTTGCAAAAAAACCAAAAAATAAGTGAGGAAAATAAAATTCTAAAAAAAAAGTCTTCCACCATGCTTTCCCTTAAGCATCTTCCTCCATGCATTGCTTCATAATTAGAAGTTTATGTCAAAATTCAATTGTATAATTGGTTTGCTCGAACACATGAGTTACACCATCAGTTTCTTCTGATCATGAAATTCCTTAGCTCAATGAATTTTAACAAATTATTTTATGATGCCCTAAAAGCCCAAAATGCCCACATTTGTGCACACTTGCGAACTTTCTGACATTATTTTCTGCGAAATTTTTTATTCTTTTCTTTTTGCGTCTTCCTCTAGGCCTCAAAATTTTAGATACACCCATACATACGCTATGATCAATCAAATCCCACTACTTCTTACTCGACATGATTGAAATGTGACCTGTATAAGTCATTTTATGCCTTTATGAGAAAGTTAAGTATTAATCTTAAAATTAATTAAATAAATAAATAATATTATGCC
>JXCR01140263.1:3724-22994 GCA_002079205.1 Phalaenopsis hybrid cultivar | reverse complement strand
ATTATTCCCATTCAATGAAGTAGCAGAAAATAACACACTAAGATGCCTTGGCTTCAAATGACAAGCATCAAGCTTAATTAAATGTCCGCAGCATGCTACAAATCCATCAATGCAAATTTTGAAACTCTCATAATTTTTTTTAATAGAGAAGTCATGTCTACTGCAAACATTTTTAATATGAGAGATGAGATTTCTCTTTATAAGTTCTACATGTAGTGCAGGGACCCACCTGTAGTTTCCATCTACTGATCCATAAATGTTCTCTCATGATTATTCTCTTGACTTCCACAGCTTCATATATGGTAATGACAACCCATATAAATTATCTAAAGCGTTGTTAATCTGTTTGGAGGTATCCAGGGCTGTCAATTTGACTCGTTGTTTGCAAACAGCTCGTGTTCGGCTCGTTAAGTAGCTTGTATTAGGCTCATTCATTAAGACTAACGAGCCGAACGGGAGCAAATTTTTAAGCTCCAAATGTAAACGAGCCGAACACAGAAAAAAGTTTGTTCGCTCGTCTTCGGCTCGAATTGACTCGGAAAAATATATTTTTTTTCTTTTCATAAAGGAGCAGCTCATGGTTCCCTACGCGTTAAATAAAAAATATGTTACAAAAATGAGGAGGGAGAGAGGATCCCCGCTAAAAACAAAAAGAAATACATTATGTCAAAAAAGTGAAAAAAGAGATAACCAAAAGATATAATAGCCCAAAAATACATATATCCTAACCAAAATAAATACCAATCGAAAGCAGTATGCCCCATATTAACAAGTAAAAGAAAAACTGTGCAAAAATAGCTATGTGAGTTGTAAGGCCAAAAATCCTCATACAAAACAGTAAATCCTCATCCAAAACAGTTGTGGGCTGAAACTGAAAGAACCAGCATACAGTGCATACAGTGCATCCAGATAGTAAGGGTTCGAAATGCATGATAAATTCAACTAAAAATCAGTGAAAAAACCTGTGAGATCATCAAAAGAGCAAGGTAACAGCCATTGAGATCCTGTGAGAAAGACCTGCAAACGAAAATGACCAACCGAAAGACCTACAACAAAAATGACATAGAGATGGCAGAAAATCATGATCGAATATATGGGGAATCCAATTTATCCCCAAGAAGAAATTTCCTTAATATGTATGGGGGGTGGAGGCCAGCAGAGATCCCTGCATGGCCCATTTTTGCCAAATAATCAGCTGGGGCATTACCTTCCCTATGGATGAAGGAAAACTGAACCTGTACTTGATGGGAAGATAGTAGTTGCCAGATTTGATTAAACAGGTAAAGTAAATACCATAGGGTTGCAGTGGTCCTAGTAAGCATACTATAAATCAACATTGAATTAGTTTCAATGATCAGATGAGTGAAGCTGTAAATCGCAGCGATTTGAACAACAAACAAAACAACCCACCCTTCAGCTTCAATGGGGCTTTGTGCATAAAAAGGAGAGGTAAAGTAACAAATTAAGTTCCCAAAAACATTTCCCCTTTAGCTTCAATGGGGCTTTGTGCATAAACATGAGAGGTAAAGTAACAAATTAAGTTCCCAAAAATATTTCTGAAAAACACCACCCGCACCAGCAGTATTAGGAGTTCAGCTCCCATCTATATTAACCTTTACCCAACCATGTGTAGGGAGTTGTCATCTAACTTGTAGAGGCCTTCCACCCATTCCCATTGCCATAGCAGAACTAGTTAAGGGACTTCCCAAACTGCGCAAAACTTTAAAATAATAAGAAAGAATGTAAGAAACAGTGATGGAAGGATTTGGGGGGTAATTTGCATGTTTACGCCCATTTCGAGCTAACCATAAGAACCATAAAACCACTAAAGGGAAGGAGACGAGGTTCTTATCATATTTATTTGAATNGAACTAGTTAAGGGACTTCCCAAACTGCGCAAAACTTTAAAATAATAAGAAAGAATGTAAGAAACAGTGATGTAAGGATTTGGGGGGTAATTTGCATGTTTACGCCCATTTCAAGCTAACCATAAGAACCATAAAACCACTAAAGGGAAGGAGACGAGGTTCTTATCATATTTATTTGAAGCTTTCCAAGCTGCCAGTATCCCTTCCAAAATGCAAGTTTTGCGGCCATTTAACCTGAAAGAAATTCCCAACCATCTGCCAAACAGTTTGGGAGAAGGAGCATTCAAAGAAAAGATGTCTNGCAAGTTTTGCGGCCATTTAACCTGAAAGAAATTCCCAACCATCTGCCAAACAGTTTGGGAGAAGGAGCATTAAAAAAAAAAGATGTCCGATAGTCTCTTCACCACAACCGCATAAATAACACCTTGAAGCCAATCTCAGCCCCTTTAATTTTCAGATATCATCAAGAGGAAGCAAAGAGATGAAAAACCTCCACCAAAAGAATAAAAAAGAGGGGGACATATAACCATGCCATAACAGATGACCCCATTTCAATTTGTCAAATNAAGAAAAACCTCCACCAAAAGAATAAAAAAGAGGGGGACATATAACCATGCCATAACAGATGACCCCATTTCCATTTGTCAAAGTTATGTAGATTATAATAAAGCATTTTAGATATAAAAGCATTAGTAGAGAATTTCCAAATAGGCTCGTTAGGCCTATAAGGGCATAAAAGAATTTTAGCAATAGGAACAACATTTTCACCCAACAGCTCCCTTAATTTACTCATGTCTCAAAGACCATCACTCCAACAATCAGAGACCAACATGTCATTTAACAAATTAGAAGCCCCATCATGAAGATTAGAAATCTCCCATTATTCATGCCAAAAGGATACCTTTCCCTCACCAATATCCCAAAAAATGAATTGATTAGCCACGTTTCTAACCTTTAAAATGGCTTTCCAGTTTTTAGAATCCCCAACTTTCCAATTAATCGAGGATGGGTGTTAATGAGAGCAGTACTTATGATAAAAAAAATTGAGCCCATAGGGATGAGTGATACACCTAAAATATATAGTATTTTTAGACGCATTTTTATACCTATTTTTGAGATATTGCGCTTTAATGGAAGATATTTGTGTGATTTTCTTTTAGGTACAAGCAAAAAGGTGAAAAATGCTAAAATGAGTGAAAAAATCAAATTTGGAGCAAAGATGTGAAAATTGTGCTAAAGTGTTTTGGCGCCTAAGCGCTGATCCAACTTAAACAAAGAAGGCCATGCCTAAGCGCCAGAGGCCCCGCACTTAAGCGCCAGAGGAAGTTATTTGACGGTTTTCTTCATTTGGTCGAATTTCGAAGAGGTATTTGAGACACCTATTGGCTAAAGAGGGTGACTATGACCACTAGAAATAAAAATATTTTTAAAAGACTTGCGAAAGAAGGCATCCCTTGGAGAATACATCGAATTTGAACACATTTTGAAGAGTTTCCAAGGCGNTTCTAACCTTTAAAATGGCTTTCCAGTTTTTAGAATCCCCAACTTTCCAATTAACCGAGGATGGGTGTTAATGAGAGCAATACTTATGATAAAAAAAATTGAGCCCATAGGGACGAGTGATACACCTAAAATATATAGTATTTTTAGACGCATTTTTATACCTATTTTTGAGATATTGCGCTTTAATGGAAGATATTTGTGTGTTTTACTTTTAGGTACAAGTAAAAAGGTGAAAAATGCTAAAATGAGTGAAAAAAATCAAATTTGGAGCAAAGATGTGAAAATTGTGCTAAAGTGTTTTGGCGCCTAAGCGCTAATCCAACTTAAACAAAGAAGGCCATGCCTAAGCGCCAGAGGCCCCGCACTTAAGCGCCAGAGGAAGTTATTTGACGGTTTTCTTCATTTGGTCGAATTTCGAAGAGGTATTTGAGGCTCCTATTGGCTAAAGAGGGTGACTATGACCACTAGAAACAAAATTATTATTAAAAGACTTGCGAAAGAAGACATCCCTTGGAGAATACATCGAATTTGAACACATTTTGAAGAGTTTCCAATGCGACTTTTGGAGATTTATAAAAGAAGAAAGTTAAGAAATTTGAGGTGGGTACTTGAAGAGGGAGAGAGTGCTGAGTCTTGAGAAGATCGTGGAGAATCTTGTGGAGAGATTCAAGCACCACAAAAATTTACTTTATCTTTTTTTCTTTTAGTTTTATTTTGAGAGTTAAGAGCATTGTAAAAGAGAAGATTCAAAGGAACTTCAAGAGTTTGGTGGAGGATTTGAGATAAGTTTTTATCTTTTTTTTTAACTATTTTTTATTTTAATCGAGACTTCTTGTTGGTTTGACAATGATTTACACTTTTAAACTAAAGTGTTGTTTTATTTTCTTCATGGATTCTGAGTAGTTTTTTTTTTCTTTATCCTTAAAATGATAAGTAATTAAAGTATTGGATGGAAATTGGGAGAGTATTGATCTTTAATATTTGAAGAAGTTANTTGACAATGATTTACACTTTTAAACTAAAGTGTTGTTTTATTTTCTTCATGGATTCTGAGTAGTTTTTTTTTATCTTTATCCTTAAAATGATAAGTAATTAAAGTATTGGATGGAAATTGTGGAGAGTATTGATCTTTAATATTGGAAGAAGTTGTGATGATTTAATTCTATGTACTTCATTTACTTCTTGATCTGACCTATCTAGATGTTAAAATTTGTTGTGAGAACATGTAAGAACCGGGTTGATATTGTCTCAGTGAACAATTGAAAAGAATCACATAAGGTTGTATGAATGAGAATGTAATTCATATGATTTAATGCAAATAAATAGAGAAATAATCATTTAAGGGTGTAGAGTTAGAGGACTTTAAAGTGACAGGTTAAAGCCTCCAAGTTGATTTATTATTTTAGGTTCTGGTATGAGATGTTAGCCCCCAGGTGGAGGGAATCGAGGGAACTCTAGAGTGAGAGCTAGTATCTTCTCTGCCTAACCGATCATTAGAACTATTCAAACTTTAAATTAACCAATGTTCTCTATAGCATCTCTAATAAGAGTAAAGAATATAATTACTCATATCTGGCACAACACAATTTGCATACTATCACAATAGAATTCCCATGCTTATTACTGATTAATGACAAGGAGAAAGATATTTTCAAATGTAGTATTTTTCTTTTACATAAACTCAAGTTATCTTTTTAAATTGTTACTGTTCTCTCAAAATATCAAAAACACCAAAAAATTTGAATTTTAATTACTGTGAAGTTCCTTATCTCTAAGTTCTCCCCAAGAACACTCCTCGAAGTTCCTCTAAATCTCTTTCTTTCTTTACAGTATCTCTAATTTCTCCCCAAGCAAACTCCTTGAAGTTCCTCTAAATCTCTTCCTTTCTTTACAGCACATTCTAAATTTCTCCCCAAGAACACTCCTTGAAGTTCCTCTGAATCTCTTCATTTCTTTACATCGCACGATTTCTCTCCAAGAAAACTCCTCGAAGTTCCTCTGAATCTCTTCCTTTCCTTACAACACACATTTCCTCTTCAAAGCAGCAAGGAGGAAGAAATCTCTCACTTTCCCTCCACTCTTACAATCTCTTTCTCCCCAAGAACTCTCCTCGAAGTTCCTCTGAATCTCTTCCTTTCTTTACAGCACACAGAATTTATTCCTCCACAAGCAAACTCCTCGAAGTTCCTCTGAATCTCTTTCTTTCTTTACAACACACAAAATTCTAATTTCTCCCCAAGAACACTCCTTGAAGTTCCTCTGAATCTCTTCCTTTCTTTACAACACAAGCAATTCCCTTCGAAACGAGCAAGGAGGAAGAAATCTCTCACTTTCCCTCCACTCTTACAATTTCTCGAAGAATTCCTCATAATATTGCAAGGAGGAAGAAATCTCTCCCTTTCCCTCCACTCTTACAATCTCTCGAAGAATTCCTCACACTATTGGAACCTTTCTAACCTCCAGGAACTCTCTCTGGCACTTCCCCCTCTCCTAGACTCCCTTCTTCTTTTTTTCAATTTTTGGCCAAAATAGTCACTTAAAGTTGTGGATGAGCTTTCCCAAGAGTTGCCTAAGCATCCCTTCAAATTTTGGCCTTATCCAAAGCCTGATTGAGCATAACCGCCGAGCTCGCTGTCGGCGGCCTCGAGGCCGCCGTCGGCGGACCTTTATAATGAATTAATTATGGAGTCTCGGGAAAATCTCGCCGTCGTCAGGGTCGATGGCGTTGTCAGCGCCCTAGTTCAATTCTGCACATTTTGGTCATTTTCACTCCAAATTTGCTCCTTTTTGCATCTTTTTGCTCCAATGACCCTAATTCATCATTCCTGCAACAAAACATCAAAAATATCTTTCTTTAAACTGTAATATCATAAAAAACAGTATAAAATAGGTATGAAAATCTCAACATATTTTCCTCTGGTCACTTCTCCTTGTCAAGAAATTAAAGTGAAGGGATAAAGTGAATTAGTTCAAATTGGATTGTGTCAAATCGGAGCATATCTATTCTTTACCCTTTGGTCCAGGCATAAAGAACATTGACTAATCCTATGCTTGTTTACTGAATCTGCGGCTAGGCTGGGAGGATATCGACTCTCACTTTGGATCTTTCACGTTCCCCTCGCCTGAGTGCTAACCTCTACACTTCAGCACCTAAATGATATGACTGAATTGAGGATTTTAGTCCTCCACTCTAAAATCTCCAATTCTACGCTCGATAATTTTTATTTCCCTATTTATTTGCACCAAATTGGGGATTTTAGTCTGTCACTCTAAAATCTCCAATTCTACGCTCGATAATTTTTTTTCCATATTTATTTGCACCCAACTTTTCACTCTAAAATCTCCAATTCTACGCCCAATAATTTTATTTCCCTATTTATTTGCACCCAACTTTCAAGGACTTTGACCTCCCTGAATATTGNCAAAAAATATTTTAGGAGTTTAAACATGTAGATGAGTCAAGTATTAGATAAGCAAGTAAAATTGGATCTTAAACTTGTAAGCGNGTGTGTGTGTAAATTAAAACGTCCTTTCGAAGTAGGGGATGAGATTTCGATTCTGGCCGCCGAAGCTTCTTACGGGCAAAACCCAAAAATATCACCGACATATGCTATGTTTGAAATTCACAAAGATAACATGCAAATGATATTAAATTTTCCCATATTTATCCACACGTTTTAATGCTCATTTTTAAACTTTTATCTCTTACATGCAAAATTAAATTTTTAGTAAAAAATATTTTTATCATTCAAAAAATATTTTAGGAGTTTAAACATGTAGATGAGTCAAGTATTAGATAAGCAAGTAAAATTGGATCTTAAGCTTTACATATTTATGCATTAGACATATAACTTGTAAGCTTCTGAATGAGAACTTGCGAACATGTAAATTACTTGTGAATTTCATACATGAAACTCATATCTTAAATTATGAGAATTTACTCATTTTATTTGTAGTAAACTATAATCTTACTAGGAAATTTTTCTTAAGGCTCAAAAAATGTTAAGAGGAGTAAGCTTGAGATATTAAATAGATTTTTTTCTTAATTTTGAAAGCATTAAAAAGGTTTTTGAAAAATGGGTTTACAAAAGCTTAATGATTTATATTTCTTTTTGGTTATTCTTTTAAAACTTAAGTAGGTTAACTGCTAAATAGCTTCAGCAATTGGAGACTTAGAAAACTTCATGATAACTCATAANATCGCCCTTCTTAAGGCTCGCGTCGCTCGAGAGGGATTCGAACCTTCAACCTGAGGGGGTTCTATAAGCCAGTTTTTAAATTGTCCGTCAACATAAAAAATTAAAGAGTACACAACCGATTGATAAGATGAATAAATAGAGAAGGGCACCTGATGATGATCCAATGAGCTTTGGNATATATATATATATATATATATATATATATATATATATATATATATATATATATATATATATATATCTAGAACCTTAGCATTAAATTGTCCGTCAACATAGAAATTAAAGAGTACACAACCGATTGATAAGATGAATAAATAGAGGAGGGAACCTGATGATGATCCAATGAGCTTTAAAATAGGACAATAGAGCAACCCCAAGATTAGAGGTACTACAAAATATTAAAATTTTATTATATATAAAAACTCTCAAAAGTTAGAATGTTGAAATTTATACCTAGTAGTGATGAGGAGTTAGCCCCAATCAGACAAATTGAAAGGGAGGCTCTAGCTGATGAATGCATTATATGAGGAGGTTCTATAAGCCAGGTTTGTCAAAAAGTTCAAAATACCACATTTAGAATTATATAAAGGTATAGTAGACATCGGTTACCATGTGAATTACTTGAAGTTGACTGCTTCACTACTTGACATAAGCGACACTTTGATGTTGCATTTATGAAACTATTTTANATTTATACCTAGTAGTGATGAGGAGTTAGCCCCAATCAGACAAATTGAAAGGGAGGCTCTAGCTGATGAATGTATTATATGAGGAGGTTCTATAAGCCATGTTTGTCAAAAAGTTTAAAATACCACATTTAGAATTATATAAAGGTATAGTAGACATTGGTTACCATGTGAATTACTTGGAGTTGACTGCTTCACTACTTGACATAAGCGACACTTTGATGTTGCATTTATGACACTATTTTAAATATATCATCCCTTTGGTGGCTCTTGTGTCCCCCATTAAGAGCTAACCCTTTTCTTATTAAGTTTAAGAAGATGTTTGTTTCTTAGGTTATTAGGGCCCAAAGATATCTGATTAGCGCACTTGCCTATCTAAAGATGAGAAATAATTAAGAGAGTATCTTATGAAGTTCATTCT
The DNA here is from genome assembly GCA_002079205.1 of Phalaenopsis hybrid cultivar. Taxonomy (NCBI): domain Eukaryota; kingdom Viridiplantae; phylum Streptophyta; class Magnoliopsida; order Asparagales; family Orchidaceae; genus Phalaenopsis; species Phalaenopsis hybrid cultivar. The sequence goes on along the minus strand of JXCR01140263.1, from coordinate 14,317 downwards.
CAACTTCAAAATAGAAACAATAAAAGGCATTTTATCATTAGGATATCCTTAATCAAGAATTACAAGAAAAATGATGTGTTAAATATGATGCAATAATTCCTTCATTTTTCTATATTATTTGTGTCATTTTTAGGCTTTTTATAGTATTTATGAATCTATATGTAGTGTAAATGTGATTAGGCAACTTAGAGATCAAAAGAGATGAAATTTACTCAAAAAAGATGGCCAGAAACCTAGGGAATAGGTAGTCTGGTGCCAAGAACTTGAGGACCAGACAACCAACCTCCCAGATTTGATTTTTAAAAGGTTTTTATTGTTCTTGCTTCATTTTGTATAGGAAGGTTTAATTCTCAAAATCAAAAGATGAAGATGAGGAGAGAGAGGAGAGAGACCAAAAGGGAAAAGAAGAGGGCAATTCATAAAGAATGAGTGAAGGTTGTTACCAGAGAATTCTCGGGAGCAGTCAAAGCACTTCAATTGAGGAATCCACAGGAGTGTTGTAAGTGCGAGTGAGTGTTCTCCCGAGCGAGATCAATTATTTGTGAGTGAGATTGAGCATATCGTATGCCCAAAGAGGGAATCATAGTGAATCTGTTGATAACTTGTAATTTAGTGGGGCATCTAAGTGAGATTATTTTAACATTTTTTTGGTTTGAGTTGAATTCCTCTTTGCATTTTTTTTTCTTTTAAATGAGTAGGAATAAATATCTCACTCCCTCAAATTAGTAATATATGCAAGTTAGTGCTATCCTTGAAGTGTGATTAACTTTCTATCATAACATGTTAAAATTTAAAAAAAGTGCACATAATTTATTTACAGACTAGCGATTTTGATAGTTAGAATAAATTATGATCTAGTAATACAAGAGTAATCTAGTGGAATGATTAAATTAACATACATTACTTTATAAGTATAGGAATATTATTGCTAGAGTAGTGCAACTACATAGGGAAACATAAAAACACAACTGTTTTATAATATGATTAAGGAACTAACAATAATAAGAAATACCATCACTTCTTAAGACCACCAAAGGGGATAATGAATACTATAATTCTATCATAACACGTCAATATTTAAAAATATTGCACATAATTTATATATAAACTAGCCATTTTGATAATTAAAATTAATTATGATCTAGTATTGCAAGAATAATATAGTGGGATGATTAAATTAACATACATTAACTTAGAAGAATGGGAATATTATTGCTAGAGTAGTGCAACTACATAGGGAAACATAAAAAATACATAAGTATTTATATGATTAAATAATTAACTATAATAAGAAATACCAACATTTCTTGAGACCANAAATAATTAAGAGAGTATCTTATGAAGTTCATTCTCAACTTCAAAATAGAAACAATAAAAGGCATTTTATCATTAGGATATCCTTAATCAAGAATTACAAGAAAAATGATGTGTTAAATATGATGCAATAATTCCTTCATTTTTCTATATTATTTGTGTCATTTTTAGGCTTTTTATAGTATTTATGAATCTATATGTAGTGTAAATGTGATTAGGCAACTTAGAGAGCAAAAGAGATGAAATTTACTCAAAAAAGATGGCCAGAAACCTAGGGAATAGGTAGCCTGGTGCCAAGAACTTGAGGACCAGACAACCAACCTCCCAGATTTGATTTTTAAAAGGTTTTTATTGTTCTTTCTTCATTTTGTATAGGAAGGTTTAATTCTCAAAATCAAAAAATGAAGATGATGAGAGAGAGGAGAGAGACCGAAAGGGAAAAGAAGAGGGCAATTCATAAAGAATGAGTGAAGGTTGTTACCAGAGAATTCTAGGGAGCAGTCAAAGCACTTCAATTGAGGAATCCACAGGAGTGTTGTAAGTGTGAGTGAGTGTTCTCCTGAGCGAGATCAATTATTTGTGAGTGAGATTGAGCATATCGTATGCCCAAATAGGGAATCGTAGTGAATTTGTTGATAACTTGTAATTTAGTGGGGCATCTAAATGAGATTATTTTAACATTTTTTGGGTTTGAGTTAAATTCCTCTTTGCATTTTTTTTTCTTTTAAATGAGTAGGAATAAATATCTCACTCCCTCAAATTAGTAATATATGCAAGTTATTGCTATCCTTGAAGTGCAAGTTATTGCTATCCTTGAAGTGTGATCAACTTTCTATCATAACATGTTAAAATTTAAAAAAAATGCACATAATTTATATACAGACTAGCCATTTTGATAGTTAGAATAAATTATGATCTAGTACTACAAGAGTAATCTAGTGGAATGATTAAATTAACATACATTACTTTATAAGGATAGGAATATTATTGCTAGAGTAGTGCAGCTACATAGGGAAACATAAAAACACAATTGTTTTATAATATGATTAAGGAACTAACAATAATAAGAAATACCATCACTTCTTAAGACCACCAAAGGGGATAATGAATACTATAATTCTATCATAACACGTCAATATTTAAAAATATTGCACATAATTTATATATAAACTAGCCATTTTGATAATTAAAATTAATTATGATCTAGTATTGCAAGAATAATATAGTGGGATGATTAAATTAACATACATTAACTTAGAAGAATGGGAATATTATTGCTAGAGTAGTGCAACTACATAGGGAAACATAAAAAATACATAAGTATTTATATGATTAAATAATTAACTATAATAAGAAATACCAACATTTCTTGAGACNAACATACATTACCTTAGAAGAATAGGAATATTATTGCTAGAGTAGTGCAACTGCATAGGGAAACATAAAAAACACATAAGTATTTATTTGATTAAATAATTAACTATAATAGGAAATACCAACATTTCTTGAGAACACCAAAAGGGGTAAAAGAATACTATTATTCTTGGTTCTCAATAACCTTGGATTCTTGTGGATAAATTTAAATTGATTGGTCCAATTTAAGGGAGGATTCTTTACTTGATTAACCCTAAAACTTTGTTGTAATTTTCAATTCCTTGCAAAAGTTTAGTTAGTAACTTCAAAAAATTCACCCAACCTTAATTCTTCAAGCTACACTTAAAACTTGTCGACTAGAATGCTTTCAATTTTTGGGAATTAATTCATTTCTCATGAGACCAATATATAGACTCAAATAAAAAAATTACTTGAGCGACATATGTAGGTGTATGATTGTCAACAACTTTTTATATGTTTCAACCATCATGATTTTATCAACATTACGAGGGAACGATGTTATCTTTTAATTTTAGGAGAAATTTAATTGAACCATTAGGTTTAAACTTGAAACTTGTTGTATTTTATTTTTATCATATCTATTTTTTAATTCTATGTTAAAGACTTTTAAAAAATAGTGATTCAGATTTTCTATTTTTTTTATATTGCATACATTTTCTATTTAATTTTATTTATTCAAATTTATGTGAACTTGTGTTTTCTGCTAGATTTAGTGTCATGANCGACTAGAATGCTTTCAATTTTTGGGAATTAATTCATTTCTCATGAGACCAATATATAGACTCAAATAAAAATAATATTTGAGCGACATATGTAGGTGTATGATTGCCAACAACTTTTTATATGTTTCAACCATCATGTTTTTATCAACATTACGAGGGAACGATGTTATCTTTTAATTTTAGGAGAAATTTAATTGAATCATTAGGTTTAAACTTGAAACTTGTTGTATTTTATTTTTATCATATATATTTTTTAATTCTATGTTAAAGACTTTTAAAAAATAGTGATTCAGATTTTCTATTTTTTTTATATTGCATACATTTTCTATTTAATTTTATTTCTTCAAATTTATGTGAACTTGTGTTTTATGCTAGATTTAGTGTCATGCACTCGTGAGTTCTAAGTTTGCAAGTGTAGAATCTGAACCGTAAATATAGTACTATTTGATATGAAATTGTAAAATAGCCAAAGAAATTAAAAAAATCACAAAAATAAAAAAGAAACACTTAGCATGGCAAATACTCAAAAAGAGCATCCTAGACACCTTAGAGAGTGNGTGTAGAATCTGAACCGTAAATATAGTACTATTTGATATGAAATTGTAAAATAGCCAAAGAAATTAAAAAAAATCACAAAAATAAAAAAGAAACACTTAGCATGGCAAATACTCAGAAAGAGCATCCTAGACACCTTAGAGAGTATGACAATCCATGGGTTGAGGAAATTCACATGAATATTAATAAACCTATTATAGAGGCCACTATTTTTTAACCTGAACCTATTATCATACAATTGGTAGAATAACTACTTTGGGGGATCACCCACAGAGGACCCAAACTTACACTAACCTAGTTCCTTAAAAGTATGTGCCACATTCAGGTATAAAAGTGTCTCCAATGAAGTTGTTAGACTAAGGCTATTTACTTTCTCACTCAGAGATAAAGATAGGATCTAGTTAAACTCCTTAGCTCCAGGGTCAATCAATAATTAGAATAACCTAGCATAAAAATTATTGGCCAATTATTTCTCTCAGTCTAAGACTTCCAAATATAGGAACAATTCACATCCATTACCCAGATAGATGGAGAGTATGTTTTTGAAGCTTGAGACAGATTTAAAAACTTCTTAAGAAGTGCCCACACCATACTTTATCTGTATGGTTTATCATTCTNGTATAAAAGTGTCTCCAATGAAGTTGTTAGACTAAGGCTATTTACTTTCTCACTCAGAGATAAAGATAGGATTTAGTTAAACTCCTTAGCTCCAGAATCAATCAATAATTAGAATAACCTAGCCTAAAAATTTTTGGCCAATTATTTCTCTCAGTCTAAGACTGCCAAATATAGGAACATTTCACATCCATTACCCAGATAGATGGAGAGTATGTTTTTGAAGCTTGAGAGCGATTTAAAAACTTCTTAAGAAGTGCCCACACCAAACTTTATCTATATGACTTATCATTAAAACATTTTATAATGGATTTGTGGGACCGTTAAGGTTAATTATAGATGCTGCAGCTAGGGGTTCCCATATATCTAAACTAGTTGATGAGGCATATTCTCTAATTGAATATATGTATATGAATAATTTTTAATTCCCCTCTGAGAATTTTAACCCTAACAAAGTAACTAGTGTTTATGACATAGACATTTTAACAATCCTAACTTCATATATTATTACCTTTTCTAAGAAGTTAAATAATTTAGGGTTCAATTCAATCCAAGAATATTTACAAAGTGATGAGATAAATTATGGACCAGTAAGAGATTCTAATAATAATTCTTTGGAGATCCTAAATTTCATATAAAATTGGCTTAATAACCCATATTCCAATACTTATAATCTGGACTGGAAGAGCCACCATGATTTAAACCAAAATAATAACAACAAAGGTATGAGAAACCAATAGTGGGGTAGCAACTAGGTCAAACCTATAGTTAATTGGAAAAACTAGGGTAATAGAAATCTGATACCAATACAACCACCTAGATTCAGGTCTAATCCCCAGTTTAATTATGGAGAAGAAATTATTTTTGGAAAAATCTATGATGAATTTGAGAAATCAGATACAAAGTTAACTAGCTGGTTAACTCTTTGAATAAAAGACTCTAAGAAACATTATTGGGTAACATAGAGGTGAATCCAATNGGTAATAGAAATCTGATACCAATACAACCACCTAGATTCAGGTCTAATCCCCAGTTTAATTATGGAGAAGAAGTTGTTTTTGGAAAAATCTATGATGAATTTGAGAAATCAGATACAAAGTTAAGCTAACTGGTTAACTCTTTGAATAAAAGACTCTAAGAAACATTACTGAGTAACATAGAGGTGAATCCAAAGGGCTAAAATATACAATAGTAGAATGTCATTAGTCTAAGAAGTGGAAAGGAGTTAATGGAGGTAGTTACAAAAAAGCCTATCGTTACCTGAGAGACATTAAAAAACCTTTAATAAACATAAGAAAAACACTTCAACCTCTTAGGAAAGATCAATGGAGACCTCCACCACATTTTCTCAGAGATTAACAAGACAAAAATTGAACTAATAATTCTCTAGATTTTTTGAAATATTCAAGAAGCTTACGATTAAAATTCCATTTGCTGAAGCATTTGAATAAATTCCTTATTAAATAAGATTCAAGAAAGAATATTTAAATAATAAATATAAACTTTCAAATTTTGAGATTGTAGCCCTAATAGAGGAGATCAAGGTTNGAGATTAACAAGACAAAAATTGAACTAATAATTCTCTAGATTTTTTGAAATATTCAAGAAGCTTACGATTAATATTCCATTTGCTGAAGCATTTGAATAAATTCCTTATTAAATAAGATTCAAGAAAGAATACTTAAATAATAAATATAAACTTTCAAATTTTGAGATTGTAGCCCTAATAGAGGAGATCAATGTAATAATTCAAAGGAAACTCCCATAAAAATTAAAAGAACTAAGTAGTTTTGTCATTCCTTACACTGTGGGTGAACAACGTTTGGGGAAGGCATTGTGTGATCTAGGAGCTAGCATAAGTTGATGTTTTTCAAGTATTTAAGAAATTAGGATTGAGAAAGCATCAACCTATCATTATGACTATTTAATTAATTGACCATTCTTTAACTTTTCTTGCAAGATTATAGACGATATCATAATCAAGGTTGAAAGATATGAAGGAAGATACTGAGTGATACAATTTAATTTTTTGTGATTTTGATGCTTTAAATAAAATATTTTATATCTCGTTAACATTTTTTTGTGCTTGTTAAAGGAATTTATTATTTTGGATATGAAGTTCATCTTCCCAACTAATTTTTTTATTTTGGATAAGAAGGAAGATATTAAAAGATACATTGTAAAATTACATGATTTCACTTATTTAAATACCACCTTTTATATCTCAATCATTATGATTTTGTGCTTGTGGAACGATTTTTGGTGGTATTTTACGTCTTTTTTGAATGTGCATCATAGTGATAAAACAAAAGCTATAAAAAATAGAGGATGGACATAATTATATAGGCCTTTGGAATAATTATGCTAGATCATCATTATAATTGTGTAATTATGCATTTATAAGGTTTAGCTACACTAGTTTGAGATGTAACTATTTCGTGTTGACCATTGGTTTGTTTACGCAATTGTTCAACCAAGTTTATTTTGGCAAATTTTTTCATGAAAATTTTGGTAAGAACTATATAAGGAGAGGTTAGGCATGACCTAAGACACTCTTGGACATTATTGAGTCTACATCTGTTTAGCTTTTAGTAGCGTCCTATCATCCTCATGGTTTTCTCTAATGGCTTTTCTTGGAAAAGATTCCTAGGGTTGTTTCTTGTGAGTTTGGAAAGTTTGCTAGGAGAGATTAATTGCAATTGTATGAGACCACAAAAATCTTGTATCAAATGAAGAAGAACATGGCGTCTTGTAAGAACCGATGAGTTTTTCAATACTTACATTTTTTTTTTCTTTTTCTACTTGCAATATTAATCTTTATGCTTTCATTTATCATGCATAATAATTAATCTACTTTCATACTCCTCTGATATAATGCATATGATTTTATCGATAATTTCTTACATGGATTTTGTTCCTTAGATGTCTTTTTCATGGTTAGATTTCATATGTTGATGTAGTAACTTTCTGGTTTTAATTTATTTTGAATCTAGCCTGATATAATGTTAAAATACTTTATGATCTAAGACATCTAACCGTCTCCAAGAAAAATAAGTAGGTTAATACAAAGTAGGCTGGTGGAATATATATATTGTCATTAGAAAACTTTAACCTAGATATGAGACTAGTAAATTCTTGGGAAATGTTGCATGGTTAAGTCCCCTTAACTATAATATGTGTTATAACTCTACTTATGACCTAGACATAGACTTAGGTTGACATTTCTCTAACTGTTAACAATAATGTAGATTCTATAAGAAACATCAAGAAACTAATAAACCAGTGTCACAGGAGTATGGACCTTTCAACCCAGAAAAACTTAACAATAGTGCTACGAAAAACAGTTTATTTTCTACCTTGTAGGATCTTAGGAATTTTAAAACTTGCGCATTTGATACTTCAAACTATATTCAAAGATTTCTTAAATTAGAACATCATCAGTTAGAAGAATAAGATAAGTTTTCCCTTAGGAACAATAAGTTGACTCATAATTGTTATATTATTTGATTGATACATATACTTATATGATTGACCAACTTAATTCACAATAGTTTTGGGCATTAGTGAGATCGTAATTCTTTTGGTAGAGTTTTTCTTGCAGCTGGTAGAGCAAATATTGATTTACACAATAAGAATTTAATAATTAGAGANTAGAAGAATAAGATAAGTTTTCCCTTAGGAACAATAAGTTGACTCATAATTGTTATATTATTTGATTGATACGTATACTTATATGATTGGCCAACTTAATTCACAATAGTTTTGGGCATTAGTGAGATCGTAATTCTTTTGATAGAGTTTTTCTTGCAACTGGTAGAGCAAATTTTGATTTACACAATAAGAAGTTAATAATTAGAGCTGAAAATGATGAATTGATTTTGAAAGTATATAATTTAATTCCAACCTCTTATTATATCTCTAATAGAAATTTAAAATAAAAATTAAAAATTTGTAATAGATTTTAAAATAAATTTTGGAAAAGAATGAATTAATAATTTAATTGATAAAAAATTAGAATCACAAGTAAATGATATAGAGGAATCTCCNTAGAAATTTAAAATAAAAATTAAAAATTTGTAATAGATTTTAAAATAAATTTTGGAAAAGAATGAATTAATATTTTAATTGATAAAAAATTAGAATCACAAGTAAATGATATAGAGGAGTCTCTNTATATATATATATATATATATATATATATATTATTTATTTTTAAGGAATGGTCAGAGGCTATTATACCAGCCTCCAACCACTTCTAATGTGTCTAACGATTCGAGTATCGCCCTTCTTAAGGCTCACGTCGCTAGAGGGAGATTCAAACCTTCAACCTAAGCGGGCTTACAACAATGATGCCAACCAATAGGTCGAAGTACACGACACACGCACACACACAAACAAACAAACAGATTAGATAGATAGACAGATTTTTAAATTTTTATTGAAAGTTTATAATAAATAAGGCATTTTTCTAATAATATAAGGAACTGTCATAACAATATGAAATAGATGGGAGCTAGTTCCTCATTTCCTCTCCTTCAATCCTCATCAGACAAAAAGAAACAGGAAAATTATTTCTCTTTTGTGCAGTTTATCAATCAGAACCTCATAAAATAAGGGATTAAAGCTGATCCACGGTCCACAATGAACCAATGATAGCTACATTTAATATTTAAATATTACTCTCAATATAAGTGATGGTGGATTATTTTGGTAGATAATATGGAAACTTATATTTTATAAAAAGTCGTAAGCTTCAATAGCATTTTTATTTGGGAACCAAGGCAAATAAATACCAAAAAAATAAGACAAAGCGTTAGGAAAAAAATATTACATCTGGACTCCGCACGTAGAGTTACGTACTCTACGTGCGGAGTCCAATGAAATTATGCCGTAGAGGTTATCGGCCCGATTACACAATGAAATATTCCTCTCGTGTTATTCAGGTGTTATTGTGTGTTATTTAGGTGTTATTGTATGTTATTCAGGTGTTATTGTATTCTTGGAATATTCCCGGTGTTATAATAACACGATAACGCATCAATAATATTTGAATAACACACAATAACACTTGAATAACACAAGGAGAATATTCTCTTGTGTTACCGAGCCGATCACCTCCACGACATAATTTTATTGGACTCCGCACATAGTTCTACGTGCGGAGTCGTGATGTAATATTTTTTTCAGCGTTAGGAGAGCATAGCTTAATGTAATTATCACATTATGAGGGCGAGCATGTACTTTTTAATTCCTCATGATTGAAATCGATCATTAGATATATTAAATGAGACAATGTTCACTATTAAAAATATTGTCAACTAAATGATACAATTAACAGGTTATTTAAAGTAATCAGATTATTCAGCCTATCAATTTAATATATGATAAATTTAAATATCACATGTTCTAATTGTTGCATTCTAATTCTAATTAATATTTAATTGATTAAATAAACTATTATTTAATTATTGTACACTTCTCAATTTTTTTAAAGTTATATAACCAAATATGCAATACATGATAAAATACAACAATATCAATCGAATTCATCGTAATCAGGAATACTGATCGAAGCTCATGCAACACTCACCAATTTAGAATGCCCAAACTTAACGGGCACTCACATGGTTAAATGGGCCTATTACAAGTGCACTTTTCTAGTTCAAAAAACTCAAAACTGAAGTGATCCTTGTCTAGATTAGAGGGTTCGAGCTGAGAGGGCTCGAGTCCAGTCTAGAGCGACAACGCTAAACAGTTTCATGGTCAACAAACTCTCTCCAGAAGAAAAGACTCATGAGATAAACAACTTGTAAAAGAATAGATTGTAGAGGGCATGACTAGTTAGAGAGGTTTAAATTGTGAAAGCCTTCAAGTAGAATGAAGTTGAACTCTTAAATATTGAGGGACCTTCTGGTGTAATGGTTAGAGTTTCGGCATAAACTTTAAAGTTATGTGTGCTCGCATGAGAGCACTCCTAGGATGGGTGACCTCC
>JXCR01140262.1:46184-73914 GCA_002079205.1 Phalaenopsis hybrid cultivar | reverse complement strand
GTTCGATTTCCCCCGGTGGAATGTGTGCTACTCGAATTGTTAGGCACAGCGGAGATGACTAGGCCTCGTATAATAGCCTCATGTCATTCCATTTTTTAATATATATATATATATATATATATATATATATATATACACACACACACAAGTGCATATCACAAATATTTAACATTTCATAAAAAACCACAATCACTCTCTTTTTCAAAGTTAAACAACTTTTCAGGTATAAGTTTATGGCACAAGAGCTTATAAGAGTCAATATCAAAATTTGGGTGTGAGATATGTAAATACATAAGAATTGTGTGGTATACATGAATATTTTAAAACTTTATATAAATATATCCATACATGTATCTGTGTGTGTGTTTATGTATACGTATGTATATGCATATGTATGTGCATATGTATGTATGTATATGTATATTTATGTAAGTATGTATATATAGGTATGCATTGGTCTGTATATGTATTATAATCCAATCTATTCCTTTAAATCATCAAATAAAAAAGATGATTAACCTTTTCGTAAGAAAAATAGAAATTCCTGCAAGATGAAGTAGTATTAGGAGATGAAGAACGTATTTGAATTGCCTTTTTTTATTTCAACATTTGGAGATAAACTTAAATTAACTTTGGCTCGTAGCAAAGGTTTGTTTGGAGGCAAGCGTTGATGGTGCTTGTCTATTTTAAATGCAATCTTGATGCTTCTCCAGCAAATCTACATTATCCGGCACGAATCACGAGTCATCACATAGATCTCGAGATGACTTTTTGAGCAAAAAATATTCAAACTTCGATAAAAACTCATATAAAACTTCAATTTAGTAAACATAAAGTCAAATTGACTGGCCCGACAAGAAGAACTCAATGATTCCAATATTAGTCAAATATGAGTCAAATTAAGCTTAGATCAAGTCATTAAATCACTCTTGGAAGATTTTTAGACATTAGAAGGTTAAATGAATGTCGAATCTATCAATCATATAATTGAACCGAACGTCTTTACAAGATGAATCCAGCGAGCCCAAGAGTGATCAATTCTGACATCGTTCAGGCACTCAAATGACCATCAAATGTCATATGATCGAAGGAAGTCCCTCGGACCATCCGATAAGAGTGGTTCATTGAGAATGAGTTGAAGTTCGACAGTATCTCTGTCACCGTCAATCGCCGCTCACCGCCGTCGACCACCACCGACTATCATCGATCACCGCCAACCTTCACCAATCGACGTCAATCACTACTGACTGCCATCGACAATCACCGACCGCCGTCGAGCATTACTGTCGTTATTAATCACCACCAACTATCAGCAACTGCTGATCACCGTCGATTACCACCAATCACCATATACCACCACCGACCGGAAGCCGCTAGTCAATGTTGTAACTTGGAAAAATTAGTAACTTTTTTTCTTCTGTGGGACAAGGGATCGCTGCAGTTATCAACCTACAATAAATTTTTACATTTGGGTCAGACCTCATGGTTTTTTCCTTTACATATTTTTCACGTAAAAATTTATGGTGTCAACTGATTGTTTTCTTTTATCTGAGTGTGCGTTCATTTCTCGAGCAACACGAAAACGAAAATCCATTACTATACCACCACGAATTTTCTAACACACATCAAATATAAATTAAATAGAACATAATTTCCATTGTAAAAAAAACAAATTAACGACATCTTTTTTTTTCATATTTAATTGTTTGTAAATAAAATACATAACTTCGTCTAGGGCGCCATGGCCTGATGACACTTCAAAGTAAGAGAATAACACGATGACATGGTGTCAAAGCTAAGTTTGAGGTCGAGGTTGAGTCATTCTTCGGACCTATGCAGACTGCGACGTGAAATATGCGACCGTAAGGTGCATTCATCTAAGTTTGACGAATTTCAAATTTATAAAAATGACCACATCATCATATAACAAATCCCATGAATTGGTACTTTGTACATATTTCATTTCAAATTAAACAATAAGAAAAATCAAAATCAAGGGCAAATTCTTACTCCACACTCCCAATGCACCAAAACAAACAACTCCTAAAAAATGTCCTAAAAAAATTCTTAGCGGTTTGATGATTTATCACTTCAACCTCCATTTCAAAACGATTATAATGGTGGCCTTTACATGCATACCCAATCAATCCTATGTATTTACATATCTAACACGTAAACTTTTCTTATTTACATTTTTACCAACCAAGTCTTCCATATCACATAACAAATACCACCACTCTTTAACTTTTAAAGAGTGAAATGAAGCTTTTCATGCATGGGTAAGTTGGTATGTATGCAAATATTGGAATTTAGCTATTAGATATGTAAATACATAAGAGTTGAGAGGTAAGTATGTAAATCTTCCTTTTTTATTTTCTAAGTCATAATTAAATATATAATCTACTTTGTTTCCCTCACCAAAAGCATGCAATTATCTTATTTGAAATTCTATAATAAATGTGAAAAAGATCTTTTGTCAAGCAAATCAACTCATTCCTCAAATAATTGCAAAATATTCTCTAGAAGTCTTCCATTTTGCAATTATTAGCTATATTTTAAAAGGTCTACCTTAGTTGGTAAAGAATCTCAAGCTTTTAGTACACAATAAATGATAAAATTGCATATAAAATAATAATTTATTATAAGAAAATATTATTGAAAACGATGGCTTTTTCATAAAATTTCAACTGCAAGTATATTCTTCGCTCAAGTTTAATACACAAGGTTGCCAGCACAAGGAAACTTATAGAATACAATGTAGTTTTATTAACTACCTAATCAGTACTATCACCTTGTTTTTCAACTTGAAAACAAGTACTTTAATCCTCATAAGTGTGGATTCTTTTTATGAGTTATAAAATATTTTCAAGTGTCTTAATCTCATTAATGCTCATAATTTTTTTTGGGTTATTGTAATGCTTTTGTTTATTTAATTTATTTGATGTTCATATTGTGCACTAAAAGGTTTGTTGGGTCTAATAATCAAGAGATAAATTGGGTTTCATAGGTTGCTAGCATTGAGTTAAATTGAGACTAGAAGGCTAGTATACACATCTATTTGATTTTCGAGCGTATTATCAACACTTGGAGCCAGTTAAGAATTTGCTCGGCTCTCAATGAATGTTGTTAGAACGAAGGGTTCTTATGTCTATCTACAATATTGGTTCAACTTGATTATAGATTTGGTCGATTGAATCGTCAGTCATTGGAAGTTACCAGACATTTTGTAAAGTACTTGCAAAGTTTATAATGAATTTATTAGAGAAAATCAAGAAAATCTAATTCTTATTGATTAACTTAAAACTATTCAAGGGTGTTATCGAGGTAACTAGACTCCTATAAGCTTAGATTTTATTCTTTTTTATAGCAAATGATGTTAAACCCTTATTATATAATTTTATTAGAATTACTTAAATGTTGTCTTTTCTCTAGCATTTGCACATAAGCCTATAAACACTATAAAGTGTTGTTATATAAATTTATTTATATTACTCAATTATAATATATCATGTAATTTTTCTCTCTTGAAACTTTTTTATTTCTTGTCTTTCCTCTCTTAATCATCTTCCATTTTTGTTAGTGAGATCCCAATTTAAAAATAAGTATCCAATATCATAGAATGTATGATGAGTGTGGGTTGTTACCTAGAGTCAAGAGACAAGTAATTAAGTATAAAGATGGCATTGAGAGGTCCCCCCTAGTGGAACTAAAATGTATCACAGTGAGGTAGCTCAGTTAGATGAATGAGTGTATGCAATGATAATTCAAGGAGATATTGAGTGAGTTTCAAGTGTGACTCCTTAAATTGAAATTCTTGAAGATGGGATTTTGATGCGTGCAAAATTTTATGCTATATACCATGAGTTTTTATACTTTTAATATTATTTTCATGTGTGTATGGGAGTTTATGTGTTGTTATATGCCATATACATGTGACAATTCAAGATTTGGTTCAATTGGAGCACAAGATGTGCTATGATTAGCTTATCATGGCTTGTAACAAGTTTATGTACATGTACAATTTAGAGAAGATAACATCCCAACACAAGGCTAAAATTACCTTATCGCCATCTAGATGAGTGCCTTAGTGTTTTACATAGCCTATTTCAACACAAAATATAGAGAGTAAGACATTATAGTACAAGTTCATAAGCACCTCTGCTCCCAACGCTAGGCTACCATGCTACAGGTGCTAGCGTTTTGGTGTTTGAAGCCATAATTTGATGATCCATAGCGTAAAATGTGAGGCTCATGCCAGCACCTAGAGACAGTACCCAAGTGCCACTTATGCAGTCTCACCGTTTTGCCCACCAACTTAGGGTGGTTTTAATAGTTTTTGGACCGTTTAATTGAGGGAGAAGGTAAAATAGTGAAATTTCTTCTTATGAAGGAGACTCACAACATTTCTAGAGGCATACATGGAGAAAGTGGAGGAGAAGGCTTCGAGGGTGAGTGATATATTGTAGTAAAGGGAGTGAGTGTTTTATCACTATATATTGTAATAATGAGATCATGATACAATCCATTTTTTATAAAGCAATATTTTATCATTATAGTTCTTTCAATCTACTTCATACTTTAATTATATTTGGTTAGAATGGAATTAATGTAAATTGTGTTGTTGCCTTTAACTATGTTTAGCAGTTAAGTACTATTTCTTTTTTCGATTTAGTTTCTTTAAAATCTAAGGAAATTTATGTTTGTTACTTGAACTTTTGAAATCCTAAGTTGTTGTTTTAACCTTTCCATAATAATTTACATTCAAAATGACCATTTGGATTGTTAAAATTAAGTATAATCTATGACTATTAAAAGAAGACTAGAAGTACAACTAGGTTAGAGAATAAATGTTTAGTGGAATAAAAATATTGATATTAAATTCTTACAATTTATTGGGGGAATGTGGATGCCTCAGAATTTCTAAAGTGTTAAGTAAACTTAACTATAATATAGAATTCCAATGCTTATTATATCTCAGAAGAGAATAAGAAGTACTAAGCTCTAATTGTCAACTACATTAAGAGAATCACTTGAAGGAACCAAGATTTTATCGAACAAATTTAAGAAAGAATTTCTAACCAATAAAAAAAACACTTTCGCTTTAATTTTTTTTAGGCTTTAGAAATTTTCAAAACCAAAAAAATCTTAAACATTTTGAACTAGACTTAGGATTAGTGAACTAGTACTTAAACTTACTTGAAAATTAACAAAGTTCCTCGTGGGATCAATAACTCAGACTCATAATCTCTATAATACTTGATAGATACACATAGTTAAGTGATTAACATATGTTCTTCATATCACCATTGATTAGATCTTCTTATCATTAACAAGTAACTACCAAGTTTTTGAGCACTCATCTTTATTGTGATGATTGATGTGAAAAATATTTGTACGAGTATCTTTAATACTCCTCTATATTGATAAGTTGAGAAGCCCCAACCTTAACTATTGATTATTTCTCTATGGAAATTATAAAGGAATAATCTCCAACAATGCATAAGGTCCCTTAGTTTGTTTCATATTGAAAAGAAAAGATTCCAGCTGACCATTTTCTTTAAATCAACTACTTCTATTATAAATATAATGATGCACTCAAGTGCTCTCTTCTCTTCACTACTTTAAAAGAATCACCATCTAAGTTATTTTTCTTTTGATTAACTTATGAAACCATTATAGTTAGCACAGTAAAGCCACCAGAGTATTATAAAGCCTTGTTGAAAAAGTGGAAATAATAGAGTAAGGCCTTCAAGAATCATGTTAATCATTTGTAATTAGAGCTGTATGGGATTTAAGAATTAGAACCAATAATAACCTAAAATGCATAGAATCATGGTTAATAAAAAAGGATACAATTTGATATGCACTTGGATTATAGTATTTGAGAATATTGGTTTACTAAATTACACTCTGTAGTGATTATGTAAATGAAAAAAAAAAATTGTAATAATGTATCTATTACATCATTATCCTAAAAATTTGACTCTAGATTGGTAAAGAATTTATTGAAGCTTTTTAGTTCCTAATTCAGTTAGCTAAGGAATATTAGAACATGTCTCTTGAAAGAAATAAAAAAATTAATGATATAAATTTTTGAATTTACAAATTAAACCCTAATGGTCTAAATTGTCATTTTAAACCCTTTAAAAGANCTTCTCTTCACTACTTTAAAAGAATCACCATCTAAGTTATTTTTCTTTTGATTAACTTATGAAACCATTATATTTAGCATGCTAAAGNGTGACCATTTTCTTTAAATCAACTACTTCTATTATAAATATAATGATGCACTCAAGTGCTCTCTTCTCTTCATTACTTTAAAAGAATCACCATCTAAGTTATTTTTCTTTTGATTAACGTATGAAACCATTATAGTTAGAATGCTAAATCCACCAGAGTATTATAAAGCCTTGTTGAATAAGTGGAAAGAATAGAGTAAGGACTTAAAGAATCATGTTAATCATTTTTAATTAGAGTTGTGTGAGATTTAAGAATTAGAACCAATAATAACCTAAAATGCATAGAATCACGGTTAATAAAAGGGGATACAATTTGATATGCATTTGGATTATAGTATTTGAGAATATTGGTTTACTAAATTACACTCAATAGTGATTATGTAAATGAAAAAAAAAAATTGTAATAATGTATCTACTACATCATTATCCTTNTAAAAGGGGATACAATTTGATATGCATTTGGATTATAGTATTTGAGAATATTGGTTTACTAAATTACACTCAGTAGTGATTATGTAAATGAAAAAAAAATTGTAATAATGTATCTACTACATCATTATGCTAAAAATTTGACTCTAGATTGGTAAGGAATTTATTGAAGCTTTTTAGTTCCCAATTCAGTTAGCTAAGGAATATTAGAACATGTCTGTTAAACGAAATCATAAAATTAATGATAGAAATTTTTGAATTTACAAATTAAACCCTAATGGTCTAAATTGTCATTTTAAACTCTTTAAAAGTTTATAAAATTGATTCTAGTCATTAAATTAATCCTTAAGGATTTTCTAACTAAACCCAATTTTAATTTCCAATCTTTTAATATTTTATAAATATTTTTAAAAATAATTACAAAATTTGGTGAAAATTGGTGAATTTAATCTTTGGGATTTTTCCTAGCCTTGATAAAATCGTGGAACATTCTCAAGGACAGAATGACTAGTCCCTGTAAATTTTGTCATTTTTGGATTTATAACTAATTTTTAATAATTAAATTACTCTAGAGAGTAATTAATTAATTAAAAATTTAATATAAATCATTAATTCTCAAATTTCTTTTTGTCATTTTCTTCATACTTTCCTTTGTTCATGGATACTTTTATTTTATTTTTATGATTTATATATATAAAGATATATATTTCTAAGGATTTTGGAGATTTACTAGATTTATTAAATAGAAAATCTTTATTTTCCTATTAATCCAGCAGGGTGCCAGCGCAACATCAATTGGTCGAAAATCAATTCAACGGCATCTTGGTCGTGGACCTTTACATGCGAGCATTGAGGTGGCTCACAGTTCAGTCTGTTTCGTATGGATGGATCACCAGTTTGTTCAAATCTAAGCGGTCCACTTTCAATACACGGAAATGGACGACATCGGTTTGTCATCCCGTAGGACGATTAACCAAGAGCCATTTATGATCAAACATCAATTTCTCTCATGATTCTCCATGGAATCTTATGGGCATTGTTCCAAAAGCTTCATCGAAGCAAGACAAACACATATATATGGTTATGTACTTATGGTGTGATGTTTTTCTTCACAATGTTCCAAACTGAGCGAAATTTTAGGGTTTTCGGTACATATCTGGTCTCAAAAGGTGTAGCCTCAATTGAGTTTGACATACATGATCGTCTTGTCCTTGCGAAGCTTCTCCTTGGTTCAACTTGGAATGAAATAGAGCCGAAGTATATTCTCGCTGAAATGGTGGATCATTTTAAGCTTGAAGTAGGTTAGAGGCAACGGGAAGGCCAATTTTGATTGGATTCTTCTTCATGAAGTTCAGGGAAGCTTTTGGGAGATTTAAATTGGAGTTTTAAAGAGGTTTGTGCAAACCCAAAATTAGGTCCTAGTTTTGAGGAGTAAAATTAGGGCTTCCTACAAGGTTCCAGAGGCTGAAACTATTGGGGAATATTTGCTTAGAGGATTGGGAGTGACTTTGTTGTTGGGTGCAACAAGGTTTAGGGGCTCTATGTCATGTTCTCCTCTTTTTGGAGCTCTCGGTTTAACCTTTAAATAGCCGTTAGAGGCCATGACCAAGCCTTGGCTTAATTGGTGAAGGCAGAAGGTGGCTCAGAGAGGTTCAAAGTGGTTGAAGTGATTGAATTTTGGCAGTGGATGGGAATTCTCTCATTTCTATGGTGGGCTCATCATGAGCTTAAGCATGATAAAAAATTTGGCTAAGGCATGGCTTCTCTCTCATTAGAATCATGGTGAGGTGGATAAAACACCTCAGAAGTGAGCCGACCTATCTAGTCCACTTAAGCTCAAAGGGTATGAGGTGGATTTTGGGTGAAATGTCATATAGTCTCCCCCCTCATTATTGCTTTTTTACTTTGGTAAAAAATGGTGGATTTATAGGGTTTAAATGAGTTACCAATTTCATGATGGGTACTAATGGATCATAGGTGACTTGAAAAATGATGGGCCATGAATGTTTTTGGGCTTGGATGCTATGTATGGGCTTGTGTTTCCATAGGTGGCCTTTTGGGCCAAGGTTCTCCATGTGGGAATTTTTGTTAATTAATTAATTATGTCCATTTTATATGGTTGACCATTTAAGCACACTTAGCATGGGTTTGGTCCCATGATGTTGGGTTAACCAAAATAATCCATTTGACCATATGGTGATGAGTTGACCATATGGTGGCCAAGGGTTGACCATGGTGCTGTAGGTTTACCATGGTGGTGTAGGGTTGGCCAAATGGTTAATATGGTGATCATTCGGTCCAGGATTGACCAAATGGTCAATGTGGTGACCACTGGTTTGGGGTTGACCAATTGGTCAATGTGGTGACCAAATCAAGGTTTAACATCATTGATTTGATCATTCCAGGGTGTTACCAACAATTGGGTTCAAAAGGAACACATTAGGGACTTGGTCTAGTTTTTAATGTTTGAAGATCCCTGATGGGTTAAAGGAGTCAATGTTGGTAAACTTCCTCCACAAGATGGATTTAAAGATCACGGTGATCATTAGGCTTGTAGAGGAGTCTCTGGGGATCTCAAGCTAATTTGGATGGCTCAAGACATTTCTTGCTCATAGATGTCAATTTAGGGTAGATTCTTGTAAAATTGAGTTCAAAACTCTCTTAAACCTAGCCTTCTGAATATTGCTAAGGGCATGATGTTAATGCTAGCCTCTAAATCACATAAGGCTTTTCCACAAAAAACTTTCTCCTATTGCACATGGAATGGTAAAGCTACCATGATCTTTACGTTTTTTAGGAAACTTTTCTGAATTATTACACTGCATTCTTCACTAAGTGCAACGGTCTCATAATTCCCAAACTTATTTTTCTTATTTAATATATCTTTCATAAACTTAAGATAGCTTGGCATTTGCTCCAGTGGTTCAACAAAAGGAATGTTGATTGTTAGCTTCTTAAATATTTTCATAAACTTAGAAAACTCTTGATCTAGTTTCTGCTATTTAAGTCTCCGAGAAAATGGAGGTGGTGATCATTGATATTAATTGGAGAGACAGGTTTTTCTATATTCTCAGGAACAATTTCTTCATGTCTTTCCATTTTCTCAGGTTCCCTCTGAACTTCAATCTCTTTTTGTACTGTAGTATCCAATTCTATACGACTTCTCAACTTGACTACTTTAATCTCCTCTTTGTTTTATCTTTAGGATTAATTTCAGTGTTTTTAGAAAGTGTTCCCTGTAGCCTATTGCCAAGTGAGTTAGCAATTTGTCCCAGTTGATTCTCAGTATTTCAAATTACAATTTGATTATCAATGTTATTATATGATGTGTTCACCATTTCTTGTAAATTGCAAAGTTCTTTTGGTTTTCATATTTTCTTATAGTTCATTCTAACTCAGAATCGTAAGTTAGTAAACTTTCAGATCCTAAACTACGCATACAAAAGTAAAAATTCAGAAAATAAAATTAAACAAAACACTATATAATATTTTTTTTTAATTCTAAAATATTTTTAACACACAAAACAGGCACTTATATATTTAAACAACACTATGAATTTACTAAAATAAGTCTACAATTCAAATAAAATTTCTAAGTCAAAAGTTCTGACATTTCTTTCTTTCCCCCGCAACGGAGTTAAAAATGTGATCCCTGCATAATGAATGCATTCTTAGTGTGTAATTACTTCAATTTCAATCTCAGAATACAACATAAAAAATTTGATGTCATTGTGGTTTTGCAATGTTTAATTCTTAAATAATTCTTGTTTTAATTTCACAATTTAATTTTACACACTAGGGATACTGCGTAAGTGCACGTATCATTTCAAGTAATAAAGGACTTTGTTTTTAAGCCCCAAGGATCGATCCCACTAGGAAGGTTAAAACTTTTTTATGAAGTTAGTAAAACTTTACTTACACTCCACACAATTATCTGTGAAATAAGGTTGCAAGTTTATGTGAAAAAAGAAGTAACTAAATCCTACAAATCCTATTTCAAAACTTAAAGAAAATGATAAGTGTTTCTAAACTAGTTAAGCAGAAAAGAGTTCAAATTATGGAAAAGTATTTCCCCTTATAATGAAATCATAATAAGTGTAGGAATCAAATGTTTAAAGGTTTAAATGAAGTTTTGTAACAAATAGGAGCAATTCTATTCTTTACCCTCTTCGCAGTAACCAATGAATTACCTTATCACCCACCAGATTAATGTGATTCTTATTAGTTGAGGAATGCATAGCTCTCCCGAGTCATTATGCCTTTACAATAAGTTTTAACATACCAATTGACCAGATTGAATATGTACCTTAAGTACGAAGTAATGAATCATCACAATTATGGAATAAGAGAGATCTTAAATAATTTTAATCTTACACATGATTAATTCTTATTGCAAGGAGAAAGATAAAAAAAATCTCATATCTCATAAAGATAATATAACAAAACACGATTTATATTAAAATTCAGGTTCACACAATAAACAAAAGTCAAACAAAATACAAAGTAGTTATCTTAAACTTCTCCCCATGCAAATCCTTTAAAGTTCCTTTGAAGTATTCTTTAAACTCTCCTTACAATTCACTCCAAGAAACAAATAAAACAAAGACTCCCACTAAAAGCTTAACAAAAGTCTCCACACACAGAAACACAAGACTCACGCCACCTACTCTTGTTGCTCTCTGGTTTCTCTTGACTCCTTTTATGATAGCTCACAAAATCCCTAAGAGTCACTTCAGATTCCACTTTAAAATTCATCCAAATTCATAGCATATTAAAGAAAACTGATTTTGGCGCCTAAGCACCACCCTTCTAGAAACCATGAATAACTGATCGACGCCTAATTGCCAGACCTTGGCGCCATGGCACTGGAGTCTCCATATTCTTGTGACTAAGCGCCAGAAGCTGACGCCTAGGTGCAAGTTAAGAAATAAGCTCTTTGCTCAATTTTGCTCTATTTTCGCTCCTTTTTCTAAAAAAAACTCTATCTCTTATATCTGAAACAAAAAAGCAAAATATCTTCCATTAAAGTGAAATATCATTAAAAATAAGCATAAAATGTATAAAGAAGAATAACACATTTTAAGGCGTATGAATGTGTGGGATGGGCTTGTAATTTGGGCTCAATTTTGGGCTTTTAAGATGAAGTGGTGATGGGCTTTTTTTAAATCATTTGGGGAAGGCCTTTAAAAATGGGCTAGATGAAAAATTGTCCTGAAAAGGAATTTATTTTGGGCTTAAATGTGATGAAATTGAACTTGAAATGGTTTAGATGAGAGTTGGGGGTAAATTGGGAATTTTGGTCAAAATTAGGTTGCTTTGGTAATTTTTGGAAATTTAGAGAAATTTGGTGAATTTTGAGGAGAGTTGTTTATGTTAGATAAATTACGTAATTTGAAGGGGTTTAAAATGGTTTTGGCGAAGAAATGAGAATTTTGGGGCCATAGGGATAGTTTTTTGGGTGTTTTTGGTCAATTTTGGGAAATTTTAGGTGAATTTGTGCAATTTAAATAATTTGAGATGGTTTTGAATGGAGTTTGGTGCGAGATTTGAAATTTGGATAATATTGGCAATTTTTGGGTTCCAAGGGTATTTTGGTAATTTTGGGGAAATTTTGGGTAGGGTAAACATGCAAGCCATGAAACCTCCCTAAAGCCATAAGATTTATAGGAGAACACATTTGAATCCTTCACATGTTGGTCCTAGCCATCTTAACCAAAGGTCAAGTACTTAGGACCACCCATATGAGTTTCCAAAAGAAGTTACAAGGTAGGTCAAGTGTAAGTGACTTTAGGGTTTAAGCTGTATGGGAAATTGTGATAGGTTCAAGTGTATGTGTGCGAGAGACCAAGACCAAGCCACATAGGGTCATCTTAAGGCTCCAGTAATCTTATAAGAATCACTCTTGAGTTTTCACATGTTAGTCCCGACCATCTTAGCTAAAGGCTAAGGGCTTGGGACCACCCATGTGAGACTTCACATAAAGAGTCAAGCAGTGTCTAGATATTCTATATGGGTGGGTTCTCTCACTAATCCTATAGGATTGTCAACAAGAAAGCCCTATGGCTAGATCCTATGATTCTAAAGAAGAAAGATTGGACCTCATCAAAAATAAGATCAACATGTGATCACCATACTTGTAGGAGCTCAGGGGTGGAGAGTTGTGAAGTCAATTATGTGGTGAAAGTTTTCAAGGGTAGATTTAAATGGAATAGGGTTTGGGTCACTTTTAGGTTTGACTTGGGTTTGGTTCATGCATTTGGGTCGTGTTCATCCACCAAGATTGCTAGGGCTAATGATCAACTTGGGGTCTTGGTTTGACAAGTCCAAATCATAGAGATTAGTGTTCAAATATTAGTTTAGGTGAAACAAGAGTAAGGTTGTGCTTTTGAAAAGTCTGGAAAGTGGGTCCTCCTTTAGCCATAAATGGCTTGATGGCCCACATGTGACTCATGCTTTGCTTCATGGCTTTTATTTGGCTTGGATGAAGCCACATGGCTTCCCTATGGCTCATGCTTGGCCTTCATGGCTTGCATGAAAGAGGAGAGGATAGGAAGTTCAAGTAGGAAAGAAATTTGGTGGCTTACATGTTGGTTGATTTAATCATGGGACCTTGAACTTTAGGCTTGATTAATTTGATCATATATGTCTAAAATATGTCATGTGGGGTTTGGTTTGGTGGGCTTTTAGGATGGGTTATGAAGGGTTGATTTTGAGCTTTGATTTGGTCTTTTGATTTAATGTAAATGGCATTAAAAATTAATCGTGGTGAATTTCATGATGCCTTGAATCCATCATGATGAAGTTTAGGACATAAATTTGGTGAAATTGGACTTGTCATATGGGTTCAAATTTGGTGAATTTAGGGTATGGGTTGAATTTTGTTGTAGGGTTAAGGTGAATTCAAATTTGGGTTCATAGAAAATTGGTTTGAAAATTTAAAATTCGGGGAAATTTTGGTGATTTTGGTCAATTTGGTGGGATTAGGGTATTTTGGCAATTTTAAGAATTTTGAGTAGTTTTGAGAATTTTGGGGTAATTGGAGCAGTTTGAAAGAAGTTTGGTGTATGGTAAAGTGTAGAGAGGTGTAAGTGTGTGGAGTGAGGTGAATGTGTATGTAATGTGATATGAATGTGTATGTAAGGTGAAGTGAGTGATGCGTGGGAGAGATATGGGGGTGATGTAAATTATAGTAATGTATGAGTTGTGTGTGAGTTTTGTATAGGGTAAGTGATGTGGTATATGTGAATATATATGTGAATTGTAGTGGTGTGTGTTGAATGCGTNGATTTTATCAAGGCTAGGAAAAATCCCAAAGATTAAATTCACCAATTTTCACCAAATTTTGTAATTATTTTTTAAAATAATTATAAAAAATCNACTACTTTAACTTCCTCTTTGTTTTTATCTTTAGGATTAATTTCAGTGTTACTAGAAAGTGTTCCCTATAGCCTATTGCTAAGTGAGTTAGCAATTTATCCTAGTTGATTCTCAATATTTCAAATTACAATTTGATTATCAATGTTATTATATGATGTGTTCACCATTTCTTGTAAATTGTGAAGTTCTTTTGGTTTTCATATTTTTCTTATAGTTGTTCTAACTTAGAGTTAGTATCGTAAGTTAGTAAATTTTCAGATCCTGAACTACACACACAAAAGAAAAAGTTCAGAAAATAAAATTAAACAAAACACTATATAATAAATTTTTTTTTATTTTAAAATATTTTTAACACACAAAACAGACACTTATATATTTAAACAACATTATGATTTTCATAAAATAAGTCTACAGTTCAAATAAAATTTCTAAGTCAAAAGTTCTGACATTTCTTTTTTTCCCCAACAATGGAGTTAAAAACGTGATCCCTGACATAATGAATGCATTCTTAGTGTGTACTTACTTCAATTTCAATCTCAGAAAACAACGTCAAAAATTTGATGTCGTTGTGGTTTTGCAATGTTTAATTCTTAAATAATTCTTGTTTTATTTCCAAAATTTGATTTTACATACTAGGGATACTACACAAGTGCACGTATCATTTAAAGTAATAAAGGACTTTCTTTTTAAGCCCCAAGGATTGATCCCATTGGGAAGGTTAAAACTTTTTTATGAAGTTAGTAAAACTTTACTTAAACTCCACACAATTATCTATGAAATAAGGTCGCAAGTTTATGTGAAAAAAGAAGTAACTAAATCCTACAAATCTTATTTCAAAGCTTAAAGAAAATGATAAGTGTTTCTAAACTAGTTAAGCAGAAAAGAGTTCAAATTATGTAAAAGTATTTCCCCTTATAATGAAATTATAATCAGTGTAGGAATAAAATGTTTAAAGGTTTAAATGAAGTTTTGTAATCAATAGGAGCAATCATATTCTTTACCCTCTTCACAGTAACCAATGAACTACCTTATCACCCACCAGATTAATGTGATTCTTGTTAGTTGAGGAATACATAGTTTTCCCGAGTCATTATGCCTTTACAACAAGTTTTAACATACCAGTTGACAAGATTGTATATGTACCTTAAGTACGAAGTAATGAATCATCACAAGTATGGAATAAGAGAGATCTTAAATAATTATAATCCTACACATGATTAATTCTTATTTTAAGGAGAAAGATAAAGAAAATTACTCATATCTCATAAGGATAATATAACAAAACATGATTTATATTAAAATTCAGGTTCACAGAATAAACAAAAGTCAAACAAAATATAAAGTAGTTATCTTAAACTTCTCCCTGAACAAATCCTTTAAAGTTCCTTTGAAGTATTCTTCAAACTCTCCTTACAATTCGCTCCAAGAAACAAATAAAACAAAGACTCCCACTAAAAGCTTAACAAAAGTCTCCACACACACAAAAACAAGACCCACGCCACCCACTCTTGTTGCTCTTTGGCTTCTCTTGACTCCTTTTATGATAGCTCACGAAATCCCTAAGAGTCACTTCAGATTCCACTTTAAAATTCATCCAAATTCAATGCATATTAAAGAAAACTGATTTTGGCGCCTAAGAACCACCCTTCTAGAAACCCTGAATAACTGACTGACGCCTAACTGCCAGACCTTGGCGCCATGGCACTGGAGTCTCCATATTTTTCCGCCTAAGCGCCAGAAGCTGACGCCTAGGTGCCAGTTAAGAAATAAGCTCTTTGCTCCATTTTGCTCTATTTTCACTCCTTTTTCTAAAAAAACTCCATCTCTTATACCTGAAACAAAAAAAAGTAAAATATCTTCCATTAAAGTGAAATATCATTAAAAATAAGCATAAAATGTATAAAGAAGAATAACACATTTTAAGGCGTATCAATGTGTAGGATGGGCTTGTAATGTGGGCTAAATTTTGGGCTTGTAATGTGGGCTCAATTGTGGGCTCAAGTTGAAGTGGTGATGGGCTTTTTTTAAAATCATTTGGGGAAGGCCTTTAAAAATGGGCTAGATGAATAATTGTCCTGAAAGGGAATTTATTTTGGGCTTAAATGTGATGAAATTGAATTTGAAATGGTTTAGGTGGGAGTTGGGGGTAAATTGAGAATTTTGGTCAAAATTAGGTTACTTTGGTAATTTTTGGAAATTTAGAGAAATTTGGTTAATTTTGAGGAGTGTGGAGTATTTTAGATAAATTAGATAATTTGAATGGGTTTAAAATTATTTTGCTGAAGAAATGAGAATTTTGGGGCCATAGGGATAGTTTGAGAATTTTGGGTGTTTTGGTCAATTTTGGGAAATTNAGAGAAATTTGGTTAATTTTGAGGAGTGTGGAGTATTTTAGATAAATTAGATAATTTGAATGGGTTTAAAATGATTTTGTTGAAGAAATGAGAATTTTGGGGCCATAGGGATAATTTGAGAATTTTGGGTGTTTTGGTCAATTTTGGGAAATCTTAGGTGGTTTTGAATGAAGTTTTGTGTGAGATTGGAAATTTGGATAATTTTGGCAATTTTTGGGTTCTAAGGGTATTTTGGTAATTTTGGGGAAATTTTGAGTAGGGTAAACATGTAAGCCATGAAACCTCCCTAAAGCCATAAGATCCATATGAAAACCCATTTGATTCCTTCACATGTTGGTCCTAACCATCTTAACCAAAGGTCAAGTACTTGGGACCACCCATATGAGTTTCCAAAAGAAGTTACAAGGTAGGTCAAGTGTAAGTGACTTTAAGGTTTAGGGTGTATGAGAAATTGTGATAGGTTCAAGTGTATGTGTGCGAGAGACCAAGACCAAGCGACCTAGGGTCATCATAAGGCTCCACTAATTNAATTTTAGGTGGTTTTGAATGAAGTTTTGTGTGAGATTGGAAATTTGGATAATTTTGGCAATTTTTGGGTTCCAAGGGTATTTTGGTAATTTTGGGGAAATTTTGAGTAGGGTAAACATGCAATCCATGAAACCTCCCTAAAGCCATAAGATACATAGGAGAACCCATTTGATTCCTTCACATGTTGGCCCTAACCATCTTAACCAAAGGTCAAGTACTTGGGACCACCCATATGAGTTTTCAAAAGAAGTTACAAGGTAGGTCAAGTGTAAGTGACTTTAAGGTTTAGGGTGTATGAGAAATTGTGATATGTTCAAGTGTATGTGTGCGAGAGACCAAGACCAAGCCACCTAGGGTCATCATAAGGCTCCACTAATCTTATAAGAATCACTCTTGAGTTTTCACATGTTAGTCCTGACCATCTTAGCCAAAGGCTAAGGGCTTGGGACCACCCAGATGAGACTTCACAAGAAGAGTCAAGCAGTGTCTAGATATTCTATATGGGTGGGTTCTATCACTAATACTCTAGGATTGTCAACAGGAAAGCCCAATGGCTAGATCATAGGATTCTAAAGAAGAAAGATTGGACCTCACGAAAAATGAGGTCAAGAGGTGGTCACCATACCTGTAGAAGTTCAGAGGAGGAGAGTTGTGAAGCCAATTATGTGGTGAAATTCTTCAAGGGTAGATTTAAATGGAATAGGATTTGGGTCACTTTTGGGTTTGACTTGGGTTTGGTTCATGCATTTGGGTTGGGTTCATCCATTAAGATGGCTAGGGATGATGATCGGATTGGGGTCTTGGTTTGACAAGTCTAAATCATAGAGATTAGTGTTCAAATATTGGTTTAGGTAGCAAGAGTAAGGTTGTGCTTTTGGCAAGTGTGGAAAATGGGTCCTCCTTTAGCCATAAATGGCTTGATGGCCCACATGTGACTCATACTTTGCATCATGACTTCTATTTGGTTTGGAAGAAGCCACATTGCTTCCCTATGCCTCATGCTTGGCCTTCATGGCTTGCATCAAAGAGGAGAGGATAGGAAGTTCAAGTAGGAAAGAATTTTGGCGGCTTACATTTTGGTTGATTTAATCATGGGACCTTGAAATTTAGGCTTGATTAATTTGATCATATATGGCTAAAATATGTCATGTGGGCTTTCGTTTGAAGACAATTTGGAATTTGGGCTTGGTTTGGTGGGCTTTTAGGATGGGTTATGAAGGGTTGATTTTAAGTTTTGATTTGGTCTTTTGATTTAATGTAAATGGTATTGAAAATTAATCATGGTGAATTTCATGAGGCCTTGAATCCATCATGATGAAGTTTACGACATAAATTTGGTGAAATTGGACTTGGCATATGGGTTCAAATTTGGTGAATTTAGGGTATGGTTTGAATTTTGTTGTAAGGTTAAGGTGAATTTGAATTTAGGGTTCATAGGAATTTGGTTTGAATTTTAAAATTCGAGGAATTTTTTGTGATTTTGGTCAATTTGGTGGGATTAGGGCATTTTGGTAATTTTAATGATTTTGAGTAGTTTTGAGAATTTTGGGGTAATTTGGAAGAAGGTTGGTGTATGGTAAAATGTAAAGAGTTGTCAGTGTGTGGAGTGAGGTGAATGTGTATGTAATGTGATATGAATGTGTATGTAAGGTGAAGTGAGTGATGCGTGGGAGAGTTATGGGGTGATGTAAATTATAGTAATGTATTTGTTGTGTGTGAGTTTTGTATAGGGTATGTGANTCCTCTAGGATTGTCAACAGGAAAGCCCAATGGCTAGATCATAGGATTCTAAAGAAGAAAGATTGGACCTCATGAAAAATGAGGTCAAGAGGTGGTCACCATACCTGTAGAAGCTCATGGGTGGAGAGTTGTGAAGCCAATTATGTGGTGAAATTCTTCAAGGGTAGATTTAAATGGAATAGGATTTGGGTCACTTTTGGGTTTCACTTGGGTTTGGTTCATGCATTTGGGTTGAGTTCATCCACCAAGATGGCTAGGGATGATGATCGGCTTGGGGTCTTGGTTTGACAAGTCTAAATCATAGAGATTAGTGTTCAAATATTGGTTTAGGTAGCAAGAGTAAGGTTGTGCTTTTGGCAAGTGTGGAAAGTGGGTCCTCCTTTAGCCATAAATGGCTTGATGGTCCACATGTGACTCATGCTTTGCATCATGACTTCTATTTGGTTTGGATGAAGCCACATGGCTTCCCTATGCCTCATGCTTGGCCTTCATGGCTTGCATCAAAGAGGAGAGGATAGGAAGTTCAAGGAGGAAAGAATTTTGGTGGCTTACATTTTGGCTGATTTAATCATGGAACCTTGAAATTTAGGCTTGATTAATTTGATTATATATGGCTAAAATATGTCATGTGGGCTTTCGTTTGGAGATAATTTAGAATTTGGGCTTGGTTTGGTGGGCTTTTAGGATGGGTTATGAAGGGTTGATTTTGAGCTTTGATTTGGTCTTTTTATTTAATGTAAATGGTATTGAAAATTAATCATGGTGAATTTCATGAGGCCTTGAATCCATCATGATGAAGTTTAGGACATAAATTTGGTGAAATTGGACTTGGCAGATGGGTTCAAATTTGGTGAATTTAGGGTATGGTTTGAACTTTGTTGTAGGGTTAAGGTGAATTTGAATGTAGGGTTCATAGGAATTTGGCTTGAAATTTTAAAATTCGGGGAATTTTTGGTGATTTTGGTCAATTTGGTGGGATTAGGGTATTTTGTTAATTTTAAGGATTTTGAGTAGTTTTGAGAATTTTGGGGTAATTTGGAAGAAGTTTGGTGTATGGTAAAATGTAGAGAGGTGTAAGTGTGTGGAGTGAGGTGAATGTGTATGTAATGTGATATGAATGTGTATGTAATGTGAAGTGAGTGATGTGTGGGAGAGATATGGGGTGATGTAAATAATAGTAATGTATTTGTTGTGTGTGAGTTTTGTATAGGGTATGTGGNTAATTTAGTTATAGATTTTAAAAAATTATCATTCTAAGTTTACTCAATGAAGATCACATAACTCCATAATCTTAGGTTGCTAAGGATTATAATATACATAGTCAATAAAGGTAGTTGACAAAACTTGATTGAATGATCCTTATCAACCACTATGAATTACATCATTCAATGAGATATTATAGATATGGAGTAATTATATATCTAAAGAGATTAATTTAGATCAAACTTAGCTTAACAAAAGACTTTATGCTTTATCAAGTATATCCTATGCTTGAAATCTCAAGAGGCAAAGCTGTTGAGGAATATACGAGCAATGTATGTGATTATAATTTAATGGTATCATTAGTGGTGAACTAACCTGTTTGAGAGCTCCAATTATAAACGCTATTTTGTGGAGCTATTTTATGACTAAATCTTGTATACAAATTACATAAGTTATCTTCTTACTAGTGTGAAATCATTTGAGTCATCATAAAAATTCAATCAATACACTGACTATCTATTAGCTTTGATCAATCTTAAATTTATCATCTTTAATAAATAATTGTGGGGTGAGAATGAGTTTCACTCATTACTTGAGTTGATTAATTTTATGTAAATATTTTAAATGCATATTTTAATTTATAAATTTTATTTATAAAATAGATTCTCGCAATTAAAATATTCTATTAACAAGACCATCATCAAGCAAAATATTTACATCATTCATAATTTTAATTTTAATTCAAGTTTATCTTTGAATATTAGTATGGTATAAGTCTTGTTAGCTCCAATCCTATTAATGATTATGATTGCAATGATCAAATGTGATTCAATCCCCTCAAATTTTACCTTCATTTAGAAGATCACAATAGCCGACTTGAAAGCATACATAGTTTAATGGTTTTGAATTTACTTATTGAAATTATCTAGACATTTATTAAAGATGTCCAAGTTTAATTTTAAACTTATTTTTAGCCAACACAGTATTCTCACATGTTAGTTATGAATATTAATATATTTTTATGTNTTATCTTTGAATATTAGTATGGTATAAGTCTTGTTAGCTCCAATCCTATTAATGATTATGATTGCAATGATCGAATGTGATTCAGTCCCCTCAAATTTGACCTTCATTTAGAAGATCACACTAGTCGACTTGAAAGCATACATAGTTTAATGGTTTTGAATTTACTTATTGAAATTATCTTGACATTTATTAAAGATGGCCAAGTTTAATTTTAAACTTATTTTTAGCCAACACAATATTCTCACATGTTAGTTATGAATATTAATATATTTTTATGGCATTTGTGGGCATTCTATATATTTCAACCTATAAAAAAGCCTCATGCTCAAAATATTTACATGTTATTAAGGTGATAAACATAGACAAACACTAGACTTGCTCAAAANAAAAGCCTCATGCTCAAAATATTTACATGTTTTTAAGGTGATAAACATAGACAAACACTAGACTTGCTCAAACNTAATTTAGTTATAGATTTTAAAAAATTATCATTCTAAGTTTACTCAATGAAGATCACATAACTCCATAATCTCAGGTTGCTAAGGATTATGATATACATAGTCAATAAAGGTAGTTGACAGAACTTGATTGAATGATCCTTATCAGCCACCATGAATTGCATCATTTTATGACATATTATAGATATGGAGTAATTATATATCTAAAGAGATTAATTTAGGTCAAACTTAGCTTAACAAAAGTCTTTATGCTTTATTAAGTATATCCTATGCTTGAAATCTCAAGAGGCAAAGCTATTGAGGAATATACGGGCAATGTATGTGATTATAACTTAATGGTATCATTAGGGGTGAACTAACCTGTTTGAGAGCTCAATTATAACCGCTATTTTGTGGAGTTATTTTATGACTAAATATTATATACAAATTACATTAGTTATCTTCTTACTAGTGTGAAATCGTCTGAGTCATCATAAAAATTCAATCAATACATTAACTATCTATTAGCTTTGATTAATCTTAAATTTATCATCTTTAATAAATAATTGTGGAGTGAGAATGAGTTTCACTCATTACTTAAGATGATATATTTTAATTTATAAATTTTATTTATAAAATAGATTCTCACAATTAAAACATTCTATTAACAAGACCATCATCAAGCAAAATATTTACATCATTCATAATTTTACTTTTAATTCAAGTTTATCTTTGAATATTAGTATGGTACAAGTCTTGTTAGCTCCAATCCTATCAATGATTATGATTGCAATGATCGAATGTGATTCAGTCTCCTCAAATTTGACCTTCATTTAGAAGATCACCCTAGCCGACTTGAAACCATGCATAGTTTAATGGTTTTGAATTTACTTATTGAAAAAGGCCATTTGCAAAATTCAAAACTATCTAGACATGTATTAAAGATGTCCAAGTTTGATTTTAAACTTATTTTTAGCCAACACAACATTCTCACATGTTAGTTATGAAGATGAATATATTTTTAGGGCATTTGTGGGCATTCTATATATTTCAAGCTATGAAAAGGCCTCATGCTCAAAATATTTACATGTTTTTAAGGTGATAAACATAGACAAACACTAGACTTGCTCAAAATTAGGTTGTTTACACACCTTGTTATTGGTTGGGTTGTATATCATCTCTCTTAAAATTTAAGGTTCATACAATAAGGTTAGTGTCATTTTTAATTTCAATGATATACAATGAAGTTTTAAATTTGAACTTATTGATTTAATTGATAGTTATTATCTTAGTATGAACTCATTATTTTTAAATTTAAATTTAAATTAACTATCCATAGTTCTATTAAATCATATATATCATGTATATTAAATTAATATAATTCACAAATGAGAAAAGAGGTTTCATGTAGGGCTGTCAAAACGGTTTGTTCGCGAATAGATTGTGTTCGGGTCGTTAAGAAGTTTGTGTTCGGCTTGTTGAACACGAACAAAGATTTGTTTGTTAGTGTTCGGCTCATTTTGGCTCGAAATACTACTCATCAATTGAAAGTATAAGGCTACAAAATTTATGTATTGATGAGTACTGTTTTACGAAAATTTAATTGACAATAAGGCTACAAAGAGTTATAACTAATTAAAAGCATTAATTAAGAAAATAGAATTAAAATTATTAAATTAGATTCAAATGATGTTTTAATATAAACAATAATTTTTAAATCACGCCCCAACCCTTAACATCTCATGGCTACATGATTAGGGTTGTCAAAATATTTTTTTGTTCGTAAACAGCTCGTGTTCGACTCACTAAGCAAACAAGTCGAACACAAACACACTTTTTGAGCTCGAAATATAAACGAGTCTAAGCAAACAAGCCTAGACTCGCATGTGTTCAACTCATTTACACCCCTAGTTTCATGCACTTCTTTTTTTTCCCCGAGTTTTCAAGCACTTTATACGAACAACAATAGCAGTAAAAACTCCTGTCATTTTCATCGTAGCAAATTTTAAATCGCTATAATTGTTAGCATTGAAAAGTCTTTTAACAGAGGTTTTAAATATTTTACGGGTTTTTTAAATATTTTTAGCAGCATTTTATAAAAGTGCTGTTAAATTTTTTTTTATTAAAAAACTAATTAGAATTAGAATAAAAATTAAAATTAAAATGTATAAAATATTATTTTAAATTTAATGTTAAAATAAACATTTATAATTTCCTTTGAAATTAAAACATATCATATTAACTTTAAATTCAAAATAACAATATTATACATTTTAAAATAAAATTTATTTTAATTCAAATTACAATTTAAGAATACAATTAATAAATTATTTTAATTTTAAAATATTTTTTTATTACTTGGAATGTGGGAATATTAATTAATTTAAAAATAAATTAATAGTGCATTAATGTCGATGTGACACATGAAGTGGCAAATCATTTTTAAATGAAGATATCTAATAATATAATGAATGTAAGCATAACTTGAATCACAAGATTACGAATTTAATTCTAAAATATTTTTCAGATTAATATAGATTCTATTAAAGAAATATAAATATATATTTATAAATACATTATTTAATATATTATATTGTATAGTTATGAAAAGTATTTCTTATTGAATATTTATATCAAATAAAAATAATATTTTTTTTAGAATCAAATATCTTACTTCTATTATAAGAAATATATTGTAAAATGTAGGGTTGTCAAAAAAAAAAAATAATAAAAAAAATAATAATAAAAAAAAACTCGTTGTTTGCTAACAGTTCGTGTTCGGGTGTTCGATTTGCTCGATAAGTAAACAAGACANTATATATATATATATATATATATATATATATATATATATATATATATATATATATATATATATATGTTGCTCCAAAAGATCAAAAGTTGGAGATTTGTTGCTCCAAAAATTCTAATAGGCCTTGTGGCTAATAGTCCTCCATATAATAAGAGAGTATTCATTATTAACGCTAGTCATTAGTATACTAATTCTCAACATATACTAGCAATAATTTAGTTATAGATTTTAAAAAATTATCATTCTAAGTTTACTCAATCAAGATCACATAATCCATAATCTTAGGTCGCTAAGGATTATGATATACACAATCAATAAAGGTAGTTGACAAAACTTGATTGAATGATCCTTATCAGCCACCATGAATTACATCATTCAATGAGATATCATAGATATGGAGTAATTATATATCTAAAGAGATTAATTTAGATCAAACTTAGCTTAACAAAAGACTTTATGCTTTATTAAGTATATCCTATGCTTGAAATTTCAAGAGGCAAAGCTGTTGAGGAATATACGAGCAACGTATGTGATTATAATTTAATGGTATCATTAGTGGTGAACTAACCTGTTTGAGAGCTCCAATTATAACCGCTATTTTGTGGAGCTATTTTATGACTAAATCGTGTATACAAATTATATAAGTTATCTTCTTACTAGTGTGAAATCATTTGAGTCATCATAAAAATTCAATCAATACATTGACTATCTATTAGCTTTGATTAATCTTAAATTTATTGTCTTTAATAAATAATTGTGGAGTGAGAATGAGTTTCACTCATTACTTGAGATGATTAATTTTATGTGAACATTTTAAATGCATATTTTAATTTATAAATTTTATTTATAAAATAGATTCTCGCAATTAAAATATTCTATTAACAAGACCATCATCAAGCAAAATATTTACATCATTCATAATTTTAATTTTAATTCAAGTTTATCTTTGAATATTAGTATGGTATAAGTCTTGTTAGCTCCAATCCTATTAATGATTATGATTGCAATGATCGAATGTGATTCAGTCCCCTCAAATTTGACCTTCATTTAGAAGATCACACTAGTCGACTTGAAAGCATACATAGTTTAATGGTTTTGAATTTACTTATTGAAATTATCTTGACATTTATTAAAGATGGCCAAGTTTAATTTTAAACTTATTTTTAGCCAACACAATATTCTCACATGTTAGTTATGAATATTAATATATTTTTATGGCATTTGTGGGCATTCTATATATTTCAACCTATAAAAAAGCCTCATGCTCAAAATATTTACATGTTTTTAAGGTGATAAACATAGACAAACACTAGACTTGCTCAAACTTAGGTTGTTTACACACTTAGTTATTGGTTGGGTTGTGTATCATCTCTCTTAAAATTTAAGGTTCATACAATAAGGTCAGTATCTTTTTTAATTTCAATGATATACAATGAAGTTTTAAATTTGAACTTATTGATTTAATTAATAGTTATTATCATAATATGAACTCATTATTTTTAAATTTAAATTTAAATTAACTATCCATACTTCTATTAAATCATATATTTCATGTATATTAAATTAATATAATTCACAAATAAGAAAAGAGGTTTCATATGGGGCTGTCAGGACGGTTTGTTCGCGAACAGTTCGTGTTCGGCTCGTTAAGAAGTTTGTGTTCGACTTGTTGAACACGAACAAAGATTTGTTTGTTCGTGTTCGACTCATTTTGGCTCGAAATACTACTCATCAATTAAAAGTATAAGGCTACAAAATTTATATATTTATGAGTACTATTTTAAGAAAATTTAATTGACTATGAGGCTACAAAGATTTACAATTAATTAAAAGCACNATCAATTAAAAGTATAAGGCTACAAAATTTATATATTTATGAGTACTATTTTAAGAAAATTTAATTGACTATAAAGCTACAAAGATTTATAATTAATTAAAAGCATTAATTAAGAAAATAGAGTTAAAAGTATTAAATTAGATTCAAATGATGTTTTAATATAAACAATAATTTTTAAATCACGCCACAACCCTTAACATCTCATGATTACGTGATTAGGGTTGTCAAAATAATTTTTTGTTCATGAACAGCTCGTGTTCAGCTCGCTAATCAAATGAACTGAACACGAACACACTTTTTAAGCTTGAAATATAAACGAGCCGAACACGACCTGAGCCTAGACTCGCTTGTGTTCGGCTCATTTACACCTCTAGTTTCATGCACATCTTTTTTTTCCCGAGTTTTCAAGCACTTTATACGAACAACAATAACAGTAAAAACTCCTGCCATTCCATTTTCATCGTAGCAAATTTTAAATCGCTATAATTGTTAGCATTGAAAAGTCTTTTAACATAGGTTTTAAATATTTTATGGGTTTTTTTAATATTTTTAACAGCATTTTATATTAAAAAATCTTATTAGAATTAGAATAAAATTTTAAATTAAAATGTATAAAATATTATTTTAAATTTAATGTTAAAATAAACATTTATAATTTCCTTTGAAATTAAAACATATCATATTAACTTTAAATTCAAAATAACAATGTTATACATTTTAAAATAAAATTTATTTTAATTCA
The DNA here is from genome assembly GCA_002079205.1 of Phalaenopsis hybrid cultivar. Classification (NCBI taxonomy): domain Eukaryota; kingdom Viridiplantae; phylum Streptophyta; class Magnoliopsida; order Asparagales; family Orchidaceae; genus Phalaenopsis; species Phalaenopsis hybrid cultivar. The sequence goes on along the minus strand of JXCR01140262.1, from coordinate 47,190 downwards.
AATTACAATTTTGCAATACAATTAATAAATTATTTTAATTTTAAAATATTTTTTATTACTTGGAATGTGGGACTATTAATTAATTTAAAAATAAATTAATAGTGCATTAATGTCGATGTGACACATGAAGTGACAAATCATTTTTAAATGAAGCTTCCGATGTCTAATAATATAATGAATGTAAGCATAACTTGAATCACAAGATTACCATAATTCTAAAATATTTCATATTAATATAGATTCTATTAACGAAATATAAATATATATNAATAAATTAATAGTGCATTAATGTCGATGTGACACATGAAGTGACAAATCATTTTTAAATGAAGCTTCCGATATCTAATAATATAATGAATGTAAGCATAACTTGAATCACAAGATTACCAATTTAATTCTAAAATAGTTCATATTAATATAGATTCTATTAACGAAATATAAATATATAATTATAAATAAATTATTTATTAGCTTATCAATATATTATATTGTATAGTTATGAAAAGTATTTCTTATTGAATATTTATATCAAATAAAAATAATATTTTTTTAGAATAAAATATCTTACTTCTGTTATAAGAAATATATCGCAAGCTGTGGGGTTGTCAAAAGAAAACTCGTTGTTTGCGAACAGTTTGTGTTCGGTCCGTCAATGAACTCGTGTTCGATTCGTTCAATAAGTAAACGAGACGAACACGACCAAATTTTTTTCGTTCGGTTAGTTAAACGAAGCAAACACGAACAGTAATTTGTTCGCTCGTGTNTAAAATATCTTACTTCTGTTATAAGAAATATATCGCAAGCTGTGGGGTTGTCAAAAGAAAACTCGTTGTTTGATAACAGTTTGTGTTCGGTCCATCAATGAACTCGTGTTCGATTCGTTCGATAAGTAAACGAGACGAACACGAAAATTTTTTTTTCGTTTGGTTAGTTAAACGAAGCAAACACGAACAGTGATGCGTTCGCTCGTGTTTGAATCGTTATTATTCGAAATATAAAATAATTT
>JXCR01140262.1:9273-40018 GCA_002079205.1 Phalaenopsis hybrid cultivar | reverse complement strand
ATATATATATATAGACACTCGTGCACACATATATTGAATATGTAAACTTTCATTTTTGCATATATGCCCCATATACCTCCATATGAAAAGTTATACTTCATTTTCTAAAGTCAAAGTCGCGCCATTTTTGATATGTTATGAATGATTTCGATAGTATAAATGTAAGAAAATAAAGTATATGTATTAGAAATGTAAATACATAGGAATTTGGTGGCATGAAGTAAATTTCTTATATATTTACATTTATATATGTAAAAAAAAAATGGCATTTTCATGCATAGCACACAATTCTTATATATTTACACATCTCAAATCTAAACTTTGATGTTTAATATTACATTGTAAAGACGAATTTGACAGCCTTATTGATATTTCAAATTCTTTTCAAGTTTACTGGACGCAGATTTGTATTTTAAAATAAGCGATTTACCAGAAGATTCGCGATGGTGGAGCAATAATTTAGTATCTTAGTGTTGGACGAAGATTTAAAATACACACAGATATAAGAGAAGTAGGAGGAGACATTTCAACTTTAAGAAACAGGAGGAGATATTTCGACTTTTTAATTAGAAACCCTAGAAAAGGGAAAGAAATTATGTGACCTAGCTTAGTTGAAATAATTCACTATATATATAATTGTGAGTATATTGACCTACTTTTCTCTTGAATAGAGAAGATGGAGTTATAGTGTTGATGTATAATGGTAATTCATCAATAATAGTCATAATCTAGTTGTAGTTCTTGGTGATAATAATGATGGCAGGTTGCAAGGGTTGTAGTTTTTTGTTATGAAGATTGTAGTTGAAAGTTGTGATAGTAGTTGGGCTTGCAAGACATATGTGGTAGGTTCAAAAGCATCAATTGCCCAAAGCGGTCGTTGTAGGGAGTTGCGATAGCACCCTTAAAACACAAAGGTCGGAGTTAGGATCTGCATGAGCTGTGAGTCACAAAGGTCATAGTTAGGCACATAGGTTGTAGTGTTGAGCCGCAATAGTTTTAGTAGGTTGTAGAAGCTAGATTTGGAAGCTCCAGTAGCTGCGATCCATGTAGAGCATAGTGACGAGCTGCAATAACGTTCGTAGGCCATAGAGATCAAAGTTAGGAGCTGCAATAGCATTAGTAGGCTGCAGAGGCAAAAATTGGGTGTTACGCGATCTATGAATCACGTTGCTCATATAAGTCATAGTGATGAGTTGTAATAACCCACGTAAGCCGCAGTGGTCGAATGTGGGAGCTGCATAATCCGTGAGTCACGTAGTTCGTGGTTGGTCACAAAGTTTGTTGTGGTGAGCTATAATAATGTCCTTAGGCTAAAGAGAGTAGAGTTTGGAGTTGCATGAATATATAAGTGGGGCATCGTTGCATCATCTTCGGGGTGCATCATTACACCATCTCTTTGAATCGTTGTTACACCAACTTCAAACTGTTTCATTGCACAATATTTGGGGCATGTTGTTGCACTGTATTTGAGGCACATCAATACACCATATTTGAGGTTTATTGTTACACCGTATTTGAGAAGTGTCGATGCTTCATAATTAGGTTGCATTGTGACAATGTGTTTATAATGATGCAATACCCGATAAAGTGTTTTATTACTTTGTGATGTTGGTTGTGACTCTGTACGGTGCTTTGTAACTTTGTATCGTATGTCATGACTCCACAAGGAGCTTCATTACGATCAGTTGTGGATGGTCAACGGGGGCCGGCTAACAATGATCAACTAGGAGCATTTGTCAAGCCTTTGGTTTAAAAATAACATTGGAATTCAGCTCCTTTTTCTCAGTCCTTCTCCAACTCCAACTCTTTCTACCCTTTCTTAAAGTGAATAGGAATCTATTTAGAGAGTTTGGGAGAGTCAACCTTACAAATAAGGAAGAAATTTGGAGCACTCCATGAGATAACTCAGAGAAGCCCCCTTGAATAAACAAAGTTGTGTGGTCATTTGAGAGTCTTGACGATTTCGAAATTGAGTGATCTTAGACTTGTTGGATTTATCTTATAGAGATGCTAGATTTGAATGTAAGATTTTCAGATTTAGATTATATTTAATCTTACAATTAGGCCAAAAAAGATTTCAAAAGTAATTTAAAAACTTGATTTGGGCTAATTTGACTTAGATTGGCCTAATTTCAATGACATTGTGTTTGTCTCATTGAGCAGATCATTTTGACTATAAGTTTATTGAAAAATTAGTTTTGGATAATTTATGCTTTGAGTTTAATTGTTTCTTGCTAAAAAAAATGCTCTAAGATTCATGTTACCTGTATCGATATTCATAATGAATGATAAAATCTGTTGATGATGTATCTGTTGTACCAAAAATTTTGGGTAATTTTGTTTGTTTGTCTGAAAGTTATTAAAATATTAAAAACTGGGCAAAAATATGAGATTTGAATTTTTTTGATTTTTTTATTGTTCAGCGGTGAAGATGGTTGATAACACTCGATGGAAGGTGGTGGCGATGATGTGGCAAGAGCTTGTGGGTTGCCAACAGAGTGGGTCGAGCAAGTGCTACGAGTCAAGTTGGTACAGTGAGTTGAGCCTACAACCGGGTCGTGTGGCCGTGTGATTGACTCGCACGGTCGCGTCATCTACCCGAGTGGTAGTGTGATCTGCAAGTGGCGATGTGATCAATCACATGGCTACACGATCGCATGATCGTGCTATTGCGTGAATCGTGATCTATATGTGTGAGATTCTAGTTGATTTGGCTAGATCAGACGGTTAGGGTTGCCAACAGAGTGGGTCGAGCAAGTGCTACGAGTCAAGTTGGTACAGTGAGTTGAGCCTACAACCGGGTCGTGTGGCCGTGTGATTGACTCGCACGGTCGCGTCATCTACCCGAGTGGTAGTGTGATCTGCAAGTGGCGATGTGATCAATCACATGGCTACACGATTGCATGATCGTGCTATTGCGTGAATCGTGATCTATATGTGTGGGATTCTAGTTGATTTGGCTAGATCACACGGTCAGGGCTGCTTAGCACTACAGCGACAAAAGATTGAGATGGATCTGTGTGAGGATGTGATCCAACAGGTAATTTGGGCTGGATCAGGTGGTAGATGTGGGATAATTGTAGCAGACCTTGATTTTGGCTCTTTTGGATATATTTTGGCCCTTTGAGCCTATAAATAGACCAAGAAAAAAAGAGAAAAGTAAAGTTTCCCAACCTTTTTGTATGATCAATGGAGCTCTCTCTACTTGCTAATTGGAGTCTCCCAACTTGGTTGTATGATTGTGGCTTTTTTAAGGCTATAACTAGGCTAAGAAGAGAAGAAAAAATTGGAGTCTCATAGCATGTTTGTGGAAACAATAGAGCTCCTTCGACTTGCTAATCAGAAGCACCCTTTTTATGTTGTTGTGATCCATTTAGAGGGAAATTTTTCCACTGCTGCAACATTTTTTGGATGGAATATTCTGTGCAACTGTTATATTTTTTTAAGGGATTTTTAGTGCATGGATGGTATTTTTTGGACGGAATTTTTTGTGTAATTGTTACATTTTTTGGAGGGGATTTTCTATACATATATGACTTTCTTTAGAGGGGAATTTTAGCATCATTATGGTATTTTTCAGAGGGAATTTTCGTGCAACTGTTGTATTTTTTGAGGGGATTTTGCATTGCTATAAAATTTTTTGAAAAGTATTTTTTGCACAACTACTGCATTTTTTGAAAAAGGTTTTTAGCACCGCTTTGGGACGTCAATGTCCGGGGAATCCTGACTCCTTGAAAATTACTAGAAGTTCCAGAATTCTGATCAAATGTGCTGAAACCCTTTGAAGATGAGCTTAATCTTTTTCAAAGCCATGGAAGACAGAGCTTGCAAAGTTTGACCACATCCTAGGTGAACACAAGAAGGTGAACAAATATTGTGCAGGACACATGTTGTCATTGATGAATCGGCTAGTAAAGTGTCGGGACAACTTATGGTCTATGACGGTATATTTTACCAATAACACTGAGAACAAATGGATACTCAAGAAGATTGCGGGAGACACAAGATAAACTTGATTAAAGCGCAGAGAATTTATAGGCTTTTCATGCGAGGATTTTAACCTTTGGAGAAGAGAATATAAAGTTGTGATCATCATGGGTAGGAAGAGAATTTTGTTTGTGGATATGGCTTAAGGTCTATCTGTCATGTTATTATATTGTAGTTGACCTTGAGGACAGCTCTTTGATCTAGGTGGGAGAGAGCGGAGAAGCTAAAAACAACTTGTAAAAACTTCTAAAGATGAAGAGGCTATTGAAGCAAATTGATGTATTTATTTCTACTATCTTGTTATAGGTTTTATACTGGTGTGTATTAGCATTTACAACTTTTTACACGCTTGATGTGACATTCATACATGACGATAGTGTTTGAATGTACTTTTTTTTGCTTGATACTTTGGTAAAGTATTTGTCTGTACATCTCTGGATACATCAAAAGAATTTTTACATCACTCTTGAGGTTGCCTTTTCTTTTTTTTTTTTTTTTTGAAGTTATCATTACATCTCTTATGGGATGATTTCGCCCAACTTCTAGGTGTTGTTGATGCCTCCGTCTCCGTAGTAGAAGCACTGTGACATCAAACTCTTTCGAGGCTTATGCTTTCTAAGATTTTTTGGTATCTCAAATATGTAGAAGTCTACAATTGAAGTTAGTATATGTGCTTTGAATAAAGAATAAATATGCACTTTTTGAGGCTTATGCCTTCTAAGTTTTGTGCCTTCGAAGGTTTGTGCATTATGAAGGTTGTGACTTCTGAGACTTGTAACCTTATGAGATTTTTGAGTGAAGACCCCTTTTACTCTCATGTAATCTTTCTAGTGAGGACCCTATCTACTACTAGCTTCCCATTAATACTTACCTATTGGGCTCATTTTCTAGTGGTATAGGTGGATACCTTGTATGCGACCATAAATGTTTAACATTTCCTAGGTTATTAGTCAAACCTTTTTTGCTTGATGTTTGTTGCCTATAATAAAAAAAATTGATGACAATCCACCAAATATTTTTTATCTATCTAAGGTTGTTACTTGAAAATCTCAGTTGATGACGGTAGCTTATTATAAAAAAGGTTGATTCGCGTCCCCTTAAAATCTATTAAGCCCAAAATAAAGTGTAGAGATGTTTTGTGCTTCTTGAGATTGGGGCATAGGTTGGAATGGACTGTACTTTTCTTTGAAACATGATTACAATCATACTCAAGAATGTTCTTCAAAAAAATTTTGGTTGCCACTTTTGAATTTGTTTTCCCCCAATGGGGATGTTTCTTGTAAAGCAACCCATATAATGAAAATTAAAGAGATCAGCTTCCTGATTCATTTGAAAAGAACCACTACATAATGAAGGTGCACCTTAGGATGAAGGTTGCACCTCATTCCAAAAGCACTTCTCAAAGATTTAATGTCTGAATGATATGTAGGATGACTACCCTACCACATTAGCACTCAGGATGTTAACATTAGTGTCCTTTTAAAATTATAGTGAAGCTTGCCCAAGCCTAAAATTAGCTTTCATATACTTTGTGTCTGAATAAGATGCGAGAAGGCAACCTCACCATAATACTGACCGAGATGTTAACTTAAATGACATTTTTGGATTGTAGTGAAGGTTGCACCCATATAGAAAAAGGCTTCATAAATGATCTTGATGTATATCAACAACAAATGAAGCAAAGACTCAACATTCTAGGCTTCTAGACCATGCCCAACAAGACATTGTTTCCCACATATAATATCAAGCTAATACTTCTTAGAAGATTCACAGTGGTAGAGTAATAATTTAGTAGCTTAGAGTTCAAAAAATATTCAACACACACACACACAGATAAAAGATAAGTAACAGAAGGAGATGCCCCAATTTTTTACATGAAAAATCCTAAAATGTGAAAAAATTTTAACCTTATTGAAACAATTCACTATAAAATTGTGAGTACTTTGGCTAACACTCCTAAAATGGAGATGATAGAGTTACAATGTTGATGTACAATGGTACTTCATAAATAATAGTTGTAATATATCTTTAGTTTTTAACGATAACAATGATAGTAGACTGCAAGGGTCACAATCAATTATTGTGAAGGTCATAATTTCTCATGGATCTTATAGATTATGATTGTAGCTCTAACTCATTGTAGAGGCTATAGTTGAAATTATGGTAGTAGTTGGCCATGTGGGAAATAGGTGACAACTTCAAGAATGTCGGTTTTTCATAGCGCCCTTAGTAAGGAGTTATGATGACATATTATTTGCATCAACTTTTGATGTCATGAGTATAAGGTGCCTACCTGCATGACTTGATATGGTCTAAGATTTGTTTGTAGTATCCCGTACCTCAAGACACCCACCCGAGCCTCTCTGGCACTTGTTCAGGGCAAGAAGCTATGGTTGGTGGTGATTTAGTCGTACCCAGAGAACCTACCATCAAGAAGGTACATTCAGGATGTGAGACATATTCAGTGCTCATTTTGGTGTTTATAAGTCACCACATGTCTGTTTGGAGCCTCCCATGACCAAAGGAAGTCATAACTTCCTTCCATGCACGCTACAGGAAAGATAGGGTTTGGGAGACACTACAAGGTGATGATTGAGAATTGTGTTTATAAACAGTACAAGACAATACAAAATACAATAAATAACTTTTTCTCTGAGAAAAGAGATGAAAATTTCTCACCAAATGGTTTTCAAGTGCTCCTTGTAATGCTGAGTGTATCTCATTACGAAATTCTCTCAAATTCCACTCCAATCTCTCTAATAAAGTGGAAAATACCAAACCCTAACTCTACATTATGACTCCTCTGCCTTCCTTCTCTTTCCAAGGCTTCAGAATACTCTTTAATGCTTCATCGAACTGCTTAAATCGACCTCATAACTCCCCAAGTTATGTTATAGTAACTACCAAAAACTGCCCAGAAATTGGCCAGTGCCTAAGCGTAGGCCTCTCAATTTGTTTGACTGGGTTCTAGCGCCTAGGCGCCACTAAGTTGGCGCCAAGGCACTTCGGTAGGGCACCTTCGTGCCCAAAGGCTGGCGCCTAGGTGCGAGTTTGCTGGTTCCAATATGCTCTGTTTCACCTTTGCTTCCTCTATTTTAGCTCCGATTCGTTCCATATGTCCTACGTGTTATACCTTAGAGAAAAATACAAAAATACCTTTCATTAAAGTGTAATTTCATCCATAAACGGGTGCAAAAAGTAAGGGAAATTAAGCACGCTTTAGAACATATCAGAACACATTGAACAAAAAGGAAATTTAGTGGAGCAAAGTAAAATCTCCTTCGAGGTTAAATTTTTCATGTGAAAATATTTTCTACTATTGGTTTTCCATGAGATCTCTTTGGTTTTCTTTTATTTAATTATTGATCAATTTAATTCATCCATAAAATTGGTTTGAGATTTTTATGGGTTTAATTGTAAGTTGACGTGCTTTTTTTTATCTTCTTTTACTTTCAATCCATCCAATAAGAATATTGAAACATCATGTGATATAATACTATTAATCGTAGGCTAAAAGAACAAATATGGTAACGCTCAGTCACCTAGTGTAATAAAAATATTGACAATAGGAGATTGTAACCTCTTAAAGGACTAGAGAATTCTTATGAAACTTTGCATGATTGAACCAACCTAATTGTAATAAAATTTTTCAATTTTTCTTACGACCATGGGTGAGGCCATGGATGATTTGTCTCAAGTTATCAACTATGATTGGAAATCCATTGAAAGAATATGAAGGATTCATTCAATTTAAATCAAAGGGACATGAATATTACTACAGAAAACAAACCATTACAGACATGGATTTTTAATGTAGCAAAAATTAAGATTAGCAACTTTAAAATTCCAAAACTTTGACTCTTCAAACTAGACTAATTAGGACTAACAAATTAGAAATTTCATTTGACTTGAAAATTAACAAATTTCCTGTTGGATCAATACACAAACTCAAAACTCTGTATATTAGNTTTGTTTTAGATATCTATGGTCAAATGTAATGGAATGTGATACTAATTTTATACTTTGTAATCTAAATTTTATTTTTAAAAACTCTATAGGGGCTTATTTGGTTGTTTTTGGATAGAAACTATGGTTTGGAAAATGTTGATTTATTTTGTTATTTTAGTTTGGGTGAGAAAGTAAATTTGGAATTTGAGAGTTTTGATGAAATTTGTATAGTGTTAAAGCCTTTTTTGAAAACATGTTTTTGATATTGAGTAGAAAAATTAGTCCTAAGTACATTTTAACGCAGAAAAGTGAAACTAAATTAAGATTTTTATAATTGCATTTTTTATCGACAGCTAATCAAAAGAGCCTTAGTGAGCATTTATATTGTTTCACTGATAAAGAAAAATTGTGTGTTTATGTGTTTGTGTGTGTGTGTGTGTGATTGAGTGAGAGAAAGAGAGAGAGAGAGAGGAGAGAGAGAGAGGAGATCACCATTATATTTTATAACACCCACTTATATTTTTTTTCTTGAATTGCATATGTCATCAAAGATGTCTTGCAGATGTTTCTAAGAAAACCCTCTAAAATATGAAGATAAAGCACCACCTCTAAATGTCTCCAATATGCTACATTCTCTGCAAGAAGACAATCATTTTGTTACTGTGGAGTGAGGTATATAATCTATGCAAGATAAGACTCTGGGTTTCAAAGTTTGGGTTTGTGCATTTTAGTTTGCAAAACAAACTATAGGTTATAAGCTTTGAGCATTGATAACAATGGCTTAGAGTTAGATTAGGGATAACCAATTGAATCAAGTTGCCCCAAGCTCAAGCTCATACTTGATTAACTTATGAGCAAAATAATGGGCTCAAACTCAAACCTGTGGCTTAACAAGTTCAATTTGCAAGATCATTAATGAGAAAAGTTTGAGCTAACTCATGAATCAACTTAGCTTGCTTACACCTCTAGTTGGGATCATCCTCTAAGTCTAATGCACCACATAACTTGCAAGAGGGTAGTATGGCATATAAAGAGAATGTATTGATATATAGCCTTCACCTAATAATATTTTTAAGCTCGAGCGAAAGACATTATGTATAATAAAAATCAATTAAAGTTCTTGAGAGCAAAATTGTGTGATTGAATATGTTTGAAAGTAATAAAGGGAGAAGAAAAATAAAAATACAAAGATAAGAAATTTATGTAATTCAAGATTGCAATATATACTAATAACACAGCGAAGACAAAAAAAATTCACCATACAGAAAATTATTACAAATATAGGGCAAACTAATCTTATCTCATTTAAATAAATATGGTTGGTCAAGGATATGGTGAAGAAGTAGAGATGTCATCTTTTTTTATGTGGCTTTTATCCAAATAGTTATTATCATTTTTTAATGAGACTAGGGCTATGAGCTCTTATAAGGAGAAGATGGGAATTAGTTATCCAAGGAGACAACATATTCTATGAAGAGTTATGTGCAATCTCATTCATATTTCGGGAGCAAACTCTTACATATGAAGGACATGTGTCATTTTCCAATCATTGTCAAATAATATGCTCTCTAGCAAAATCAATAGTAGGTGGAGATAATTTGCATGGCTAATCTTGATGGTTTGGTTGTCCAACACTCATAATGATAAGGCTAAAAATATAGAAAATAACTTTCACCTTAAAAACAGTATGTGTTAGGGTGGTTAAATGTGTAGTAAATGTCATATATCCCAAATATGATCAACAAGGTGTCATAAGGAGTGTTGAAATGATTTTGATGAGGTCTAGTTTCCCTCATAGATCTTGGGATCTAGTCATAGTACCTTCTTTTTTACTATCATAAAATCTAGTGATGGGACCCACCTCACTAAGAAATTCTAGCCACTTCTTGACACTTTTATGAAGTCTCACATGGGTGGCCTTAAACTCTCAGCACTTGGTTGAGTTGGTTTAGACCAACAGATGAAGCTCAAAGAAGAGTTCCCATAAGACCATGAGGCCCTAAGAAAACACCTTATGACTTGGCCACTCACCTTGCTTACACATGCACTATACTCATGCTACTCACTTTCACATTCACATCACCACATCCACCATACCCTTTTCACCACTTAACATCACCACACCTCACACTCCATTGCCACCTTCACAACCCTAAATCCACCTAAATTCCAAAATTAACAAATTCCCTACAAATTCCCAAATTGCCCAATTTACACCTAAATCCACCTCAAACCCACTTAAATTTTCCAAACTCCTCAAAAAATTCCTAAATTACTCAAAATACCCAATTTTTCACCCCAATTATCCAAAATTATCAAAATCCACAATTTCACTTAAAAATCCACCAAAATCAATCCAAGCCACCAAATCCACTCCAAATCTACCAAAATTCAAAATCAAATCTAATCCCACTCAATTTCAAGCCCAAGTCCAAAATTACCCAAATTCATCCCAAGTACACTTTAAACCCAAAACCCATCAAAATTGAACCCACATGTCAAATCCAATGTCACCAAGCCCATGCCCTAAATTTCATCATGATCAATCTAAACTCCACCAAACCCATGGCCAATTTTACAAGACAAATTTATCATAACCCATTTCAAAAGCTCATCGAAGCTAAGCCCAAGTCTAAGAATGAATTAAAATAATAAGCCCATCATGATAAATTTCAAAAGGCCCTTCATGACAAAACTAAGCCTCCTCATCATATTGAAAATTAAATTGAATTTAAAGTGCATAATTTCATCATTTTAAATGTCCAAAATTGAGCTCATGACCAAGTAACACAAAATGCATAAATTACCAAAAATTCTACTTCATGAAAACTAGCCAAGCCCCATGCAAGCCATGAAGCCTCCTCCAAGCCACATGTGATCCACCTTAGCCATGCATATGTCATCATTTCTTAAGTGGCAAAAGGAGGGACCTCTTTTAAGGTCTCCTAAAAAGAACCTAACCACTCCCATGCTTCAACTAAGCCCATGATTAAGCTCTAATCCCTACGATTGAGACTTGTCCACCAAAGCTCCCAGGCTGACCATTAGACCTAGGCACCTTGAGAGTGACCCAAACCCATTTCTAAGAACCAAGCACAAGTAAAACCCAAAAGTAGCACAAATCCCATTCCACTTCAATTCAAACCTTAGATACTTGTCACAAGCCAATTGACTTAACCTCTCCCCACCATGGCCAAACTAGTCGAGGCTTCACCTCTTGGGCAAAGGTATAAGCTCAAAACCTCTAATTTTGTCTCAGTTTTGGTCTTTTATGAAGAGAATGAACAATCCATGTCCACCTAACATATAGATGTGTTCGCATCATTTAGATGAAGCTATAGAAACAAACCATACTTAATTTGGTTAAGTACATAGAGGGATCTTAGCTTTAGAGTGTGGACGGTTCTCGAGTTATGATTCATTGGGGGCGATGAACAAATGTCATTCATTTCCATATATTTAAAATGGACGGTGCAAATCGATTCAGACGGTGCATCGGCTTGTTTAAAGATCCAGACCGCAGGATGACGAGGCAACCCACGTGGAAAGCGCAACCAACCGCGGGATGACGCGTAGTCTTTCAAAGACGCCAAGGTGAGTCAAATGTCGTGTGGTTAAGTAGATAAATCAGGATTTTCTAAATTAATTAAATATAAAAAATTAAATATAACTTTAAAAAAATAATATCAGGGTGTAGAAAAATCCGAAAAATAAAAAAAAATACCCTTATGCTCAGTAAACAGATGAGAGTTTAAAAAACCTAAAATTAAAAATAATTATTTTATATTTAATTATAATTAATTAAACACTTCATAGGCCATTTTAATCATAAGTAATTAAACTTTAATCACCATAACATAAAATTTTCAGAACTCGTTCTTCAAGAGCCTAAGGATGTTCTCTAATTTTTCAAGGTCAGAGAACCTCCCTAGCACCAAAAACCCTAATTTTTTATGACAATTACCTCTGTTTAATTAAAATAATTATAAAAAAATAAATATGAGTTAGAAAATAAGAAATAAGTTTGGTTAGTNTTATTAAATAATTAATTTTCTTAAAAATTAAATTCATTTGAATTTCAAAATTAAATAAATTCNTTATTAAATAATTAATTTTCTTAAAAATTAAATTCATTTGAATTTCAAAATTAAATAAATTCAAAAAAAAAAATTCTAAAATAAGTTTTGGAGTTTTTAGAAACCATAGAGCTAGCTCCTTTAATTTAAATTGAAAATTATTTAAAGTTCAAATACTTTTTAAATTATCTCCTCATGATTTAATTAATTCCTATGAATTAAAAATTCAAATCTCCTTCTATTCATAACATTAATTAATTGATTAATCAAATACTTCATATATTTTGCATCACTAGTTGATTGAATATAATTTATGGAAGTAATAATTAATTAATTAATTAATTTCATATTATTTTAAATATANGATTGAATATAATTTATGGAAGTAATAATTAATTAATTAATTAATTTCATATTATTTTAAATATATTTTTTTATTAAATTCACCTTTAATTAAGCAAATTTTTATGTCATAATCGTTCACTCTCTTGGTTGGCCATCTATATCATGAATCTGATTTAGTGAAATTGAACACAATTAAGTTTTAAAAATCAAAATTTTGCCTTAAATAATTTTTTCCTCTTTTCTCTTACCTTGGCCAACCACTCTTCTCCTTTTTAATACATGAGATATAATATACTTTTTTGACTTAAATTATATGCACACTTTAATTTATTCCATATATAATCTAAGATCAAATTAGATATTAATTTAAATTATATACTTTTTTTATTTACCTAAAATTTTTAAATAACTAATATTGTTGATTAGACATGCTACATATATAATCTAAGTTGTTTAAAATTGTTTCAAGTGTAGCTTGATTGTAAGTAGGGCTGTTAAAAAAGCTTGTTGTTCGCAAACAGTTCGTGTTCAGTTCATCAATAAGTTCGTGTTCGATTCGTTCGATAAGTAAACGAGACGAATGTGAACAATCCTTTTTCGTTCGGTTAGTTAAACGAATCAAACACGAACAGTGATGCGTTTTTTCGTGCTCGAATTGTTATTGTTCGAAATATAAAATAATTTAAAATAATTATATACAAAAAGATTTATGATATTTTAAAAAATTAAATTTTATAAATTATAATATATAATAAATTAATAATAATAATAATATATTAATTTACTATATTAGTAATATACTAATATAGATATTATATATTAATATAATATAAGTTATATAATTAATATAATATTTTATTTATATATATTAATATTATGGATGTCAAACTAGCTCGTCATTCGCGAACAACTCGTGTTCGGCTCGTTTTCGGCTATTTCGTTAAGAAACGAACACGAACAGTGACTTCACGAGTAATTTCNATTTTATTTATATATATTAATATTATGGATGTCAAACTAGCTCGTCATTCGCGAACAACTCGTGTTCGGCTCATTTTCTGCTATTTCATTAAGAAACGAACACGAACAGCGACTTCACGAATAATTTTGAACACGAGCTTATTTCAAACAAACTATATTTCAAACGAACCGAACACAAACACAAGCTCTGTTCGTTCGTGTTCGGTTCATTTACAACCCTAATTGTAAGTATTTTAATTTATAAAACGCTTTGTTGATATTTACTTGCTTACAAAAAAAAAAGGAGTTTAAATTGTTATATTTGGTTATTTACAAATTAAAACTATTATCGTCGGTTGGCAGGAGACGGTTGTGTTTTGGTCGTTCGGTGGCAGAGACAAAGAGTCGATGTAATAAAGAAAACATAAATATGCTGATTTTGAAATTCGCCAAAAAAAAAAACTAAAATTTAAATTTAAAAGTTTAGGTAATTATTTGTTTCAAATGTTTATGTTTTAAATAGGAAATTAAGAAAAAATTAACTTAATATATATATATTTTTATTTTATTGCCCGTTTTAGTATAAAATGAGCTATTAAAAATGGGTAACACTTGTAATTAATGAAAATAATTAGACTAATTAGAGATTATTTATTAATTTTTATCATAATTAAGGTCATTAAGATTTTCTTCGTGTTTAGTTTTTTATGAAGATTAGGTATACTATATTTAATTATTTATCCAATAAGAAAACTATCATAAAAATATTTTAAGATTTGTTAGAGATTAATTCATATTTTAATGCTTTTATTTTTTAAAAATTTTGATCACAATAGCCTTGGAAAATATATAATTGAGTGAATAACCTTTTTACTTAAAATTTAAAATTATTAGCAATTAATTTACAATTAAGATAAATAATATATGATAATTAATTTATTTGTATTAACAATGGCTGATTTTTGGTATTAGACTAGTTAAAAATTGATTAAATTTAATTATATTCACTACTTATTGTTAATATTATTCTAGGAGGGTTTAACTATATTATTAATTAGTTGCTATAATTAAGGTGTTAATTATTATTATTTCATGTAAAATGTGATTAAAATTTTAATTGAGTTTATTTCTAATTATTTAAAATTTATATATTTTTCAATTGGAAATTTAAATTATTTAATTAATCAAACTATAATTAAAAAAGATTATCAATGAAGCAAATGTATTATGATGAAGCATCAAATATAATTAAGTTAAGATCGATTAGAATAATTAGGATTTAGATAGATTTATAATGAATTAAGGAAATAATATTACTAATGCCTTTTTAGGAAGCACGACATTTGCGAGACATGGCATGTTTGGGCCTACTAGAAATGGACTAGGCTTTTGTAAGCAAAGTCCGGCCCAATTGTTTTCATCCAGGTTGCTGCTCATTTCCGTGAAAAAATATATATTTTTTATTTTGGAAAATTTACATGCATATCACTTAAAACTTAGGTATTTACGTGTTATAAAATCTTGGTCTCACGAACATGCTACATTTGTGGTATACATGTAAATATGAATGTATAGGGTTATATAGGTAAATACACAAATTGTATGATATGTATGTAAATGCCTCTATTTTTAGGGATCGTTCAACCTTCAACACCTAACTTCCACTGCCTATTGTTACTATCAATCATAGTTGTTCAATTGCCAACATTTAATTATTATCATCAAACGAACCCTTGGACCATCGTTGTCGGATTGCCACCATTAGATCATTACTAATCGTTGAATCGATACTACCCTATAATTGTAGCTGGATTACTCTTGGACTATTATCATTGAACTATGATCTCCAACCAACTGGCCATCGCTTAACAATGGTAACTTTATTACCATTGCTCAATCATAAGCGCCTAACCACTGTGATATGCTGCTATTGTCCAATCGTTGTCACGTGACAACTTTCATTGAACTTTGTTATGATCGTCCAACCCAGGTTCAATTGTTAGACCATCACTCAATTAATATTGTTGAAACTTAAATACATAGTTATAATCACCCGGCTATTGTCATTCAACCATAGTTGCCTAATGATCATCAAGTGATTATGATGTTTTAACTGTCAGCTAACATAATTCTCCGGCCACTATTGCCCAACTATTTCAACACTGACTAACTTTATTGCCAAAATTTGCTTATAACATTGATGCACACAATTAATATACACATGGTGAAATTTAGATTGAGAATAGAAATGTCATCGGTGTCGGGCATATGCTTTGCCAGATGAAACGTCTAAAAATTACAACTTTTTCATATATATTTTATGCTCATTTTTAATGATATTACACTTTAAATGAAGGTATTTTATAAATTTTTTGCTTCATGTACAAGAAATTAACTTTTGGAGAGAAGGAAGCCAAAATGGTGCAACTTCGAGTAAAAACAAGCAAGAAAGAAAACTCTGACCTGACACATTTCGATAAGTCTTTCTATGCTTAATCTTTTTTATATTTCTCATCCATTTTTGAATGAAATTACACTTTAAAGAAAGATTGTTTTCATGCTTAGTTTGTAGGCATAATTGTTAGGAGCGAAACATAACTGAAACAGGATGAAATTGAGCCAAACGGAGCGAAACGGCGAAATTGCTGCAGGGTGGCGCCAGTGGCGCCAGAGGTGCCAGAATCCAAAGAGCATTTGAAAGAGGCGCCAGGATCAAAAGAGGAGCATTGAACCCCAGTAAATAGGCGTCAGAGGAGCCAAAACATGCGGCTGAGGTGCAGAGACGGTTATGGACGAATGTTTGGCAGTTTTTGACTATTTTTTAGATGTTTTAGAAGGTTATAAGTAATTCAAATGCCCCATGGAGTGGTTCAATGATTCTATACATTTGGGAAAGGATTTTGAATGAAGAGATATGACTCTTGGATAAAAAGATTTGTCTCATGGAATGACAAGATGTGTCTTTTGGGAAAAAGAAGGATTTTTGTGTCTCTTTAAAATAAGGAGGTTAACGCCTCTCATCAGGTGTGTATGTTAGAAAAAAAAGGAGGAATGTTTATAGATCTTAAAATATGAATAGAAATGTAGATTTCTACCTTTTTGGGGAGATTGGTGTGGGGATTTTGAGAGAATCTGTAAGGAATTTTACAAGCATTGCATGAATTAGTGGGAGAATTTGTGAGAGAGATCTTCATATTTCTTTCAAAGAGAAAAAACTAAGTATTATACACTTCATTATCTTATGATTTTGTAAACACTTATCTAGTGGATTTGCTTTGATGAATGAAATTTTCTGCTGTGTTTTCTTCTTGCTTTGTGATTAGTTTTTCTTACTTGTTCTTCTTGTTAGGAAATAGTGGCATGAGAAGATTATGTCGTTTCATTTTACATTTCTTTTGCAATGAGTAGGATTCATGTGTAGCATTTTGGGATGCATGTTAGTATGTGTTTTAATTATAAATGTGATGATTTTTACTTGAACTTCATTTGCATTGCAAAATGTTAAAATTTAGGTTTGTTATAATGTTAAAATTTGTTGAGAAACATAAGATCCGAAAGGGATATGTTTTCTACACCAAAGTAAGAATCACATTCATTTCATGGATGAGAATGTAGTCAATGGGGTTGAGTACAGATAAATAGGGAAATATACTTTGATATGCGTAAAATTAGAGATTTTAAGGTGACAGACTAAAACCACCAATTTTATCCAGTTGTTTGGAAACTAAAGCGAGATGTTAGCCCTCAGGCAAGGAGGAAGTGAGAGCTCTGGAGGGAGGGCCAATATCCTCCCAACCTAACCACAGATATTAGAGACTAAATTTTGGATTAGACAATGTTCTTTATAGACTCAACAGATGGTAAAAAATAACATTGCTCATATTTTGAACATACAATATTTATTGTATCTCATTTCTATACATTATCTAACTCACTACATAAGAATAGTAGTTTTTAACATCTCAAAATTTTCCAAACCAGTTCATCCAGAAAGGATTATCTTTAAAATTAATATTTTCATTTAGAAGCAGTTGTTTGTTATTTTAAACATAAGATTTACATTTAGGAGTATTTTTTAGAAAAACCACTTAAATCGACCTTCCAAAATAAGGACTGATAGTAGATTAGAATTAGTCAAAGGGATTTCTTACATCGCTTCTCTGTGGGATCGATACTAGGGTTTTTAAAGAAAGCCTTATATTACTTGAAGCAATATGTGCACTTGCGTAGAACCTTTAGTGTGTGAACTATTTTATATATTTTATAAAATTTTGATTTTGCACACTAACTACTTAATATAAATTGGGTCAAGTTTTTTGTCATATTTTTGAAGCAAAATTACTGCGTAGTTTCGGGACATGTCAAGTTTTTTGCACTGTTACTTGGGATTTAAATTTACATAAAACAAAAAAAAAACTAAACACACCAGGGGCGCATCACCATACAGGGGTACGAGCAATCGAGAAAGTTATCGTACCCATTTGCTTGAAATAATTTAAAGATTTGTGCCTTCTGGGTTTAGTGATTGCCGAAAGTGAGCTGAGTGGACACAAGGCTTCAGATGTTGCTCAAGATGAACTTTAGTTTGGTAGGTATTGGGTTATCGGCTGGTAGAGGGGTTTGTTGAGCTATGGGATTTTCGCCCAAGGAGGTAGTAGAGGAGGATGTGTCATGCCAAAGGGAGGAGGGGTGGTGTCATGAGACTATAGTAGCTCTGATACCATGAAGAGTATCGAGAGAACATGAAGCAAGATATCAACTTTTCATTAAACCCCACATTTACTTTTTGGTATAGTAAAGCAACATATAAAACAAAAATGGTTACAAGAGGAATGGTCAGGATTAATTAGTTGTTGTTAGATGGTCTTGATTTGTCGTGCATGGAGCAGACAAGGGTGTGCAACATGCGCTTGTTGTAGGTGTCATTACATAAATTAGTCCCTAAATCACTTGAAACTAAATAAACATGAGATGATATGAAGCAAATATAATGTTACATAAAAGATATTCTTCCATGCTTGAAAGTTTAAAATAATTGATTTAAACCCTAAAAGCTATAAATAAACTCTCCCTCTCTTCACTTGAGGGGGAAGAAAAAGAAGAAGAATTCCAAATCTTGTTTTGAACTGAAAACCACACGATAACTTCATCCTTTGTAGTCACTGACCACTGTTGACAACCGTCTATCGTCTCTACTTGTCGCCCCTGACCTTCTACTGATGACGAGCACTGCTTGTAACCATTGCATTTCAACTACAGCTGTAGCATGTTACATTCGTATTGAATAATCACGGATAATTTCTGGCCTCCATAATTACTAACCATCATCAACACTTATCGCCGCCGATCACTGCTTACGATAATGTAGTTAGAATATCGCGATTATTCCTTATACCTATAATTTTTTATATGATGTAAAATAGTAACACCGTTATCCAAGTTGTGAGAAATGGTGCACATTTGTACTTACACACATAGTGGAATGCATTAGTTGGTCTACACAGTGATTTTTAACCTTTCCAGGTTTTTCCAAATAAAATCTCTTGGTGTCTCCTCGTGTTGTGCAACGCTAAAACATTAAATTATGATTCAACAACAACAAATTTTTCCCACACGCATCAATATTGAATCAAATCTACAAGATCTTAATACTAAGAGAAGCACCATTGGTTTTATCTAAATGTTGGGTGCCACCATTTATCAATATTTCTACTTTTCACTCAATGACAAAATAAATACAACTAAAATACCTCATGAAGTTCATTCCAATGAGTTAAATACTCTAGTTGATGTGCTCATAAAACTCATGTCCATTAAAAATGTATAATTAAAGCCTTAATTAATCTTCATTAAGTAGATACATAATGAATGTTATCTCAATGTGAGGGATTGTTAAGAAAATTATCTACCATGATCCACTTAATTATAGCATAATTAATCTATCTACCACCATTAATTAGCCTCTACAATTTAAATGCCTAATCATTATTAAGTATCATATAACATGATGTTGGTACTATATTATCATCCCATAATAAAAATAAATAAATAAATAAAGCATATATTTACAACAAAATCTTCTGAGAAATGAGGTTGGTTCAAGAGCTGCTGAAGAATAATGGCAGAACCTGTAGCAGCGTCACTCTGTTTTATTTTCTTATCTTTTTCCAGCTATTATCTTCCTTATTTTACTGTACAGTTGCTCAAAAGGTGCTTTTTAAAAGACAATCAACATATAAGGCTGTCAAAATGGCTCGTTGTTCGCGAACAGCTCGTGTTCGGCTCGTTAAAAAACTTGCGTTCGATTTGTTAATTTTGTTCGATAAGTTAACGAGCTGAACATGAACTAAGATGTATTTGTTCGTGTTCAGCTCTNGAGAGAGAGAGAGAGAGAGAGAGAGAGAAGAGAGAGAGAGAGAGAGAGAGAGAGCGAGAGAGAGAGAGAGAGGAGATCACCATTATATTTTATAACACCCACTCACATTGTTTATCTTGAATTGCATATGTCATCAAAAATGCCTTGCGGATGTTTCTAAGAAAGCCCTCTAAAATATGAAGAGAAAGCACCATCTCTAAATGTCGCCAATATGCTACATTCTCTGCAAGAAGACAATCATTTTGTTATTGTGGAGTGAGGTATATAATCTATGCAAGATAAGACTCTGGGTTTCAAAGTTTGGGTTTGTGCATTTTAGTTTGCAAAACAAACTATAAGCTACAAGCTTTGAGCATTGGTAACAATGGCTTAGAGTTGGATTAGGGATAACTAATTGAATCAAGTTGCCCCATGCTCAAGCTCATACTTGATTAACTTATGAGCAAAATAATGGGCTCAAACTCAAACATGTGGCTTAACAAGTTCAATTTGCAAGATCATTAATGAGAAAAGTTTGAGCCAACTCATGAATCAACTTAACTCGCTCACACCTATAGTTGGGATCATTCTCTGATGCTGATGCGCCACATAACTTGCAAGAGGGTATTATGACATATGAAGAGAACGTATTGATATCTAGCATTTACCTAATAATATTTTTAAGCTCGAGCGAAAGACATTATGTATAATAAAAATCAATTAAAGTTCTTGAGAGCAAAATTGTGTGATTGAATATGTTTGAAAGTAATAAAGGGAGAAGAAAAATAAAAATACAAAGATAAGAAATTTATGTAATTCAAGTTTGCAATATATACTAATAGCACAGTAAAGACAAAAAAATTCACCATACAGAAAATTATTACAAATCTAGGGCAAGCAATCTTATCTCATTTAAATAAATATGGTTGGTCAAGGATATGGTGAAGAAGTAGAGATGTCATCTTTTTTTATGTGGCTTTTATCCAAATAGTTATTATCAATTTTTAATGAGTCTAGGGCTATGAGTTCTTATAAGGAGAAGATGGGAATTAGTTATCCAAGGAGCCATCATATTCTATGAAGAGTTATGTGCAATCTCATTCATATTTCGGGAGCAAACTTTTACATATGAAGGACACGTGTCATTTTCCAATCATTGTTAAATAATATGTTCTCTAGCAAAATCAATAGTAGGTGGCAATAATTTGCAAGGCTAATCTTGATGGTTTAGTTGTCCAACACTCAAAATGATAAGGCTAAAAATATAGAAAATAACTATCACCTTAAAAACAACATGTGTTAGGGTGGTTAAATGTGTAGTAAATGTCATATATCCCAAATATGATCAACAAGGTGTCATAAGGAGTGTTGAAATCATATTGGTGAGGTCTAGTTTCCCTCATAGATCTTGGGATCTAGTCATAGTACCTTCTTTTTTATTATCATAAAATACTAGTGATGGGACCCACCTCACTAAGAAATTCTAGCCACTTCTTGGCTCTTTTATGAAGTTTCACATGGGTGGCCTTAAACTCTCAGTACTTGGTTGAGTTGGTTTAGACCAACATGATGAAGCTCAAAGAAGAGTTCCCATAAGACCATGAGGCCCTAAAAAATTATGACTTGACCACTCACCTCCCTTACACATGCACTATACTCATGCTCCTCACTTTCACATTCACATCACTACGTCCACCATACCCTTTTCACCACTTAACATCACCACACCTCACACTCCATTGCCACCTTCACAACCCTAAATCCACCTAAAATCCAAAATTAACAAACTCCCTAAAAATTCCCAAATTGCCCACTTTACACCTAAATCCACCAAAAATCCACTTAAATTTTCCAAACTCCTCAAAAAATTCCTAAATTACTCAAAATACCCAAATTACCCATTTTTTCACCCCAATTATCCAAAATTATCAAAATCCCCAATTTCACTTAAAAATCCACCAAAATCAATCCAAGCCACCAAATCTACCAAAATTCAAAATCAAATATAATCCCACCCAATTTCAAGCCCAAGTCCAAAATTACCCAAATTCATCCCAAGTACACTTTAAACCCAAAACCCATCAAAATTGAACCCACATGTCAAATCCAATGTCACCAAGCCCATGCCCTAAATTTCATCATGATCAATCTAAACTCCACCAAACCCATGACCAATTTTACAAGACAAATCTATCATAAACAATTTCAAAAGCTCATCGAAGCTAAGCCCAAGTTTAAGAGTGAATTAAAATAATAAGTCCATCATGATAAATTTCAAAAGGCCCTTCATGACAAAACCAAGCCTCCTCATCACATTGAAAATTAAATTGAATTTAAAGTGCATAGTTTCATCATTTTAAATGTCCAAAATTGAGCTCATGCCCAAGTAACACAAAATGCACAAATTACTAAAAATTCTACTTCAAGAAAACTAGTCAAGCCCCATGCAAGCCATGAAGCCTCTTCTAAGCCACATGTGATCCACCTTAGCCATGCATATGTCATCATTCCTTAAGTGGCAAAAGGAGGGACCTCTTTTAAGGTTTCCTAAAAAGCACCTAACCACTCCCATGCTTCAACTAAACCCATGACTAAGCCCTAATCCCTATGATTGTGACTTGTCCACCAAAGCTCCAAGGCTGACCATTAGACCTAGCCACCTTGGGAGTGACCCAAACCCATTTCTAAGAACCAAGCCCAAGTCAAACCCAAAATTAGCCCAAAGCCCATTCCACTTCAATCCAAACCTTAGATACTTGTCACAAGCCAATTGACTTAACCTCTCCCCACCATGACCAGTGGCAAGCCCAAACCAGAGAGCCACTCGTGAGCCAAAACCCAAAATTCCACCCATCAAAGGTGGCTTACTCCCGTTGAACCCTTGCTCCTGACTCCCCTCCACATAAGACCCACCTTGTACATTTTGACTTGGATAATTTATCACCATAGCTAGACCTCTAAATTGACCATCCCTCATGGCCAACTAAGAAGGTATGCACAAACCATGGGTAAACTCTGTGAAATTTCTCCCAAAACTCCTTGCACTCATACGAAACTCATCCCCATCATTCCTAGCCCTTCTTCCCCGCTAAAAAACCCTAATTTTCCAACTAAAAACCAAGACTTTTTGGCCATTTATCAACTCCACCAAAACATCAAATTGATTATTTCAAAAGCTTTCCCATACTTTAAAATCACTTCCCAAATCAAAATCCCTCTCTGTTGTGGCCTCTAACCTATTGCTAGACCGAACCTGGTCCACCATTTACGTCATACCTTGACCCAACCACAAATGAAACTAAAACATAGAGGAAGTTCATGGTGTCAAGGCGAAGCTTCTCAACCAAACCAATCGAGGCCTCACCTCTTGGGCAAAGGTATAAGCTCAAAACCCCTAATTTTGTCCCAGTTTTGGTCTTTTATGAACAAAATGAACAATGTATGTCCACCTAGCATACAGATGTGTTCGCATTATTTAGATGAAGCTATAGAAACACACCATACTTAATTTGGTTAAGTATATAGAGGGATCTTCGCTTTAGAGTGTTGACGGTTCTCAGGTTATGATTCATTGGGGGCGATGAATAGATGTTATTTATTTCCATGTATTTAAAATGGACGGTGCAGATCAATTCAGACGGTGCATCAGTTTGTTTAAAGACCCTAGACCATGGGATGACAGGGCAACCCACATGGAAAGCGCAACCAACCACATGATAATGTGTAGTCTTTCGGAGATACCGAGGATGAGCAGGATGTCATGTGGTGAAGTAGATAAATCATAAGTGATTAAATATTAATCACCATAACATAAAATTTTCAGAGCTCGTTCTTCAAGAGCCTAAGGAAGTTCTCTGATTATTTCAAGATCAAAGACACCCTATATCACCAAAATCCCTAATTTTTATGATAATTACCTCTGTTTAACTAAAATAATTATAAAAAAAATAAAATATGAGTTAAAAAATAAGAAATAAGTTTGGTTAGTTCTCTGAGGTCAGCGTGATTAAATAAAAATGAAAGTTGATCAAAATAACATACCCCAAATTTAGTGGGGGTAAATTTTTCTTATAAAATGCATAGTTTGAGGCANTATATATATATATATATATATATATATATATATATATATATATATATTTATATATATATAACTTAAGAATAATAAGAGCCCCCTCCAAATTCTCTTTTGTTCCACGAGTAATTAAAAATATTATCCTCTATATTTATAATTTGTTTGACAATTTATTTACTTAATTATTCTATTTATTTTTTTTAATTAATTTGTCCAAAATCTATTGTTCCAAAAAATATGCTCTTCATAAATTACATTATAAAATTCACATTTTTTTATTAAAAAAATAAATTTTATTGTCATAGTAATATTTTTTCAACTGATGACTTCCTTGACAATGAAACCTTGAAAAATCATCCTTGGCATTTATTGCTATTTAATAAAAGTACAATTTTTGTCAATGTGATTAGGCTATACTAAAACTAATATTTTTATTTAAAAATTGTCTTTTTATTTTTTTTTATTATTTGGAGGAGTCGGACCTTTGAAGTCATCCATATTTAAGATAGGGATTGATGACGCACGACTGATGGCAGCTCCTAGAACTTTAGAAGGTATTATTGCAAATTGACATTTTATCATTTTTGTAATTAAAAATAATATTTACATGTATTTTTTATATTATTTTATTTAATATCATATATTTCTTAGTTTATTTGATTGAGTCTCACTGTTAAGTTATGTGTTTATCTTTCTAGGTAGATACATAGCTTGAGGTGTAGAGCTCTTTCATCTAGATAAACAAAGAAAAAAGTAGTATTGCAAATAGACATTTTTATTTTTGTAATTAAAAAAAATCCACCCTAATATTTACATATATTTTTAAAATTATTTTATTTATTTATTTATTTTTACAATTTTTCACATTTGAACTTACCCATTTGGCATGATTATATATTTCTTAATTTATTTGATTAAGTCTTACCATCATGTTATGTGTTTATTTTTTTGAGCTAAATACATAGCTTGAGGTGTAGAGCTCTTTCATGTAGATAAACACAGACAAAAGTAGCATTGTAAATTGTCTTTTTTTTTTTAATTAAAAAAAATTTAGTCAGTTCTCATGCCACACCCACCCTAATATTTACATATATTTTTAAAATTATTTTATTTATTTATTTTTTTTATATTTTTTCACATTTGATCTCNATATATATATATATATATATATATATAATGTTTTTGCATACATATTTTTTTACTTATACATGAGAAAATATATTTCTATTTTTGACAGCTAAAAATAGTGGTATTTTTAATGTAATATGAAAATTTAGAGTGGTATAAATGTAAAAAAAAAGTAAATTTTATTTTCTAAACATTTATTTTTTAGCTTCTTATTATATGTTGCTGTTCCATTGACAGGGACAAGCATTAAACCCTAATCCAGTGTATGTGGTAGCCCAATATTTAGCACCAAATTATACATGGAGTGTTAGGTATGGTAGGGTTTAAGTGGGCAAATTAGGTTTTGGTTGGATTAAAAAAGAAATTTATATTTATACCACTCAAAAAATTAGGGTTTACAGGCTTTACTATTTATATCATCTAGCACTATGTTGACTCTTTTAATGGATGTCATTAAGGGTGATGGGGGTAGAGACTTTAGAGATGGTGTGGTGGGGAGGTTTGTGTCGGCTTCGGAGGCTTTGAGGTGGAGAGCTCGATGAGAAATTGAAAAGCTCGAAAGTAGTAATGTGGCGATAATCATTTTGGAGGGAATAAGGCGGTGTGGTCGTTGGCAAATTCAGAATCGTGATGGAGAAAAAAAAAATTTCATAAGGAGTCCGGACGTCCGAACTCTAATAAAATCTTATCATGTGTATTTGATTAGGTCAACCTAAAAAAATGAAAAGCCGCCAATAACACCACTCTAACATCGCAATGTTATTTGCATGGTCCTCTGTGCAGCGTTATTGGCGTTATTCACAGATGTTATTACGGTATTATTGTGGTGTTATTAAAGCTGATTTGCGATAGTTATTGTGGTGCTACCACGATGTTATTTGCGTAGTCCTCCGGGCGGTGCTATTGGTGATGATCACTGGTGTTATTGCGGTGTTATTGTGATGTTACTTGAGCTGTTTTGCGATGTTATTGAAGTGAAACCGTGGTACCGATGGTATTACAGTGATACTGTGGTGTTATTGGAGTTGTTTTGCAATAACACCACAATAAGTGTCTTCTCGTTGTTTTTTTGGTTGATCCAATTAGGTACACGTGGCAAGATTTTATTGGAGTCCGAACTCAAAACTGTGTTCGGACTTCGTGTGGAAAATTATTTCGTGATGGAGAGTCACTAACAGGCTGGAGGCAAAGGTCGATGTCAAATTAGGGGTAACGGAATCATTAGCGTTGTGACAAATGGTTAGGGTATATGTTATTTTTTATTCTATAATAAGATTATCTATTAAATATGTGAAAAAATAATATTTTGAATGTTATGGAAGTAAAATTTGATGAATTTGAAATTTGACCAATTTGGTCAATTTACAAATACACCTCACAAGTTGTTGTACGGGTGCATCACCCCGTGTTCGAGCCTGACAGATGACATCGCCACCCACTCCCCTCTTAGCGGTCGCTCACATTGGGCAAATAATATATTATGGCGAGGGGGATAATTGCAAACCCTAAATTTTATTCTTTCTCTTAAGTAGATAATATTTTTTATAAATTCTCCTTGCTTGATTCTCAACCTTCCCCAATTCCCATAAAAATATCCAATTTAATTAGTTTTTTAAATAATTGAATTAAAAAATCTTTATTTTTTATAATCTTATACATTTATGTTCTNATTTACATCATAATGTTAAAGGAAGAACTAATAAATTAAATCATATATTTGCATTTTAGTGTAAATTTATTGAAAAATGATTAAAAATTAGAAAATATAGGTTTATGTTGAAGTAAGATTTAACTCGGAATCACATCCAAAGAATATAATGTAAATAAAAAGAGAGAAATATAGTATTTTGAGGAAGAGGAGAGAGAGCATATGAAGGGAGGAGAGATCACACAAAAGTGTCATATATTAAGATTTTTTTCATCTTTGGACAAAATGATGCCCAAAAGATACATTTTTTTTTATTGTAATGTTTAGGACTTTGTGAAAAAACGTATTTGAGCCTATCGCGCCAAAACCTTGAGGACTGGGCTCCCCAGATTCTTGTCACCTTTGTTGTCATAGTCAGTGAGCTTGAAAAAAGTTGGCCTAGAGTTATACAGGTGAAACACACAGGGGTATGTTTATAAATATTCAGAAATTCCACATTCTTATCCTTCTGTTGAACTTTAGCTTATGGTATTTTAGATTCGAATAAACAAGAAGATCAGGCTGAGAAGGAAAGCATAAGCATTCACATCTGACTCTAGGGCTGATTGAGAAAATTTTGCTATAATGGGGAGGAAAGCATATGGACTCACATCCAATCCAAGTGGTAGCGAAGGAATCAGATGCCCTGCTCCATTTAAGAGGGTCGTATACCAATTGTGATTGTTGAGTGCTAAGAAAGGATTCAGATGTCTTGCTCCATGTAAGGGGTCCATATACCTATCTTGATTGCTGAGTTCTGAGAAAATGATTCAGATGTTGTGCATCGTTTAAGGAAGCCTTATACATATCCCAATTGCTGAGTGCTGAAAAAAGGATTTGGATGTCTTGCTCCATTTAAGGGAGCCTTATACCTATCCCGATTGCTGAGTGCTGAGAAAAGGATTCAGATGTCTTGCTCCATTTAAGAGGGTCTTATACCTATCCTGATTGTTGAGTTTATGAAATTATGGCAATTGCAAAGTCATGTGGAGATTTTGTGAGATTTGCGGAAACTGGTGGAAAATGTGGGAGTACGAAGATTTGTGAAGCATGGAGATGTCACGAAAGTTTGTGAGTGTGGAGGTGTTATGGAAATTTGTGAAGATTTATGGGGATACAAATATTTTTTTAGGTTTCCTTGGTTCAAAAATTCTCTTTATCTTTTTTTTCTTCTCTTTTTTTGTTTTTATTTTAGTTTTCTTGGTTTTTTTTTTTAATTTTCTTTATCATTATTTCATGTTATATTCATTACACATTTTTGTATCATTCTTTGTCCATTGTAAAACAAAATCAACGTTCAGCTCACGACTTTAAATTAATCGCACAATGTGGCAAACTTAAAACAAGCTAACTTCCATTGAATTACTAAAGTCAAAATGATCTTCATTCATTTTCTTTAAAATCTTGATACTATGGAATACAATATAATGTTATCACCTCGACTAAAACATAATAGTTACATCCTTTCATGAAGTATATTTTTCGACTCTACAACTTCCTTTCTTCCATGTAGCATGTTCTTCCAACCACCTATAGTTGTGTAGAGACCAACCTCACCTCCTAAGTTCTACTCCGGAATAGAAGTTCCCTTGTATACACTTAAAGGTTTGCTATCTCACAACTCTAGAGTTTTTAATCCTTCCAGCTCTGGGTTAGGTCGATAACCAAACAGTGCTTTGCTATCGCCCATTTTTTTAAGGTAACCAAGGCTCTTCTTTGCAAGTCTTCTGGTACGCAGTGCTTTGCTAAATCTGCTTTGTTTCCTTTGAGAACCAAAACTGGTCTAATTGGTAGAGGAATCTGCTTTGTTTCTCATAATTCCCCTGGGCTAACAATTTGCAGTTCTTTGTCGAACATGGTGATACATTTGCTAATAAAGAAGAATGTGTTGAATGGATTGAGAAAGTCATGATGGTCAATGTGAGGCAGATACAGTCCCCTTCCTCGTACATATTGATTATGAAATTGTTAAGCTCACAATCCACTAGCAGGATGTGCCACGGCACCATCATCTTGAACATCTTCTTTATAATTGGCGGAATCAGGTCCAAAAGTTATTTTAATTTCACTGAAGTCAGTTTGAAACTTGATTGTTGATCTTTGCAATATGACACTTTATCATGTTGTTAGGTTCAATCTGCTCACAATTGAGCAAGTTAACTTAGAAGACATTTCTTTAAAATTTACAATTGACGGAGTGTCTTTCAAATTCAGTTTAATACTCCATACCGGTCATGGAGATTTTTTAGGAGATAAAGTACTTCACGGCTTAAACTTGGTGTTTCTTTCTAAACTTATTTTTATGATTTTTGTTTTAGTTTTTTTTTTATTTTAAATTTTGACTTTCATTTTGTTTTGAATTTAGAGCTTTGTTTTGTTCTGGATTTAGAATTTTGTTATGTTTCAGATTGTTTTTTTTAGTTTTTATTTTTTTTAATGTCATTTGTTTTGCATATTATTTTATTTTGATTTCAATTTTTTTTTTTTAATTTTAAACTTAAAATTTTTGTTCATATTTCTTTATTTCAAAGTTTCATATTATCCAGAAAATATTCAGAGTAAAATTTAGCCTAACTTGTTAAAAACATATCAGACTTGGAAGATGAATAAAATGAAGATGAAATGTAAGACCCAGCCTGAAATTGGAGGGCTCTATTTTACATCGGACTCATTTTGATCATATTTGTTTATAGCTCCCAACCTTCCACCCTATTGGGGGTTCAACCCACATTAGAATCAGAGATTCTAGAAACTCTTTATTTAAGGATGATTAAATAAATGTCTCCAGAATGGATGAGTTGAATGATTATACTTGCTCAAAAAAGAAATGAGTAAAGTATATCAGTGAAAGAACAGTAGTCACAGCCTACCATGGACATAGGCACAATACTGTTGTATGAAGACAATGCCACCTAATCAAAGATGGAGAGAA
The DNA here is from genome assembly GCA_002079205.1 of Phalaenopsis hybrid cultivar. Taxonomy (NCBI): domain Eukaryota; kingdom Viridiplantae; phylum Streptophyta; class Magnoliopsida; order Asparagales; family Orchidaceae; genus Phalaenopsis; species Phalaenopsis hybrid cultivar. The sequence goes on along the minus strand of JXCR01140262.1, from coordinate 10,525 downwards.
AAATTTCTCCCCAGCAGAGTCACCAAAATTTATCGGTGATTTTTTTAAAAAAATATATTTCAATTAATATGGATATAATTTCATATTTTGAAAATAGTACNTGCCACCTAATCAAAGATGGAGAGAAAAATTTCTCCCCAGCAGAGTCACCAAAATTTATCGGTGATTTTTTTTTAAAATATATTTCAATTAATATGGATATAATTTTGTATTTTGAAAATAATATATTAATTTTGAAATTTGAAACCAGATAGATCTCATATATAATTCATTTTATGTAATCGAGCGCAATACTACAAGTAATATGTCATCCCATGAGATAAGCATACCACTTGAAAGCAGCCTCGATTATATAAACTAAAAAATTTATGACATTTGTTTAGTATGTGAAATTTATGACTGATAATTTCCCTATCTAATATTAGAATTAGATAAGATTTAAATTATCTGAGTTACTAATTCTCCTATAGAGGCAAACCTCTATAGTTAATTACATCATAGTCAACCAAAGTCATATAAGAAAACTCACGATTAAGATATAGGGTTTTGTCTCAAGAATTCAAAGTTTAGTTTCCATGATTAGACATAGGAAAATCAAGTGGGAATGACTTAAAAAGGAATAGTTAGTTTACAAATCTAAAAGATCAAAAAGTAGGAGATGTCAAACATATCGAGGAAATCTCAGTGACATCTCAAACTAACCTATGGTTTGGCTTTACATTTTGGAAGAGAAGATTAGTTAATATTTCAATCTTGTAATTTATTTAAAAAATTAAGACTTATATCAGCATGACATACGATCATGCAAACGACATAAAAAGATTGGAGTATTTACGCTATACCGAACAACAAACTGGGAACCCTAAAAGGAGTTAGAGCTTATATTGTATGACATACAATCGTACAAAGGCCTAAAAGATAGTGTGAGGGTTTACGCCATGCTAGAAATGCAATCTCAAAGTCCCAAGAGTTTATATTGTTTAAAACTACAAAAATTCTAGTTGAGGTTCATCCTTCGCTTCATGTTCTCTCTTGATCGTTGTCCGAAGTTATCCACCGCTTACTTGCATCCTCATTTTGGTTCATAAAGAGTTTTCTCTAGGCCCATCATTGTGATGGTTTTGGGTCCTAGAAAGTTTGTTTGAATTGGCAAATATTTGCTATTATTTGGTTGTTGAGTTTTGCTGCAGGGTTTCCTCCTAAATAAGTGATCTACTGTCTTCTATCTCAGTGGTCTTTTACATGTATAGTA
>JXCR01140261.1:4095-73689 GCA_002079205.1 Phalaenopsis hybrid cultivar | reverse complement strand
TATGAATGAACTTATTTCTATGTCTTATGAAAGTTGAAAATCTTGTTAGCTTTAATTTTAAACTTTAATTTCAGAAATTTGCTACCTTGTATTTTCTTTTATCTTATTAGTGTTTTTGTTTGTTTTATGTCTGTACCCACAACTTAGAAGTCTAATGAATCTCTAAATGTTAAAAAGTAAGAAATTTGATCAAAATTTAATTTTACTCCTGTTTTTAGTTTTGTACTTATATAATTAGGGTATAAAAATTCTTGTAAGCATGTTATTTCAATTTTTATTCCTGCTTATATAAGACTGCTGCTAAACTGTTTAATCTTATTAAAAACTGAAGTTTGAGGGGAATGAAAAATATTTTCAAAACTTGAATTTTATTTGTTCTCAAATGACTACAAGTTGAATTTGATTTGAAAAGAAAAATGATCATGTATATGAAGTTATATTAGGGAAGTAAAATTTTGATTACAGAAATGAGAGAAAATTTTGTTGNTATTTCAATTTTTATTCCTGCTTATATAAGACTGCTGCTAAACTGTTTAATCTTATTAAAAACTGAAGTTTGGGGAGAATGAAAAATATTTTCAAAACTTGAATTTTAATTGTTCTCAAATGAGCTACAAGTGAATTTGATTTGAAAAGAAAAAAGATCATGTATAGGAAGTTATATTAGGGAAGTAAAATTTTGATTACAGAAATGAGTGAGAAAATTTAGTTAAAATTTTATAAGTGACGTAGCAAAATTTAAATTTAAAAGTTCTTAAATGTAGAAATGATAAATGTAGTGAAACTATCTTTAGTAGGAAAAATTGTATTTTTGAAAAATTTAGAAATTTAAACTTTTATTTTTGATACTTAAATTTCTTTTATTGAAATTAATTTTCAAAGNTTTTGAAAAATTTAGAAATTTAAACTTTTATTTTTGATACTTAAATTTCTTTTATTGAAATTAATTTTCAAAACTATTATTTTGTTTTTAAGTAAAAGAAAATTATCAACTCTTTGCTTTGGGAAAAGGAAGAGTGGAATTCAAAACCATTAAAGGTCTATCCAGATATAGTAATCATTGCCTGAAAAACAAAAAGAAAAGAAAAAAAAAAGAAAAGAAAAGAAAAATAAAAAGAAAAGAAAAAAAAAAGAAAAGAAAAAAAAGTTGAAAAAGGGAGGAAAAGCTTGAGGATTAGAGGCTAATCAAAAATTGGTTCCACATTTGATCTTTTTAAAGTATAAAACTTGAGAAACTCTTAAGCTTAAGGATATAATATAGTAAGTAAAATTATGCTTAATAAAAATTTTTAAGAGAAGAAAATAAAATGCCTAAGTTATATTTTTGGAAAATCTACAAGTATTTCTGAATTAGATAGGAACTCATATTTTTAATACTTTNAAGCTATTATTATGTTTTTAAGTAAAAGAAAATTATCAACTCTTTGCTTTGGGAAAGGAAGAGTGGAACTCATATTTTTAATACTTCGTCACTTTAAGGGTTCCTAAACTTTAAGTTGGTCTAATTCACTAGAATTTTTTCTAGATCAAAATTTTAGAAACTCCTAAACAAACTCATATACATAATCATACTTATTTGGTTTTTAAAGATTGAAAAGTCACTTGAGGACAAGTAACATTTTAAGTTTTGGGGATTTTGATACACCTAAAATATATAGTGTTTTTAAACACATTTTTATACATATTTTTGAGATATTGCACTTTAATAGAAGGTATTTGTGTGTTTTTCTTTCAGGTATAAGTAACAAGATGAAAAATGCTAAAATGAGTGAAAAAAGATCAAATTTGGAGCAAAAATGCAAAAATGGTGCAAAAGTATTTTGGCACCTAAGCGCCATAACTGGCGCTTAAGCATCAGTGAAACAAAGAAGGCTTTGCCTAAGCACTAGAGCCATGCTTAAGCGTCAGTGATAACTACTTTAAGGGTTAATTTATTTTGAAAAATTTTGAAGGGACATTTAAGGCACCTATTGGCTAAAATGGGTGGTTATAACCACCAAGGACGAAAATATAATTAAAGGACTTGTGAAAGGAGGCATCCCTTTGTAAATAAATTGAATCAAGATACATTTTGAAGAGATAGCAGGCACCTCTTAGAAAATTATAAAAGAATAAAGTTGAAACTTTTAGAGAAGTCTTGAAAAAGAGTCCTGAAGTGTTCTATAAAGTTCTTGAAAAAGTTTGTGGAGAAGCTTCTAGAGAAAATTTCAGGCACCACAAATTTATTTTTACTTTTATTTTTAGTTTTATTTTGAGAGTTAAGAGTGTTGTAAGGGAGAAGAGATTCAAAGGAACTTCAAGAGTTTGGTGGAGAATTTGAGATAAGTTTTTATCTTTGATTTAAACTACTTTTANGGCTAAAATGGGTGGTTATAACCACCAAGGACAAAAATATAATTAAAGGACTTGTGAAAGGAGGCATCCCTTTGTAAATAAATTGAATCAGGACACATTTTGAAGAGATACCAAGGCACCTCTTAGAAAATTATAAAAGAAGAAAGTTGAGACTTTTAGAGAAGTCTTGAAAAAGAGTCCTGAAGTGTTCTAAAAAGTTCTTGAAAAAGTTCGTGGAGAAGCTTCTAGAGAAAATTTCAGGCACCACAAATTTATTTTTACTTTTGTTTTTAGTTTTATTTTGAGAGTTAAGAGTGTTGTAAGAGAGAAGAGATTCAAAGGAACTTCAAGAGTTTGGTGGAGAATTTGAGATAAGTTTTTATCTTTGATTTAAACTACTTTTAGTTTTAATCGAGACTTCTTGTTGGTTTAACAATAATTTCTACTTTTAAACTAAAGTGTGGTTTTATTTTTTCCATAGATTATGAGTAGTTTTCTTTATATTTATCCTTAAAATAATATAATTAAAGTGTTGGATGGTAGTTGTGGAGAGTATTAATCTTTAATGTTGGAAGAAGTTTTAATGATTTAATTCCATGCACTTCATTTATTTCTTGATCTAGCCCATCTAGATGTTAGAATTTATTGTGAGAACATGTAAGAACCGGGCTAGTATTGTCTTAGTCAACAATTGGAAAAAATCACATGAGATTGTATGAATGAGAATGTAGTTCGTATGATTGAGTGCAAATCAATACAGAAATAATATTTGAAGGGTGTAGAGTTAGAGGACTTTAGAGTAACAGGCTAAAACCCTCAACTTTGTTTATTATTTTAGGTTTTGATATGAGATGTTAGCCCCTAGGTGGAAGGAATAGAGGGAACTCTAGAGTGAGAGCTAGTATCTTCCATGCCTAACCNTTAGTTTTAATCGAGACTTCTTGTTGGTTTAACAATAATTTCTACTTTTAAACTAAAGTGTGGTTTTGTTTTTTCCATAGATTGAGTAGTTTTCTTTATCCTTAAAATAATAAGTAATTAAAGTGTTGGATGGTAGTTGTGGAGAGTATTAATCTTTAATGTTGGAAGAAGTTCTAATGATTGAATTCCATGCACTTCATTTACTTCTTGATCTAGCCCATCTAGATGTTAGAATTTATTGTGAGAACATGTAAGAACCGAGCTAGTATTGTCTTAGTCAACAATTGGAAAAAATCACATGAGATTGTATGAATGAGAATGTAGTTCATATAATTGAGTGCAAATCAATACGGAAATAATATTTGAAGGGTGTAGAGTTAGAGGACTTTAGAGTAACAGGCTAAAGCCCTCAACTTCGTTTTTTATTTTAGGTTTCGATATGAGATGTTAGTCCCCAGGTGGATGGAATAAAGAGAACTCTAGAGTGAGAGCTAATATCTTGCATTCCTAACCATCTTCAAAACTATTCAAACTTTAAATTAGCCAATGTTCTTTATAACATCTCTAGTAAGGGTAACAAATATTATTGCTCCTATTTGACTTAATACAATTTGAATACTTCCATAACAGAATTCCTATACTTATTACTAATTCATGATAAGAAGAAAGATATTTTGTAATTTTCTTTTACATAAACTCAAGTTATCTTTATTAAGTTTTATTTCATTTTCAAACATTAAAAATACCAAAAAGAGTTTAAATTTTATTCCTGTGATAAAAACTATAGTTTAAGTATTTGTCTTTTTAAAGTAGAAATTTTGTTACTTTAATTATCACATACTGTGAACAATCCCTGTAGANAACTATTCAAACTTTAAATTAGTCAATGTTCTTTATAACATCTCTAGTAAGGGTAAAGAATATTATTGCTTCAATTTGACATAATACAATTTGAATACTTCCATAACAGAATTTCTATACTTATTATTGATTCATGATAAGAAGAAAGATATTTCGTATTCAGTGCTTTTCTTTTACATAAACTCAAGTTATCTTTAATAAGTTTTTATGTCATTTTTAAACATTAAAAATACCAAAAAGAGTTTAAATTTTATTCCTGTGATAAAAATTATAGTTTAAGTATTTGTCTTTTTAAATTAGAAATTTTGTTACTTTAATTATCGCATACCGTGAACAATCCTTGTGGATTCGATATTCGGGGCTTAATAAAAAAGTCCTATATTTTTTGATAACGATATGTATACTTACGTAATATCCCAATATATATTCAGTTAAAAGGTTAAATTCTTATTTTCTCCAGGATCAAGTTTTTTAGTACTGTTGCAATGTAAAGAAAGATAAGTGATAAATATAATCAAATACATTGTTATACNAGATTTGATATTTGGGGCTTAATAAAAAAGTCCTATATTATTTGATAACGATATGTATACTTGCGTAGTATCCCAATATATATTCAGTAAAAAATTTAAATTCTTATTTTCTCCAAGATCAAGTTTTTTAGTACTGTTGCAAAGTAAAGAAAGATAAGTGAAAAATATAATCAAATACATTGTTATAATATTGCATATAAACAGTCGGGATCAAGCACCACCCTAAGCCCATCTATTTAAACCACCTTCTCCATGGACAATAGGTTAGCTAACAAAAATCCTTGGGGAAACTCTGCCAAAATCTCACTAGAGACTCTCCAAGCCTTCCTCAGCTCAAGCTAACCGTCTTCCCCCTATGTTTCCCCATTTGAGATTTCAATTTTGAGCTCAAAATCAGGCCATAACCAGTACACATTTCTCCACGGCCCCACAGCCAACCAAACTCCAATTAACTCTGCACACACCATCCCCACAAGGAGAGGAGTTGATTCCTCAAGAAAGCCCCCTCTCAAACAGCCTCTAGTATAGCTCTAGACCAACACCTAAAATTGAGTTTGATCAAAATCTTAGCTAGACAATTCACCAGGGCTTGAGACTTCAATTGGAGATTTTTTGGGACCAATCAAAACTACCTCAACCATCTTATTAAGGCCTCCCCTCTCAGACAAAGATATTGAGCTCTAACCCTAACCTAAGCCCATTTTGATTCTCCATACGTATTTACTATATTTCATACCGTATAAGTCATATAGATAGGTTTGTCTTGAGTAGGTGAAAGTTCAGAAATGAACCCCATGAGATTTGGTTGAGTCTAGCTTAAGATCTTAAGGTTCTAAGTTGAACGGTTCATGGGTTAGGTCATTTGGGGATGATGAACGGGTGTCGTCCGATCACACACTTATTCCATGAATAGCTGAGATCACGTTGGATGAACAGATGGATGATGACCTCACTTTTGGTTGAGGTTTAGTTTTTCCTCTTTAGTAGCCTAAGGTCTAGCCATAAGACTTTCCTATTGGCCATTCTTAGAAAACTAGAAAAGGAACCCTCGCCCTTATAAACTCTAAAATCTTCTTGTTCAACTTGAAGTTTCACATATTGGTCATAACCTCTAGCACTTAGTAGATGGGGCCACTATGAGGGAGCTCGAGGAGAGTCCCCATAAGACTGCTTAACCTTAGGGTTGACCCTGGATGTTGGTCTAGAGCTAGGCCACTCACATGCACTCCCATTCAGTCACAATACTAAACCTAAACTTGTTGAATTTGATCCCTTGATCCTTTGAGAGACTCATGTCGATGGTCTCCTAGACCCTTTAGCCCTAGGCTGGGGTTTAGCTAGCACCAGTAATAGAGGACCCAAATGATCATTCTATTGGTCTATGGCTCAAATTAGGATGGTTGGCACTTTGATTTCACCCAAAATACCCAAATTTATTCAAAAATCATTTCAAACCAATTGAAATTACCAAAATTTCCCAAAACCACCCAAAACTGCCAAAATTACCAAAATACCCTCAAATTTGCCAAAATTACAAAAGTACTCTTGGTGGCCCAAACTTTCCCAAAACATCCAAAATCACTTCAAATGTCTCTAAAACCAATTTGGACCCTTCAATTGAACCCAATTTGGTCAATTTGACAATTTTGACCAAAACCCCCAAATTGCCTTTAAAAGCCTAATTTTTCCAAATTCACCTCAAATGTCCATCAATTTGGCCCCAATCCTTCCCAATTTCAATTATAAACTCAAATTCTTCTTTTATATGATCAATACAAACCAAATCCAATCCTAATTCATCCTACTCAATTTGCCCCAATTTGAATCAAAAACTCTTTATAACAATCTTACACATCAAATTTGAACTTCAATTGCCCTTGGCCAAGCTTCAATTTCACCCAATTTTAACTCAAGTCCAAAATCCCCAAATTTGCCCCAAATTGGCTATCTCCCCATATTCCACCAAATTGAATTCCCTAAACCCAAAATTGACACCCAATTTATGTTGAAAACTCTTTATGACATTCCCATAGATCATTTTCATTCATCAATATGGACTTAGCCCAACCTTAGCGTAACATACACTCAAGTCTAAGCCAACACCCCCAAATTGACCAAATTCCCAAAATCCCTCTAATTAAACCTTCAAATCAATTCAAAATCACTCCAAATCGTTTCTAAACTCCTCATGACAATCATATACACAATATTGACCAATAAATTGAGCTCAATGTCATGGCTAACCTAATCCAAACCCAACTTCTAGCCATTTTAACCCAAATTGAACCCCTTCACCAAGATTGACTTAGTCATGCCTAAGTCACCAAATTGATGACACCACAACCATTAAACACACCCTATTGACCAGGCTAAACCCCCTTAAACTAGTTTGGTGAGCTATGGACCAAGGGTCCCCTAATTTAAAATATCTTATCCCATTTTTTGGCCTTAACCAAAATATCTCCTCCATCATCACTTGTCATTGAGGGTTAACCATAATTAACCCTCCCTCTAGCTCACCTGACTACCTGGCCACCACCCCTGGCCCTGTAGACAGGCCTAGTGGCCAGAAAATGCAAAAATTGAGAGCCACTACCCCTAAATCAAACTTAATTTCAACCCTAGAGGCCAACTCATCCTAATGACTCCATAAAGCTCCTTAGCTCTCCACCTAAGCACCATTTTGCACCCATCAATTAGCTCTGGTGGCCAGCCCAAACTCTTCTGTTTAATCATCCCCTCCATGACCAAATAGAAGAGAGTTTCAAATCCTTGGGGAAACTATACCAAAATCTCACCAGAGACTCTCCAAGCATCCTTAAACTCAACCTAACCATCTTCTTCCTCTGGTTTCCTCTATGAGAGTTTACTTTTGAGCTCAAAACTTAGGCTGAAACCAGGACATATTCCTCCACAACTCCATAGTGAACCAAACTCCCATTAATTTTGCACACACCATCACCACAATGAAAGGAGTTGATTACCTAGAAAATCCCCATATTCCTCCACAGCTCCACAATGAACCAAACTCCAATTAATTGTGCAANTTTGATACACCTAAAATATATAGTGTTTTTAAACACATTTTTATACTTATTTTTGAGATATTGCACTTTAATAGAAGCTATTTGTGTGTTTTTCTTTCAGGTATAAGTAAAAAGGTGAAAAATGCTAAAATGAGTGAAAAAAGATCAAATTTGGAGCAAAAATGCAAAAATGGTGCAAAAGTATTTTGGCACCTATGCGCCAGAACTGGCGCTTAAGCACCAGTGAAACAAAGAAGGCTTTACCTAAGCACTGGAGCCATGCTTAAGCATCAGTGATAACTACTTCAAGGGTTAATTTATTTTGAAAAATTTTGAAGGGACATTTANCAAAAATCCTTGGGGAAACTCTGCCAAAATCTCACTAGAGACTCTCCAAGCCTTCCTCAGCTCAAGCTAACCATCTTCCCCCTCTGTTTCCCCATTTGAGAGTTCAATTTTGAGCTCAAAATCAGGCCAGAGCCAGTACACATTTCTCCATGGCCCCACAGTCAACCAAACTCCAATTAACTCTGCACACACCATTCCCACAAGGAGAGGAGCTGATTCCTCACGAAAGCCCCCTCTCAAACAGCCTCTAGCATAGCTCTAGACCAACAACTAAATTTGAGTTTGATCAAAATCTTAGCTAGACAATTCACCAGGGCTTGAGACTTCAATTGGAGATTTGTTGGGACCAATCGAAGCTACCTCAACCATCTTATTAAGGCCTCCCCTCTCAGACAAAGGTTTTGAGCTCTAACCCTAACCTAAGCCTATTTTGATTCTCCATAAGTATTTACTATATTTCATACTGTATAAGTCATATAGATAGGTTTGTCTTGAGTAGGTGAAGGTTCAAAAACAAACCCCATGTGATTTGGTTGAGTCTAGCTCAAGATCTTAAGGTTCTAAGTTGAACGGTTCATGGGTTAGGTCATTTGGGGGTGATGAACGGATGTCGTCCGATCGCACATTTATTCCATGAACAGCTGAGATCACGTTGGACAAACAGATGGATGAGACCTCATTTTTGGTTGAGGTTTAGTTTTTCCTCTTTAGTAGCCTAAGGTCTAGCCATAGGACCTCACTTTTGGTTGAGGTTTAGTTTTTCCCTTTTAGTAGCCTAAGGTCTAGCCATAAGATTTTCTTATTGCCTATTCTTAGAAAACTAGATCTGGAGGTTTAGTTTTTCCTCTTTAGTAGCCTAAGGTCTAGCCATAGGACTTTCCTGTTGACTATTGTTAGAAAATAGAAAAGGAACCCTCACACTTATAAACTCTAAAATTTTCTTGCTCAACTTGAAGTTTCACATATTGGTCCTAACCTCTAGCACTTAGTAGGTGGGGCCACTATGGGGGACCTCAAGGAGAGTCCCCATAAGACTGCTTGACCTTAAGGTTGACCCTGGATGTTGGTCTAGAGCTAGGCCACTCACATGCACTCCCATTCAGTCACAATACTAAACCTAAACTTGTTGAATTTGATCCCTTGATCCTTTGAGAGACTCATGTCGATGGTCTCCTAGACCCTTTAGCCCTAGGCTGGGGTTTAGCTAGCACAAGTACATAGAGGACCCAAATGGTCATTCTATTGGTCTGTGGCTCAAATCAGGATGGTTGGCACCTCGATTTCACCCAAAATACCCAAATTTGTTCAAAAATCATTTCAAACCATTTGAAATTACCAAAATTTCCCAAAATCACCCAAAATTTCCAAAATTACCAAAATACCCTCAAATTTGCCAAAATTACAAAAATACCCTTGGTGGCCCAAACTTTCCCAAAATTACCAAACCAATTTGGACCCTTCAATTGAACCCAATTTGGTCAATTTGACAATTTTGACCCAAACCCCCAAATTGCCTTTAAAAGCCTAATTTTCCTAAATTCACCTCAAATGTCCATCAATTTGGCCCCAATCCTTCCCAATTTCAACTATAAACTCAAATTAATCTTTCATATGATCAATACAAACTAAATCCAATCCTAATTCAGCCTACTCAATTTGCCCCAATTTGAATCATAAACTCTTTATAACAATCTTACACATCAAATTTGAACTTCAATTGTCCTTGGCCAAGCTTCAATTTCACCCAATTTTAACTCAAGTCCAAAATCACCAAATTTGCCCCAAATTGGCTATCTCCCCATATTCCACCAAATTGAATTCCCTAACCCCAAAATTGACACCTAATTTATGTTGAAAACTCTTTATGACATTCCCATAGATCATTTTCACTCATCAATATGGACTTAGCCCAACCTTAGCGTAACATACACTCAAGTCTAACCCAACACCCCCAAATTGACCAAATTCCCAAAATCCCTCTAATTGAATCTTCAAATCAATTCAAAATCACTCCAAATCTTTTCTAAACTCCTCATGACAATCATATACACAATATTGACCAATAAATTGAGCTCAATGTCATGGCTAACCTAATCCAAACCCAACTTCTAGCCATTTTAACCCAAATTGAACCCCTTCACCAAGATTGACTTAGTCATGCCTAAGTCACCAAATTGATGACACCACAACCATTAAACACACCCTATTGACCAGGCTAAACCCCCTTAAACTAGCTTGGTGAGCTATGGACCAAGGGTCCCCTAATTTAAAGGAACTTATCCCATTTTTTGGCCTTAACTAAAATATCTCCTCCATCATCACTTGTCATTGAGGGTTAACCATAATTAATCCTCCCTCTAGCTCACCTGACCACCTGACCACCACCCCTGGCCCTGTAGATAGGCCTAGTGGCCAGAAAATGCAAAAATTGAGAGCCACCACCCCTAAATTAAACTTAATTTTAACCCTAGAGGCCAACTCATCCTAATGACTCCTTAGAGTTCCTTAGCTCTCCACCTAAGCACCATTTTTCACCCATCAATTGGCCCTGGTGGCCAGCCCAAGCTCTTCTATTTAATCATCCCCTCCATGACCAAAGAGAAGAGAGTTTCAAATCCTTGGGGAAACTCTGCCAAAATCTCACCAGAGACTCTCCAAGCATCCTTAAGCTCAACTTAACCATCTTCTTCCTCTAGTCTCCTCTATGAGAGTTTACTTTTGAGCTAAAAAATTAGGCTGAAACCAAGACATATTCCTCCACAACTCCATAGTGAACCAAACTCCCATTAATTTTGCACACACCATCCCCACAATGAAAGGAGTTGATTCCCTAGAAAAGCCCCATATTCCTCCACAGCTCCACAGTGAACCAAACTCCAATTAATTGTGCACACACCATCACCACAGTGAAAGGAGTTGTTTCCCCATAAAAGCCCCCTCTGAAACAGCCTCTAACCTAGCTCTAGACTAACACCTGAAATCCACCTTGATCAAAATCATATCTAAAAAATTCACCAGGGCTTGAGACTTCATCCGGAGGTTTGTTGGATCCAATCGAAGCTACCACAATNCAGCCTCTAACCTAGCTCTAGACTAACACCTGAAATCCACCTTGATCAAAATCATATCTAAAAAATTCACCATGGCTTGAGACTTCATCCAGAGGTTTGTTGGATCCAATCAAAGCTACCACAACCATCTGATTGAGGCCTTCCCTTTCAGATAATGGTATTGAGCTCTAAACCTAGCCCAAGCGTATTTTGATTCTCCATTTGTAATGANCTCTCAGATAAAGGTATTGAGCTCTAACCCTAGCCCAAGCTTATTTTGATTCTCCATTTGTAATGGCTTGATATCATACTTGATTAACCATATAGATGTGTTTGTCTAGAGTAGATGAAGGTTTAAAAATAAACCCCATGCGATTTGGTTGAGTCTCGACAAAGATCTTAAGGTTTTAGTGTGAACGGCTTATGGGTTAGGTCACTTGGGGACGATAACGGAGAGCTATCCGATCATGTTTTTATTTCATCAGCAGAGGAGATCAAGTCAAACTAACACTTGGCACAAAAAGGTGGGCCGCATGGCAGCTGAGGTGGAGGGTGGCAACGAATGGGAGCGCGTCGCGTGTGAGTTCGGAGCCGCCGTAGGTTGAGTTGGCGCCGCACAGGATAAGTAGAAAAATAGGGAATTTTGAATGATTTTAAATGCCTAAACTTCAAAAATCCATATATTTTTCTATAAAAATCATAAAAATAAAAGAAAAATACTCTCGTACTTAGTGAATAGAGAAAAATAATGTGAACTACAAATAAAAATTATTTTCTTATTCCTTGATTTTTAATGAATTAAATACTCTATGGATTATTTTAATTGATTATGATCAAACATTGCTTACCATGGCTTAAAATTTTAAGGGTTTATTCCTCATGATAGAGACTATGTCCTCAAATTTTATTAAGGTCAGAGGGCATCTCTATGCTTCTAGCCCTAATTCTCAAGCTAGGGATATTATTTTGGCTTATTTTAATTATATAAATCAAAAGATCATTTAGAAAATTATGGAAATAATTTTAGTAAGTTTTCTATGGTCAAAGAAGTCTAGGAAATTATTATGATGTCTTGAATTATCTTGTAAATTTCTATATTTAATTAAATGTAAATATCTTGTGTTAATTTTTGTAAATTATATACTTATCAAAAATTAACAAAATTAATCTCACATTGTTCATAAAAATCATGTTTATCCATTGTAAAATTTTGAAAAAAATTTGATTATGTTTAAGTATTAAAGTTGATTTTCTAAGGAAATTTGTATTTTTGTACAAAAATAATTATATTAAATTAAATACACCTGAGAAAATTATGAAAAGTGATTTTCTAAGTTCTTTTTGATCAGAGTCACTTGGGAAAAAGAAAAATTATTTTTTAGAAAGTACTTAATTTTTTAGCTTTATTTTGAATTTTAAAATAATTAAAAATAATTAAAATCCCAAAAATATCAAAAGATTCCAAAATGTGACTAATTGTTATTTGATCACTTGGGACTCACTAAAACATTTTTCCTAATTTTTCCTAAGTTAAAAATAAAATTTAAAGGCTTAAAAGTGGATTTTCTTCTTTTTCTNTAACCATATAGATGTGTTTGTCTAGAGTAGATGAAGGTTTAAAAATAAACCCCATGCGATTTGGTTGAGTCTAGACAAAGATCTTAAGGTTTTAGTGTGAACGAATTATGGGTTAGGTCACTTGGGGACGATAACGGAGAGCTATCCGATCATGTGTTTATTTCATCAGCGGAGGAGATTAAGTCGGACTAACACTTGGCACGAAAAGGTGGGCCACATGGCAGCTGAGGCGGAGGGTGGCAATGAATGGGAGCGCGTCACGTGTGAGTTCGGAGCCGCCGTAGGTTGAGTTGGCGCCGCGCAGGATAAGTAGAAAAATAGGGGATTTTGAATGATTTTAAATGCCTAAACTTCAAAAATCCATATATTTCTTTATAAAAATCATAAAAATAAAAAAAAAATACTCTCGTACTTAGTGAATAGAGGAAAATAATGTGGACTAAAAATAAAAATTATTTTCTTATTCCTTGATTTTTAATGAATTAAATACTCTCTGGAGTATTTTAATTGATTATGATCAAACATTGCTTACCATGGCTTAAAATTTTAAGGGTTTATTCCTCATGATAGAGACTATGTCCTCTAATTTTTTTTAAGGTCAGAGGACATCCCTATGTTTCTAGCCCTAATTCTCAAGCTAGGGATATTATTTTGACTTATTTTAATTATATAAATCAAAAGATCATTTAGAAAATTATGGGAATAATTTTAGTAAGCTTCCTATGGTCAAAGAAGTCTAGGAAAAATTATGATGTCTTGAATTACATTGTAAATTTCTATATTTAATTAAATGTAAATATATTGTGTTAATTTTTGTAAATTATATACATATCAAAAATTAATAAAATAAATCTTACATTGTTCATAAAAATCATGTTTATCCATTGTAAAAATTTGAAAACAATTTGATTATGTTTAAGTATTAAAGTTGATTTTCTAAGGAAATTTGTATTTTTGTACAAAAATACAAATATTAAATTAAATACACCTGAGAAAATTATGAAAAGTGATTTTCTTACTTCCTTTTGATCAGAGTCACTTGGGAAAAAGAAAAATTATTTTTTAGAAAATACTTAATTTTTTAGCTTTATTTTGAATTTTAAAATAATTAAAAATAATTAAAAATCTCAAAAATATCAAAAGATTCCAAAATGTGACTAATTGTTATTTGATCACTTGGGACTCATTAAAACATTTTTCCTAATTTTTCCTAAGTTAAAAATAAAATTTAAAGGCTTAAAAGTGGATTTTCTTCTTTTTCCCATTAAAATAATTATAATAAATTAATTAAAAAAAATCATGAAATTTTGTCTAAGTGTTTCTCTGACCTAGGGAAACCTCTAATAATTTTCTCATAAATAAAAACNAAAAATCATGAAATTTTGTCTAAGTATTTCTCTGACCTAGGGAAACCTCTAATAATTTTCTCATAAATAAAAGTTTTATTTTGGAAAAAATCAAATAAATCAATTTATAAGGAATCCTATTTTGTGGGTTTAAATAAAAATTAAATTTAAATTAAATTTTTAGAAGTCCACATATTCTCCTCTAATATTATAATTATNAAAAACTTTATTTTGGAAAAAATCAAATAAATCAATTTATAAGGAATCCTATTTTGTGGGTTTAAATAAAAAATAAATTTAAATTAAATTTTTAGAAGTCCACATATTCTCCTCTAATATTATAGTTACCTCATGGATATCACACTTTAAACCCTTAAAGTAATTTGGGTTATATTTAATGAGTTATGAAGTGAGGTGCCCCAAGGGCAAAGTGGTAATTTTAGACGTTGGTGTCTTAATCAAAATTTAGGATTAACCAAGGAAAAATAGGTAATTTTGATCTTTATGTTTTGATGATTGAAATAAAATGGGATTAAAAGGTAGAAACTCACTCAACACCCTTGCACAAAATCATAATTCCTTTAATCTTCATGACTTGGAAGTCAATTAAGATCAAACAATTCTTAAGTGATGGACTTAAGCTGAGATGATAATTTATTTTTCTTAAGCCCAAAGTTGAGGATGATTTGACTATTTGATAAGAATACATATCACTTAAATCAAAATTTTGATAATCACCATTTCACCTATAATGATTATTAAAGACTTAGTAGTGACTTAGGTTCAATGTCTAAACTCAATTAATTAGATTTAAAAGATAATATGATTGGTGATTAATATCCTTAAACACTACAAGCCCGACTTTCATTGTTGGTACTATAATCTTTAAATGACCTAAACTTGTCTTAGGGGCATCCACTCACATAACTTTTAAACAAAACATCAATTGATTAACTGAGTATCCTATCCTTGGGATAATTAAATTATCAAGTTTCACTGAGCAACGGGGTAATCACACTTCGACCTCAGATGATTAATGGAACAATATGATAAGTCTAAAAATGAACTTGAATTATTTCAATATATATTCAAAATGACTCTGGGCATGCCTCGAGCACTTTGAAATTTATTGGACATTCTGAAGGGTNTTTTGATCTTTATGTTTTGATGATTGAAATAAAATGGGATTAAAAGGTAGAAACTCACTCAACACCCTTGCAAAAAATCATAATTCCTTTAATCTTCATGACTTGGAAGTTAATTAAGATCAAACGATTCTTAAGTGATGGACTTAAGCTGAGATGATAATTTATTTTTCTTAAGCTCAAAGTTGAGGATGATTTGACTATTTGATGAGAATACATATCACTTAAATCAAAATTTTGATAATCACCATTTCACCTATCATGATTATTAAAGACTTAGTAGTGACTTAAGTTTAATGTCTAAACTCAATTAATTAGATTTAGAAGATAATATGATTGGTGATTAACATCTTTAAACACTACAAGCCTCACTTTCATTGTTGGCACTATAATCTTTAAATGACCTAAACTTGTCTTAGGGGCATCCACTCACATAACTTTTAACCAAAACATCAATTAATTAACTGAGTATCCTATCCTTGGGATAATTAAATTATCAAGTTTCACTGAGCAACAGGGTAATCACACTTCGACCTCAGATGATTAATGGAACAATATGATAAGTCCAAAAATGAACTTGAATTATTTCAAGATATATTCAAAATGACTTTGGGGCATACCTCGAGCACTTCGAAATCTATTGGACATTCTGAAGGTCAAATTGGACTTGCTATATTTTTTTTCTAAAATCATCCACTAGGATCTTCTAAGATTCAATAAAGTCATAACTTGGGGTTTTGTAGCTAAACCATCATCTACTCCTGCAATTTAAATTCCTTACAAAATTCTATACATGTCTTGCAAGTACTGACCTTTCAGGTGGTTGAACGAGAAGAATCGACAGGTACACTTTTAAATTAATGCATTTATCTTTCTGTACTTCTTGTTTCGAGCTTGTATGTTAAATAAAGATGTCACCCTGCATGAAAATCAAAACTGCTAGGACAACCGTAAAATAAAAACCAAAACCAAAACTAAAATCAACAAAGATAAAATTCACCGCCACAACATTAAAAATATAAGTCAACTCAAAATTTAATCACAAACATCACAAAACAACAATTGCAACTAAATTAAGACGGCTCTATCGGATGACCGGGAATCCCTCGGAGGAGGTAACCTACAGTTGCTAACGAGATTTCCCACGGTCTAAATGAAAGTATTAAACTCATTGTGTTGAGTTTAGTAAATTCATTTGGACTAAGTGAGTCTGATAGAAAATAGTGATACCAGAACGAGGGAACCGTAAGATCCTAACTGGTGTCGCTCTAATCAACTTTCATATGCCCCATAATATTTAAAGAATTATAACCATAGGAACAACTAATTTGACATTATAACCTGACCCATTAGAAAACTTAAATTCATCATGGCGAGGAGCTTAGGGCTTTCTAGTGGGCAGCATGACCATCTTCATCAGCAAGAGAATCTACAACAACATGTCTTTCGTTAGAGTTAAATAACCAAGCTATAGAACTTTGAGGTGGTTTGCTTTTGTAAAGTAAATCTTCAACTTATCTTTAGCCTTTTGTATAGCTCTGTTGTATAATGTAAGCCCTAACTCATCTTAGGATTCTAAGGTTGTCGTTCGTCACGACCTAAATCCTCACATCTTGCAGGCCATTTGTGTGATCATTTCACATGAATGTAAGTCCTAAGCAAATAAAATTGGCAGGATGGAACATTTAAATATCTCTCTTCTAAATTAAAGCCAAATCATAGGGTAGATTGGGAAGTCACCGAGATTCTCCTCAGGATCTGTGACATCCCCTAGTTTTTCCTCCTTTGGACTCTACAACAAAATGTTCCAAATTTGAGACATTCCCCTTTCACACCTCTTTGTTTTATCTCGTTGAAAAGTCCTATCCTTTTGACCTCGTTGAAGATAATATTCCTTGATTTTTATCGAGAGTTTTTTTAGGTGACTTTGGTTATCTAAGATGTAACTAACTATAGGGGTTTGCCCTTATAAGAAGCTTTTCCGAACCAAGCTTAATATAAACCCCATTTAGTTCTTCGTATTAAATAGGAGAACTTGTCAGCAAATAAAAAATAGTTTTTGCAGACCAAACGGATGTCATATATTTCTTAGTTTATTTGATTGAGTCTTACCTCAAGTCTCGTGTTTATCTTTCGGGATAGATACAGGGTTTGAGGTACAGTGCTTTTTCATTTAAACTATGAAAGATATGGGATGAGTGNTCTAAGATTCAATAAAGTCATAACTTGGGGTTTTGTAGCTAAACCTTCATCTACTCCTGCAATTTAAATTCCTTACAAAATTCTATACATGTCTTGAAAGTACTGACCTTTCAGGTGGTTGAACAAGAAGAATCGACAGGTACACTTTTAAATTAATGCATTTATCTTTCTGTACTTCTTGTTTTGAGCTTGCATGTTAAATAAAGATGTCACCCTGCATGAAAATCAAAACTGCTAGGACATCCGTAAAATAAAAACCAAAACCAAAACTAAAATCAACCAAGATAAAATTCACCGCCACAACATTAAAAATATAAGTCAACTCAAAATTTAATCACAAACATCATAAAACAACAATTGCAACTAAATTAAGACGGCTCTATCGGATGACCGGGAATCCCTCGGAGGAGGTAACCTACGGTTGCTAATGAGATTTCCCACGGTCTAAATGAAAGTATTAAACTCATTGAGTTGAGTTTAGTAAATTCATTTGGACTAAGTGAGTCTGATAGAAAATAGTGATACCGGAATGAGGGAACCATATGATCCTAACCGGTGTCGCTCTAATCAACTTTCATATGCCCCATAATATTTAAATAATTATAACCATAGGAACAACTGATTTGACATTATAACCTGACACATTAGAAAACTTAAACTCATCATGGCGAGGAGCTTGGGGCTTTCCAGTGGGCAGCAAGACCATCTTCATCAGCAAGAGAATCTACAACAACATGTCTTTCCTTAGAGTTAAATAACCAAGATATAGAACTTTGAGGTGGTTTGCTTTTGCAAAGTAAATCTTTAACTTATCTTTAAGCTTTTGTATAGCTCTGTTGTATAATGTAAGCCCTAACTCATCTTTAGATTCTAAGGTTGTCGTTCGTCAAGACCTAAATCCTCACATCTTGCAGGCCATTTGTGTGATCGTTTCACATGAATGTAAGTCCTAAATAAATAAAATTGACAGGATGAAACATTTAAATATCTCTCCTCTAAATTAAAGCCAAATCATAGGGTAGATTGGGAAGTCACCGAGATTCTCCTCAGGATCTGTGACATCCCATAGTTCTTCCTCCTTTGGACTCTACAACAAAATGTTTCAAATTTGAGACATTCCCCTTTCACACCTCTTTGTTTGATCTCGTTGAAAAGTACTATCCTTTTGACCTCGTTGATGATAATATTCACTGATTTTTATCGAGAGTTTTCTTAGGTGACTTTGGTTATCTAAGATGTATTTAACTATAGAGGTTTGCCCTTATAAGAAGCTTTTCCGAACTAAGCTTAATATAAACCCCATTTATTTCTTCGTATTAAATAGGAGAACTTGTCATCAAATAAAAAATAGTTTTTACAGACCAAACAAATGTCATATATTTATTAGTTTATTTGATTGAGTCTTACCTCAAGTCTCGTGTTTATCTTTCGGGATAGATACAGGGTTTGAGGTACAGTGTTTTTTCATTTAAACTATGAAAAATTTGGGGTCGGTTTGATTTCATATTTTTCTTAACTATATATATATATATATAAATTAAATGTCTTTCCGAAGTGAGTGATGGGATTTCGATTCCGGAGGCCGACAGCTTCCAACGAGCAACTCCACAACCCAAAAATTGTGCTGACAATGGAGTGAAAAGGCTGGCCGCGTGGTAGTTGAGGTGGATGGCAGCGTCGAATGGCAGAGCGTCGCATGTGAGTTCGGAGCCGCCGTAGGTTGAGTTGGTGCCACACTGGATAAGTATAAAAATAGGGATTTTTGAATTATTTTAAATGCTTGAACTTCAAAAATCCATATCTTTATCTAGAAAAATCATAAAAATAAAAAAAATTACCCTCTTGCTCAGCGAACAGAGGAGAATAATGTGGAATAAAATTTAAAATTATTTGTTGATTCTCTGATTTTTAATAGATTAAATATTCTCTGGAGTATTTTAATTCATTATGATCAACCATTGCTCACCATGACTTGAAATTTTTAGGGTTCATTTCTTATGATATAGGGGATGTTATCTAATTTTTCCAAGGTCAAAGAGCATCTCTATGTTTCTAACCCTAATTTTCAAGCCTAAGTGACTATTTTGGCTTATTTTATTTATATAAATAAATTACCATCTAAAAATTAAGGGAATAATTTTAGTAGGTTTCTTATGGTCAGAGAAGCTTAAAAAAACTACTTGATGATTTGAATCNAGTATTTTAATTCATTATGATCAACCATTGCTCACCATGACTTGAAATTTTTAGGGTTCATTTCTTATGATAGAGGGGATGTTATCAAATTTTTCCAAGGTCAAAAAACATCTCTATGTTTCTAACCCTAAATTTCAAGCCTAAGTGGCTATTTTGGCTTATTTTAATTATATAAATAAATTACCATCTAAAAGTTAAGGGAATAATTTTAGTAGGTTTCTTATGGTTAGAGAAGCTTAAAAAAATTACTTGATGATTTGAATCATTTTGTACATTTCTGTTATTAATTAAATGCATTCAACTTGTATTAATTTATATAAATTAAACACTAATAAAAAAATTGACAAAATCAATTCCACATTGTTCAAAAAATCATATCTACCCACTCTAGAAATCTAAAAAGTATTTGGCTAAATTTAAGCACTAAAATTGGTTTTTTAAGGAAACTTTATATTTTTGTACAAAAATAATTATATTTAATTAAATACACTTGGGAAAATTATGAAAAGTAGTTTTCTGAGTTCCTTGTGATCAAGGGCACTTAGGAAAAATAAAAACTATTTTTGATAAAATACTTGATTTTTTATCTTTATTTTGAATTTAAAATAATTAAAAATGAGACAAAAATCCCAAAAATATAAAAAAATTTCAAAATCTACCTAATTATTCCCTAATCACTTAGAGATCATTAGAATATTTTTCATAATTTTTCTAAGTTAAAAATAAAATTTAAAATGCTTAAAAAATTAATTTTCCTTATTTTCCCATTAAAACAATCATAATAAATAAAATAAAAATCACAAAAATACAAAATTTAATTCTTTGAGTTTTCTTAACTCAGAGAAGTCTAATAAAAATACAAAAAAATAANTTTTCTGAGTTCCTTGTGATCAAGGGCACTTAGGAAAAATAAAAACTATTTTTGATAAAATACTTGATTTTTGAGGTTTATTTTGAATTTAAAATAATTAAAAATGATACAAAAATCCCAAAAATATAAAAAAAAATTCAAAATCTACCTAATTATTCCCTGATCACTTAGAGCTCATTAGAATATTTTTCCTAATTTTTCTAAATTAAAAAAAAAATTTAAAATGCTTAAAAAATTAATTTTCCTTATTTTCCCATTAAAACAATCATAATAAATAAAATAAAAATCACAAAAATACAAAATTTGATTCTTTGAGTTTTCTGAACTTAGAGAAGTTTAATAAAAATACAAAAAAAATATTTTTTTAATTAAAACATTATTTTCCATTTAATTAAATCATTGGAATTTGTTAATAATTAAATAATAATAATAATAATTTAATTCAAAAATTCAAGGAATTTTGTCAAAGTATTTCCTTGACCAAAGGGGATCTCTAATACTTTTCTCATGAATAAAAAATTTATTTTGGATAATTAACTAAATCAATTTTGGAAAATATTATTTTCTGAACTTAAATAATTATTTAAATTAAATAAAATTTAAGAAAAAACCCCACGTTATTCTCCTATGATGTTTTAATTATCCCATGGGCATGAGACTTTAAACTCTTAAAGGCATTTGAGCTTTGCTTGATGAGTTATGAAATGGAGAGCCTTAAGGGCAAAATGGTAATTTTAGGTTTTGGCGCCTTAATCAAAATTTAAGATTAATCAAGGATAAATGGGTATTATGGATCATAATGAACATGTTTGGATGATTGAAATACAATAGGATTAAAGGTAGGAACTTACTTGCCACGTTTTTCAAGATGTAAGCAAAATCATAATTTCCCTTAATCACTAAAGCTTGGAAGATAATCAAAATGGAATGAATCTTAAGTCATGGACTTGAGTTAGGAAGATAATATTTCACTTACTTGTATGTCCATGGTTGATGATGACATGATCTTTCAATAAGAATTCACATCACTTAAACCAAAATTTTGACAATCACTAATTTCCCCCATTATGATTGTTAAGGGCTTTGGTAGTGATCTAGGCTCAATGATTAAACCTATTTGATTGGATTTAGAAGATAATACGATTGGTGATTAACATCTTTAAGCACTATCAGCTTGAATTTAACTGCGGGCACCACAATCTTCAATGACTTAAAATTGCCTTAGGGGCACCCACTCATATAACTCTTAAGTGAAACATTAGTTGATTAATTGAGTGTCTTATCATCGGGATAGTCAAAATATCAAGTTTTTCTTAGCAATGGGGTAGTCCTAACTTAACCATTGGATGATTAATAGAAAAATTTGATAAGTCTAAAATGAACTCAAAATATTTCGAGGAATCTTCTAAGTGGTTCAGGGTCATGCCCCGAGCATTTTGAAATCTCTTGGATTTTTTAAGGGTAAATTGAACTTGCGATATCATTTTTCTAAAAGCATGCACTAGGATCTTCTGAGATTCAATAAATCACAAATTAGGGTTTGGTAGCTATACCTTCATCTAATCAAGAAAACTATACGCATGTTGTCAGAATTGATCTTTCAGGTGGAGGAGCGTGAAGAATCGACAGGTACGCTTTTAAAATTTGATTTACCTTTCTGTACTTCTTGCTTCAAACTTGCATGTTAAACAATGATGTCACCATGTATGAAAACTAAAACTGCTAGGATAACCATAAAACCAAAACTGAAATGTAAAAATCAAACAAGATAAAATTCACCGCAAGAACATTTAAAATATGAAACAACTCAAAATTTAATCACAAACATCACAAAAAAAACTGTAACTCAATTAAGATGTCTCCATCGGATGATCAGGAATTCCTCGGAGGAGGTAACCTATAGTTGCTAATGAAATTTCCTATGGTCTAAATGAAAGTATGGAACTCATTGAGTTGAGTTTGAAAAATTCATTTGGACTAAGTGTATCCGAAAGAAAATAATGGTACCAAAACGAGGAAACCATAGGATCCTAACCGGTGTCGCTCTAATCAACTTTAACATGCCACATAATATTTAAATAACCATGACCCTTAAGAACATTTGATTTAACATCATGAATTGACACATTAGAAAACTTAAACTTGCCACGATGAGGAGCTTGGAGCTAGCATTGTGGGCAGCATGACCATCTTCAACAACAAAACATGTCTACATCAGCTAAACCATTCTCTCTTTAGAATTAAACAATCAAGCTATATGACTTCGAGGTTGTCCGCCTAGTGCGACATAAATCCTCATTTTTTTCTTTAGGCTTTTGTATAGCTCTACTATACAATATAATTTCTAACTCATTTTAGGACTTCGAGGTTGTCGTTTGTCACGACCTAAATCCTCACATCTTCCAGGAAATTTGTTTGATTGCTTCACATGAATGTAAGCCCTAAATAAATAAAAATTAGTAGGATGAAATATTTAAATATTCCTCCTCTAAACTAAAACCAAATCATAGGGTAGCTTGAGAAGTCATCAAGGTTCTCCTCCGGATCTATGACGTCCCCTAGTCTCTTCCTTTGGATTCAAAAAAAAAATGCTCCAACCTTGAGTCATTCCCTTTTTCATACTTCATTGTCTGATCTCGTTGAAAAGTCTTATCCTTTGACTTCTTTGAAGATAATATCCCCTGATTTTTATCGAGAGTTTTCTTAGGTGACTTTGGTCATCTAAGATATAATTAACTATAAGGGATTGTCTTTATAGGAAGCTATTCTCGAACCCAACATAATATAACCATATTTAATTTTTTATATTAAATAGGAGAACTTGTTAGCTTACAAATAAATAAAAATGGTTTTCGTAGATCAAACAGATGTCATATATTTCTTAGTTTATTTGATCGAACATCATCCTTAAGTTTTGTGTTTATCTTTCGGGATAGATATATGGATTGAGGTGTAGTGCTCTTTCATTTAAACTATAAAAGATATGGGATCAGTTTANACTTTTCTCATGAATAAAAAATTTATTTTGGATAATTAACTAAATCAATTTTGGAAAATATTATTTTCTGAAGTTAAATAATTATTTAAATTAAATAAAATTTAAGAAAAAACCCCATGTTATTCTCCTATGATGTTTTATTTATTCCTTGGGCATGACACTTTAAACTCTTAAAGGCATTTGAGCTTTGCTTGATGAGTTATGAAATGGAGAGCCTTAAGGGCAAAATGGTAATTTTAGGTTTTGGTGCCTTAATCAAAATTTAAGATTAATCAAGGATAAATGGGTAATATGGATCATAATGAACATATTTAGATGATTGAAATACAACGGGATTAAAGGTAGGAACTTACTTTCCACGTTTTTCAAGATGTAAGCAAAATCATAATTTCCCTTAATCACTAAAGCTTGGAAGATAATCAAAATGGAATGAATCTTAAGTCATGGACTTGAGTTAGGAAGACAATATTTCACTTACTTGTATGTCCATGGTTGATGATGACATGATCTTTCAATAAGAATTCTCATCACTTAAACCAAAATTTTGACAATCACTAATTTCCACCATTATGATTGTTAAGGGTTTTGGTAGTGATCTAGGCTCAATGATTAAACCTATTTGATTGGATTTAGAAGATAATACGATTGGTGATTAACATCTTTAAGCACTATCAGCTTGACTTTAATTGCGGGCACCACAATCTTCAATGACTTAAAATTGCCTTAAGGGCACCCACTCATATAACTCTTAAGTGAAACATCAGTTGATTAATTGAGTGTCTTATCATCGGGATAGTCAAAATATCAAGTTTTTCTTAGCAATGGGGGTAGTCCTAACTTAACCATTGGATGATTAATAGTACAATTTGATAAGTCTAAAATGAACTCAAAATATTTTGAGGAATCTTCTAAGTGGTTCAGGGTCATGCCTCGAACATTTTGAAATCTCTTGGATTTTTGAAGGGTAAATTGAACTTGCGATATCTTTATTCTAAAATCATGCACTAGGATCTTCTGAGATTTAATAAATCACAAATTAGGGTTTGGTAGCTATACCTTCATCTAATCAAGAAAACTATACGCATGTTGTCAGAATTGATCTTTCAGGTGGAGGAGCGTGAAGAATCGATAGGTACGCTTTTAAAATTTGATTTACCTTTCTATACTTCTTGCTTCAAACTTGCATGTTAGACAATGATGTCACCCTACATGAAAACTAAAACTGCTAGGATAGCCATAAAACCAAAACTGAAATGTAAAAATCAAACAAGATAAAATTCACAGCAACAACATTTAAAATATGAAACAACTCAAAATTTAATCACAAACATCACAAAAAAAACTGCAACTCAATTATGATGTCTCTATCGGATGATCAGGAATTCCTCGGAGGAGGTAACCTATAGTTGCTAATGAAATTTCCTATGGTCTAAATGAAAGTATGGAACTCATTGAGTTGAGTTTGAAAAATTCATTTAGACTAAGTGTATCCGAAAGAAAATAGTGGTACCGAAACGAGGAAACCATAGGATCCTAACCGGTGTCGCTCTAATCAACTTTAGCATGCCACATAATATTTAAAAAACCATGACCCTTAAAAACATTTGATTTAACATCATGAATTGACACATTAGAAAACTTAAACTCGCCACGATGAGGAGCTTGGAGCTAGCATTGTGGGTAGCATGACCGTCTTCAACAACAAAACATGTCTACATTAGCTAAACCATTCTCTCTTTAGAATTAAACAACCAAGCTATATGACTTCGAGATTGTCCGCCTAGTGCGGCATAAATCCTCATTTTTTCTTTAGGCTTTTATATAGCTCTGCTATACAATATAATTCCTAACTCGTTTTAGGACTCCGAGGTTGTCGTTCGTCACGACCTAAATCCTCACATCTTCCAGACAATTTGTTTGATTGATTCACATGAATGTAAGCCCTAAATAAATAAAAATTAGCAGGATGAAACATTTAAATATTCCTCCTCTAAACTAAAACCAAATCATAGGGTAGCTTGTGATGTCATCAAGGTTCTCCTCCGGATCTATGACGTCCCCTAGTCTCTTCCTTTGGATTAAAAAAAAAAATGCTCCAACCTTGAGTCATTCCCTTTTTCATACCTCATTGTTCGATCTTGTTGAAAAGTCTTATCCTTTGATTTCTTTGAAGATAATATTCCCTGATTTTTATCGAGAGTTTTCTTAGGTGACTTTGGTCATCTAAGATATAATTAACTATAAGGGATTGTCTTTATAGGAAGCTATTCTCGAACCCAACATTATATAAACCATATTTAATTTTTTATATTAAATAGGAGAACTGTTGGCTTACAAATAAATAAAAATGGTTTTTGTAGACCAAACAGATGTCATATATTTCTTAGTTTCTTTGATCGAGCATCATCCTTAAGTTTTTTGTTTATCTTTCAGGATAGATATACAGCTTGAGGTGTAGTGCTCTTTCATTTAAACTATAAAAGATATGTGATCAGTTTAATTTCATATTTTCTAAACTTATATATCTATCTATCTATATATATATATATATATATATGCAAATTAAAAATGCATTTCCGAAGTGGGCGATGAGATTTCTATTCCGGTGATTGACAACATCCAATGGACAACTCCTCAACCAAAATAGTGCCGACAGAGTAAAATAAGAATTATTTTAATGTGTATTAGAGAAGAAATANTATATATATATATATGTAAATTAAAAATGGATTTCCGAAGTAGGCGACGAGATTTCTATTCCGGTGACGAGATTTCTATTCCGGTGATTGACAACATCCAACGGACAACTCCTCAACCAAAATAGTGCCGACAGAGTAAAATAATAATTATTTTAATGTGTATTAAAGAAGAAATAGGAATGTCAAATAACATTTTAAATTATTTAAAAATTAATATAGTAGAGTAATACCTAATTTTAAAAGTATTTTTGAATGATCAATTAACTTCTAATTATACTTGAAATATATTAAATATTAACATGGAGTTTGTATATTTTTATATTTTTTATTAAAAAAATATATAAAAGATATAAAACATGAGAGGCTTTGTTTTAAGCTTTTAATTAAGAGAGATGATTATTAAAATTAATTTAAACATTAGAAGTAGATTAAGTTTCTGAAGGACATATATTTTAGAATTAATAGAATAAAGGCCTTTCNAAAATATATAAAAGATATAAAACATGAGAGGCTTTGTTTTAAGCTTTTAATTAAGAGAGATGATTATTAAAACTAATTTAAACATTAGAAGCAGATTAAGTTTCTAAAGGACATATATTTTAGAATTAATAAAATAAAGGCCTTTTAAAAGAATTATTATTTTCTTATTCATAAGAATTAAATTATAAGAATTTTTGAAATGCCTTATATGTTTCAACTCATTTATCAATTGACCCAAAAAAGAAAATAAAACAGGATGATGTCAAATATATAAAATTTTGCTAGCCTAAAATTTAATAAACTTCAAAGTTAAATATTGGAGGAGCAACATGAGTTTCACAAATTATGATATTCACATATTGACTTTCTTAAAAAATCTAAAGTTAGATAACCATCCATCCTTGGAGAATTGAATTATGTTTGAAGTTGTAGAATGGGCCAATTAAATGCATAATCAACATCCCTAATAGAAATATCTTAGTATTAAAATTTAGGATTAATGATGTTGTACATTGAACAATTTTCACTTTTTTCTTTTAATGGTTTTCACCATTAAAGAGCNTGACCCAAAAAAGAAAATAAAACAGGATGATGTCAAATATATAAAATTTTGCTAGCCTAAAATTTAATAAACATCAAAGTTAAAATATTGGAGGAGCAACATGAGTTTCGCAAATTATGATATTCACATATTGGCTTTCTTAAAAAAATCTAAAGTTAGATAACCATCCATACTTGGAGAATTGAATTATGTTTGAAGTTGTAGAATGGGCCAATTAAATGCATAATCAACATCCCTAATAGAAATATCTTAGTATTAAAATATAGGATTAATGATGTCGTACATTGAACAATTTTCACATATTTCTTTTAATGGTTTTCACCATTAAAGAGTGGGAAACTCCACTTTAAAGAATGTTTCTCCAAAGTAAATTCATCATAAGAAGTTAGGCCTCATCATCCAAACACATTCTGAAATAGTTAGAATCAAAAGTCTTTAACTTAGTAAAATACATACAATGAGGAGACTATGCATGAATTAAAATAACAACTCCCAATGAAAAATATTCAGTAATAAAAATATCTTTAACTCTATAAATTAACTCTCAAGTTTGATGTAATAGAATACACCATAACATTAATCATAAAAATAGAACTGATTAGCTATATATTAATGATATTCTTATACCTTTCATCAAGTATATGAGACGCCTTGGAGCTACATGATCCACAACCAATCTAATATTATTATCAATACTAGATTATTGTATATAGTCATTATTTATAATAACTTCATGATGTTTTTCTTGTGGGAATTATCTCTAAAATGGCACATAGAATTTATATGTACTATTTGATTATTAGTGAATTCATTACCATTAAAATTTTTAGTAAGTATAAGGACATCAGAGAAGATTAAAAACACATGCCTCAGAGGTTTGACTATTAAGAGCTTGATTCTTATATTTTTAGTAAGGGCAGTGTTAGAAACATCCATAGATCTACTGTGAATGAAAATTATAATGCAAACAATGTGAAGAGATTCTTCTTAATTCTATTAAATAAATCTAGCTTTTAGCTTTAGATCCTTTCCAAGATATTCATTATAATTATAACCTTAGCTAAAAAAGGTTGACCAAGTGATAAAGTGGTTGGATCATTTTTTAAAGCATAAGAGATGATAGTATGTTTTCATTCATAAAGCGATTTCTCAATATTGATAAAGAAACCCAAAAAAAGATGACGGGGATTCTTCTTTAACATTACACTAAGGTGGGCATTTAGGAATTCTCATCAATGATCATTCACATTGCATATTTAATAGGAAAACTTACATAATATAGCATCCCTTTTTCATTCGTATTGGAATATATACCGAGTAAAAAGGAGCTTTTAAGTCCAAACCATAAATTAAATGATAAATAAAATAAATTTAGGGGCTATCAAATTTAAACATACCCACCCATAGGTGAATAAAGCTGGTAAAAAAATTTATTGATTTTGTGATTACTGAACAAGATAACATGATTTTCATTGAATGAAGGTGTTTTTTTGCTTGCACCAGAGATCAACTTGAAACAAATGTATCAAGGATGAAAGGGAGGAAGGATGAAGCAAAAATGCTTCTTCAAGTATATGAATCAATTTGTGGCTCCTCACTTGCAGCGATGGAGGCATAAACCATCAAACATGGTGTCACAAGAAAAATAAAATAAAGCACACCTACATTAAGTGTTGTTAGCTTTGAAGGTGAGCCACATTGGAAAGGATACCATTAGAGAAGGTATAAACAATGAATGAAAAACTGCGCACCAAACTTACTACTAGAGCAAGTTGCAGTCCAAGTGAAAGTGGTAAGGGTTGGGGTAGAAGGCTATATCATGGCTTCATCTGGACAAATCAAAGGGGCTAGGAGAATGGTTGAAGGTATAATTGGGAAACAGATTACGCATTGCGACAACTATGCACATCAAAAGATCGAGGAAAGTGATTCAAGCACAAATAAAGAACACATGCATTGTTTCAGGATACACACAAGGATGTTTGTGAGTGATATGAAGGCATGAGAGAACGAAGAATAGGTTTATTTATAATTATCAAAAAAATTTTCAGAAGGAAAAAAATTCTAGTATTCTAAATTTACAAGCCATGAATCTATTATACATAAAAATAGGAATATATATTAGAATACGACTACTTGAGTTTTGGTGTTTAAAACAGAGAAGATGATGTTGAATATAAAAAGATATGCTTAAGTGGATGTTAAGAAAATTGAAGAAAAAACTTTATAAAATTATTTTTTCAACAATGTTAAGTTGATTCAAATCTTAAATACACATCATTTGTAGCCAAGATGAGCTCAATATAATATTAATATAATGGTGAAGCAATATAAAAAAAGATAAATGAACAAATCATTATAAAATAAAAATATTGAAGTCACATTCTTTATAAAANATGTTGAATATAAAAAGATATGCTTAAGTGGATGTTAAGAAAATTGAAGAAAAAACTTTATAAAATTATTTTGTCAACAATGTTAAGTTGATTCAAATCTTAAATATACATCATTTGTAGCCAAGATGAGCTCAATATAATATTAATTTAATAGTGAAGCAATATAAAAAAAAAGATAAATGAACAAATCATTATAAAATAAAAATATTGAAGTCACATTCTTTAAAGATATGATAAGTGAGAATAGACTTACTATTCATACATGCACCAGAAAAGGCATAACTACTCTAATTAGATTGGTAGAAAAAATTGTTGTAGGGTGATTAGAAAAGAGAAGGGTTAGATCTAAGTTAATATGAATTGAAAATGTTTTTAAAAATATTCTAATAATAAACATATTACAAAACAAAACTCAACAATAAAAAAAATAAAAAAAAAACAACAACAACCCTCTATCCAACTTAATGGGGTCGGCTGNAAAAATTGTTGTAGGGTGATTAGAAAAGAGAAGGGTTAGATCTAAGTTAATATGAATTGAAAATGTTTTTAAGAAAATTCTAATAATAAAAATATTACAAAACAAAACTCAACAATAAAAAAAATAAAAAAAACAACAACAACCCTCTATCCAACTTAATGGGGTCGGCTGCATGGTTCTTTTTCTCCATTGCGTCCTATTGGGTTTCATATTTTTATTTAGTTCTAATAGATTAAAATCATTTTTTATAAAATAAGCCCATCTTTATAGGTCTACCTTGGCCTTTCTTAACATAAGTTTAATGTAAAATATCTACTCTCCTAGCAGGATCTTTAAATAATCGGCGTTTAATGTGACCAAACCATCTAAGATTGCTCTCTCTAATATTATATGCCACTGGAACTACACCAACCCTATCACGAATATATTAATTTCACATTTTGTCTCTAAGCCTCAAGCCATTCATCCACCTAAGCATTCTCATCTTAGCAACACTTAACTTTATTTTATGCTTATCCTTTAAAGGCCAACATTCTGCACCATAGAACATTGCAAGTATCACCACCATCTTATAAATTATTTCCTTTCAGTCTAAGTGGTACTTTTCAATCATAGAATAACTCTGATGCATTCCTCCACTTCAAAGAACCAACTTGAATTCTACTAATAACATACCCATTTATATCAAGATCACTTTAAACAATCGACCCGAGATATCTAAACATTTACGTCTTTTAA
Source organism: Phalaenopsis hybrid cultivar (assembly GCA_002079205.1). NCBI lineage: Eukaryota > Viridiplantae > Streptophyta > Magnoliopsida > Asparagales > Orchidaceae > Phalaenopsis > Phalaenopsis hybrid cultivar. Next base: position 42,927 of record JXCR01140261.1, on the reverse strand, counting down.
TGATTTCATCACTTATAGTTATAACTCTGTCACTAGAGCTACAACTACTAAAATTATATTTCATGTATTCCTTTATTGATTTACTCAAACGAAGGCCTTTATAATCTAATGTAAGCTCCCATAATTAAAGTTTTCCTTGAACTCTTTTTCTTATCTTATTCACAAGAATGATAACATCAACGAAAAGCCTACACCAAGGCACATCTTCCTGTAAATGTCTAGTAAGAGCATCCATAAATAAGAGAGAAAAGATAATAACTTAAAGCTAGACCTTGATTTAATCCAACAGAAATAAGAAAATTCTTGGCCAATTCTCCTTCTATTTGAACACAAATAACAAGTCTATTATACATATTTTTTACTTGCATATAAGTCATATAAACACCTATCTTCTCTATAACTCTATAAAGGACTAGTAACCTTATTGTAAGCTTTTCTTATATCAATAAAAATCATATGTAGGTCATCCTTATTCTTTCTGCACTTCTCGATATTGTCATTCAATAAATGTATAGCTTCCACAGTAGACATGTGATACACTTAAAATATATAGTCTTTTATACACATTTTGATACTTATTTTTGAGATATTGTGCTTTAATGAAAGATATTTGTGTGTTAAATAATGGTGTAGCCTACTTGACAGATGACGCCATATCATTGGACTCCTGATGTAATATTTTTTCGGATTGAATAATCATCTTCAAGCACTGAAAATACACGATTTTCTTGAAGATTTCAGTCTGTATTTTGGCCTTAAATTCCTACCTACTGAAACAAGATATAAATACATACAAAGACTAAACTGGTGCTTCGGATGACGTATTACTAGAATTATACCTCGCTGCTGCAATGTGGCATAGAAATTTATGCTTCAGAATATTATGTTTAAATATAAAAAAATACTTCCAAAGATACAGCGACAAAAAAAACAAAATCAAAATAATGTTGCCATGAACAAAAGAGAAAAAAAATTCAATATGTTGCGACTTAGTAACTATTCTGAAACACCAGTCTGCGAGTATTTGTTATGGATGTGGCGACAGAAGGAAGGAGCCAACAATTGAGGCAGCTTGCTTTCAAGTACGCCTGTTGCGAGTTATAGGTGATGAAGAAAGTGATGGTTCCATCATTCTTTGCAGTTAATTAATTGATTTTTTTATAAAATAATTGATTAATTGTATGAGTAATATATTTCTTGGTTTTTTGTGAGCCAACAAAAAAAAAAAAAAACTTCACATTATATATCTTTCATTCTTTTCAAGGCAAAAGTTTAATAATCAGTCATGAAGGTCTGAGTTGGGGAAAAATTTTCTATCTTGACTCCGGATGTAGCTCTATATGTAGACTCTAATAATATGTTGTCACATGTGCTACATCGCGACAGTTATTTTGAGGTTATTAAAATGGAATCACGGATGTTATCTTATGGTTATTTTGTGGTTATTGAATGAAACTCATATATTTTCTTTCAATAACCCGAAAATAATCTGTGCGGTTCTACTTCAATAACCCTTAAATAACATCGCAGAGTTTATTTCGAGGTTATTTCTGAATTATTGAAAAAAAAATTATATATTCAACTTCAATAACCCTGAAATATCCTCAAAATAACAACTAAGGTGTTATTTCAGGGTTCTTTAGAGGTTATTTCGGGATTATTTTAAGAGAAACTCATATATTTCACTTTAATAACCCAAAAATAACACCGCGGAGTATTTCAGATTATTTCGTGGATATTGCAGAGTCCACGGTTCTACTTTATTATTTTCTTAAAATCTGATGTAACACACATTATCGTATATTACGGTGTACTATTGAGTTTGCACGTAGAGCTATAGAAAAATTTTCTCGGAGTTGGTCCCCATCGAACTCGAATTTCCAACTGAAATCGTCGAAACAGTAAATGATTTTACTTGCTCATGTGACAGATAAAATAGCCACATTAGCTGGTGATTTTGCCTGCCTGCTAACATAACAAAATCGTCCACTGAATTGACTATTTTATCTTCTTAACTTTTCTTAGAAGCTACTTAAAATAAACAATTTATAACAAATACTATTTCTTAAACTTCACCTCTCTCTTCCATGGGATCCATCGTTATAATGCGTTTGACGTCAGTGACTCCGGGCAGGATGTCNGACAAAATCAAAAGAGCCCGCCGACGGCGCCCTCGACGCCGCCTGCAGTGAGAATTTCCCGATACTTAGTATTTAAATTCTAATTGAGCTCGCTGACGGTGCCATCGACCCCACCGACGGAGAGCTCTTGAAAAACACCTTTAACCGCAATTTTAACCAGTCAACTGCCACTATTCATCATCCCCTTCCTCCTAAAAATGCTATTTTCGACTTAGGGCTTGAAAGATCTTGGATTGGGAGGCAATTTCAAGGCTTTTTGACACCAAATTTGATCATCTTTAGGTAAGAATTTCACTCCAAGCTAAAAATATTTGATTTCCACGATGAATTTCTCCCACATTGAGGAGATCCAAAAAATTTGGGAATGTAAAGAAAATTTTGGAAGAAATTCATGGAGCTCAATTGAGGAGATCCAAAAAATTTTAGAATGTGAAGAAAATTTGGGAAGAAATTCATGGATCTTAGTGTTGAACTCTTAATTGAGAATGTGAATAAAAATTGGGAATAAATTCATGGATCTTAAAGTTGAACTCTTTAAATTACCATTGGAAGGCATGATTTACATATTTGAAGTAATTTTTGGAATTTTTCTATAATTTGATTAGATTGAAATGGCTCCATGACAAAACAGAAGAATTGAGTTTGACGAGTATCGCTTCGTCAATGCGATGGCTCAAACAAAATTCACTTCCATAATTAAAGGAAATAAGTGCATACAAGATCAAGTTTTTGAAAGTCCGGGAGGAGAAATCGAATGAGTTATTGCCGAGCAAAGGTGGGAAAACTTTTGTTACACCACCAATAAAGCAGATGCAAATGTTGTGAAGAAGTTCTACGCCAATGTGATTTATTCTGATGACGAAATCGTTCAATTGCGTGGATTCCCTGTTGAGTTTACGGACGCCCGCATCAACACTTTTTATGAAGTTACACTANACATGACCATTATAGTAGATTAATCATCTCAGAATTCACTGCAGTTCAACCCTTAGTCCCTGATAAGTCTTTGGTTATCTCGCGCCGAATCAAAAAGTTGGAAAATAATGTCATGAATGCAATTAATAATATCTCCAATTTCTTCGATCATCTAGACTGGAGGATGAAGGAACATTTCCAACATTCTATATAGTAGATTTATGAGGAGGATGAAATTATTTGAGGAGGATTCTACTGAAGAATTTCCATTCTGACCCTTCTACAACCTCTTCGTTCATGCACAATCAATGGGTGGTCTCAGAGGAGAATCGAGGACCGAGTCTGAGGATTAGTAGATTTATCTTACTACCTATATGTCTATCTATGTATTTTGATTTGAACTTTGTATTTACTTTGCTTTTGAATTATGCTTATAGATCTCTGTATAGTTGTGACTAAGCATAGAATGTTTTGCTTTCAGCTTTTTGAGTATTGTGGCTTGAATTGCGACGCTGAATTAATTTATTGAGGTTAAGAAAATACCAAACTTAGGTGTGTTATGTAACGTAGATTGTACTCCTTGGAATTTATATATAATGTGTTGTTTTGTGTTGTGAAAGTTTAAATGTGTTAAGTACATCATTTAGTTACTTAAAATTATGTCTATAATGATTGAATGGATGTCGTTTAGGCTTGGAATTGATCAAAATCGCAAAAATCTGGAATTTTGACAAAATCAATAGAGCCCGCCGACGGCGCCCTCGACGCCGCCTACGGTGAGAATTTCCCGAGACTTAGTATTTAAATTCTAATTGAGCTCGCCGACGGTGCCATCGACCCCACCGACGGTGAGCTCTTGAAAAACACCTTTAACCGCAACTTTAACCAGTCAACTGCCACTATTCATCATCCCCTTCCTCCTAAAAATGCTATTTTCGNGATCTCTGTATAGTTGAGACTAAGCATAGGATGTTTTGTTTTTAGCATTTTGAGTGTTGTGGCTTGGATTGCAATGCTAAATTAATGTGTTGAGGTTGAGAAAATACCAAACTTAGGTGTGTTATGTAACGTACATTGTACCCCTTAGAATTTAAATATAAATGAGATGTTTTGTGTTGTGAAAGCTTATTTGTGCTAAGTACATCGTTTAGTCACTTAAAATTATGGCTATAATGATTTAAAAGATGTCGTTAAGGCTTGAAATTGATCGAAATCATAAAAATCTGGAATTTGGACAAAATCAATAAAGCCCGCCAACGGCGCCCTCGATGCCGCTGACAACGAGATTTTCCTGATACTTAGGATTTTATTTCCAATAGAGTGCATCGACGGTTCCATCGACCCCGATGACAGCGAGCTCACAAAAAAACACCTTTAACCGCGGTTTTGACCAGTCAACCGCCACTATTCATCATCCCCTTCCTCCTAAAAATGTCATTTTAGACCTAGGGCTTAGAAGATTTTGGATTGAGAGGCAATTTCAAGACTTCTTGACACCGGATTTAATCATCTCTTGGTAAGAGCTTCACTCCAAACTAAAAATAGNCAGATCTCTGTATAGTTGAGACTAAGCATAGGATGTTTTGTTTTCAGCATTTTAAGTGTTGTGGCTTGGATTATGACGCTGAACTAATGTATTGAGGTTGAGAAAATACCAAACTTAGGTGTGTTATGTAATGTATATTGTACCCCTTTGAATTTATATATAAATGTGATGTTTTGTGTTGTGAAAGTTTATGTGCTAAGTACATCATTTAGTTACTTAAAATTATGTCTATAATGATTAAACAGATATCGTTTAGGCTTGGAATTGATCGAAATCGTAAAAATTTGGAATTTAGACAAAATCAATAGAGCCCGCCGACAGCGCCCTCGACGCCGCCGACGATGAGAATTTCTTGAGACTTAGGATTTAAATTCCAATTGAGCACGCCAACGGCGCCATCGACCCCGCCAATGGTGAGCTCACAAAAAACACCTTTAACCACGATTTTAATCAGTCAACCGCCACTATTCATCATCCCCTTCCTCCTAAAAATGTCATTTTTGATCTAGGGCTTGAGAGATCTTCGATTAAGAGGCGATTTCAAGGCTTTTTGACACCAAATTTGATCGTCTCTAGGTAAGATCTTCACTCCAAGCTAAAAATATGNTATTGGCACCTTTTCATTTCTGCAAAACTGTTACCGACAATGAAGATCGGTAAAGTTTCTAAAGAAAGTGCCTTTTTGAATTACTACATCCAAAGAGGACTGTCAATCGACATTGGATCTATAATTGTGAAGTCAATTTTGGGCCTGATCGTTCAGGTATCAACTTATGGGCTTAGACACCCCTCCACAATTTTCTCACTTTGCAGTCAGTTTCAAGTGTCCTATGAAAATTGGGAAAAGGTACTGCTACCTTGGAAGCCTTTGGATCCCACTGAAAGATTCCTAGCTTTTGAAGATGAAAATGACATGACCATTATTGTAGATCAAGCATCTTAGAATTCACTGCTAGTTCAACCCTTAGTCCCAGACAAGTCTCTTGTGATCCTATGCCGACTCAAGAAATTGGAAAAGAACGTATAAAATGTCATGAATGCGATTAATAATATCTCTAATTTCTTTGATCATCTAGACTGGAGGACAAAGGAACATTTCGAGCACTCTGGACATTTAGAAGATAGCTTGATACGATTAATGAGGGGATGAAATTGATAGAGGAGCACATTTAGAAGATAGCTTAATATGACTGATGAGGAGGATGAAATTAATAGAAGAGGATTCCGAAGAATTTCCATTCCGACCCTTCTACAACCTCTTCATTCATGTGCAATCAATGGGTGATCTTAGAGGAGAATCGAGTACCGAGTCTGAAGATTAGTAGATTTATATTACAACCTATCTGTCTATCTATGTATTTTGATTTCAACTTTGTATTTGCATTGCTTTAGAATTGTGCTTGTAGATCTCTCTATAGTTGAGACTAAGCATAAGATGTTTTGTTTTCAGCATTTTGAGTGTTGTCGATTGGATTGCGACGCTAAAAAATTGNCAACTGCCACTATTCATCATCCCCTTCCTCCTAAAAACACCATTTTCGACTTAGGGCTTGAAAGATCTTGGAGTGGGAGGCAATTTCAAGGCTTTTTAACACCGGATTTGATCATCTTTTGGTAAGAANTCAGGAAAAACACTTTTAACCACAATTTTGACCAGTCAACCGCCACTATTCATCATCCCCTTCCTCCTAAAAGCACCATTTTTGACCTAGGGCTTGAGAGACCTTAGATTGGGAGGCGATTTCAAGACATTTTGACATCGGATTTGATCATCTCTAGGTTAAGAGCTTCACTCCAAGATAAAAATATTTGATTTTCACCATGGATTTCTTCCACATTGAGGAGATTCGAAAAATTTGAGAATGTGAAGAAAATTTGGGAAGAAATTCATGGATCTTAATGTTGAACTCTTTAAATTACCATTGGAAGCCATGATTTGCATATTTGAAGTAATTTTTTGAATTTTTCTATAATTTGATTAGATTGAAATGGCTCCATGTCAAAAGAGAAGAGTTGAGTTCGACGAGTCCTGCTTCGTCAATGTGATGGCTCAAATAAAATTTACTACCATATTTAAAGGAAAGAAGTGCATACAAGCTCGAGTTTTTGAATGTCCGGGAGGAAATTGAACGAGTTATTGTTGAGCAGAGGTGGGAAAACATTTGTTACACCACCAATAAAGCTGATGCAAATGTTGTGAAGGAGGTCTACGCCAATTGATTTATTCTGATGATGGAATCGTTCAAATGCGAGGATTTCCTGTTGAGTTTACTGCTGCCCGCATCAACACTTTTAATGAAGTCCCGGTCTATTATTTCCCTGTTGAGTTTACCGCTGCCCGCATCAACACTTTTTACAAAGTCCCAGACTCTTATATAGCCACTATGAATCCTTTAGTACAGAAGGCCCCCTTAATGATGTGATCAACTTTCTCACTGATGGGAAAGGAACATGGAAGATAAAACAGCGAGAACAGGCCCCCTCAATAATGTGATCAACTTTCTCACTGATGGGAAAGGAACATGGAAGATAAAGCAAACACCTTTTACGAAGTCCCAGACTCTTATAGCTGTCATTATGAATCCTTTAGTACGATGGAATCCCCCCTCAATGATGTGATCAACTTTCTCACTAATGGGAAAGGAACATGGAAGATAAAGCAGCGGGAACGATAAATTTTTCTACTTCCATGCTGAATGCCACCTCTAAGGCGTGGCACTATTTCATTTCCTCTACCTTGTTACCGACCTATCACCATAGTGAGGTAACTAGGGATAAACCTATTCTAAATTTATGTATTTAGAATAGTAGAACTATAAATGTGGGGATAATTATTCTTAAGAATATATTGACTACGGCGAGGAGTGAGACTAGTGGAGGTCTAGGACATCCTGAACTTATTTATGTAATTTGTAAACTTTTTTGAGTAGAATTTGGAGATGAAGAATGGGTTTATCCTATGAAATCCATTAGTAAAGCTAATTTAAAGACTTATGAATCACGTAAGAAATGGAGAACTGGGAGTAGAAGTCAAGAACCTTCTATTAGTAGAGATGTCCCCTCTACAAGTTATGACCTTCCACCTTCTAGTTCCCCTACCCTCTTTGATTTGATGAATGAGTTGACCTTGCAGCAGAAGAGCATAGACTTGATAAGTGAAAGGATTGGAGGTTTAGAATGTCGACACGATTATGATAGTAAGTACCTTCAAAGACACTCAAATTTTGAGGTAGCCTATTATGAAGCTCAGGCCCGACACTACAGAGGTAAGCTTGATGTTATGTTTCCTGAGTTCCCCCGATATACTCAGTATCAACCCAATCCACCTGCTGATCAAGGCAATGAAGAGATAGCTTATGATTTTGATATTGAATGAAATTGATGTACTTATATTTGTACTTTTATTTCTGCAAGTCTGTTTGTAATGGAAATGGATGTTTGTGTATTGGGACTTTCATTTTTATTATTTCGTTCTACTTAGATGATTTTTAATTTTTGTTATAAAGTTAGTGTTATAGGTAAATTTGCATGTGTAGTTTAATAGATGTTGAGTAGTATTGTGGATGGTAATGTAATGTGATTTTTATTTTCGCATTTCAATTTTAATAGTTCTGTTTAGTATTTTGGTTATGTTAGGAAATGTTGTGCTTCTTTTAGTTTCATACTTATTTCAAAATTTCATCACCTAGAAATTTCTCTAATGATTTATATGTGTAGAAAACTCATCATATTATAGACCAGGTGAAGTAAAAATTTGAGAAGGCCTACAAAAATTTCAGAATGATGAAATTGCCTACAATACTGAGGTATGTTTTATATTTTTTCTTTCTACTTGTATTATTTCATATTTAAAAATTTAAGTTTGGGGGAGGGAAGGAAAAGATTAACTATTAAATGTCATCTAATTCAATATTTTCAAAAATTATTTATATGATTTCATGTAGCGAATTTAACTCAGGTAACTATATTTTTGTAACAATTTAAATATTATGGTAGATTTAAAGAGATATTTTTGTAAAGAAATTTATTTGTAACTTAAGATATTTAGTATAAGAGAATAAGATTATAGTTAACTATTTAAAGTAAAAGTAACTATATTTTGAAGCATTAAGAATCTAGAAATTCATTTGAGAAGAAAAGATTGGGGCTCAATGATATAAAAACTATGAAATATATATAAGGTAAAGAAATGCTTTGAGTTTCAAATTTAGGGAAAGAAATGTAAAGTTCAAAATCATTAAAGGCTATCCAACTATAGTAATCCTCACTTAAAAAGGAAAAAGAAAGGATTGAAAAAAATCCCTGTAATGAAAAGAAAAATATAAAGGATTGAAAACAATCCAAATGAAAAGGACAAAAGAAAGAAAAAAAATTATGGAAGTGAGGAGAAGCTTGAGGATTTGCCTAATAAAAAATTGGTTTCACTGGACCTACCTAAAGGGAAAACTTAAATACATTCCTGAACTTATACTTATGGAATAGGTGTTTTACTAGTAGAGTTCTCATGAAGTTCCAATCTTTTGGATACTCTAAATGACTTAATATTACAACATATAGTCATTCTTGAAATAAATAGAAGACTAGAACTCTTAAGCTTGATGCTTATATAATCTCGTAGCTACAGAGTTTATTCAATTACTTGAATTTTTTCTCAAAATCTCACTATAATATTTATTTGAGTCAAACTTATAGTATTTCTGAATTAAAACTTTACTGCAATAGATCATAACTTTTATATAGTACTAAAATTACTTGAGGACAAGTAATAGTTAAGTTTGAGGGATTTTGACCAATAGAAAATATGTTGAGATTTTCATATCTATTTTATACTGTTTTTAATAATATTGCACTTTAAAGAAAGGTATTTTTTATGTTTTGTTCCAGGAACGATGAATTAGGGTCATTAAAGCACGAGGATGTAAAAAAGAGCAAATTTGAAGCGAAAAAGGGCCAAAATGTGGAGATTTGAACTAGGCTGCCGACAACACCCTCGACCCCACCGACGGCGAGTTTTTCCCGAGGCTACAAGACAAAAATTCTCCAAAAGCCCGCCGACGGATCCATCGAAGTCGTCGACGGCGAGATCAACGGTTATGTGTACTTGTGCATTGGATAAAGCCGGATTTTTGGAGGGGGGCTTAAGCAACTCTTGGGAAAACTCATCCACAACCTTAAAGAGATGATTTTGGTCGAAAATAGAAGAGTCTAGAGGCCCTAGAGGTTAGAGGGGTTCCATTAGTGTATAGAATTTCCAATAAAGTATAACAATTGTGAGGAATTCTTCATGAGATTGTAAGAGTGGAGGGATAGTGAGAGATTTCTTCCTCCTTGCTACTTCGAAGAGGAATTTTGTGTGCTGTAAAGAAAGAAAGAGATTCAGAGGAACTTTGAGGAGTATTCTTGAGAAGAATGGTGCTGTAAAGAAAGGAAGAGATTCAGAGGAACTTCGAGGAGTTTTCTTGGGGAGAAATTATGTATTTACTTGTTGTAGTTTGTATGACTTTGATTTTATATATGAATTCCAAGTTTTGTTGTGTGTTCCCCATGAGATCTGAGTAGAATTGGAGATTTTAGAGTGACAGACTAAAATCTCCAATTTGGTCCCATCATGGGTGCTGAAGTGTAGATGTTAGCCCTCAGGCGAGGGGAACATGGGAGCTCCGAAGTGAGATCCGGGGTGCTGAAGTGTAGATGTTAGCCCTCATTGAGGGGAACGTGGGAGCTCCGAAGTGAGAGTCGGTATCCTCCCAGCCTAGCCGCAGATTCAATAAATAAGCGTAGGATTAGTTATTGTTCTTTATGTCTAGACCAAAGGGTAAAGAATAGGTGTGCTCCTTTTTGGCACAATATAAATTGAACTAATTTACTTTATCCATTCACTATAAATTCCCTATAAGGAGAAGGATGCTTTCTTATATATTGAATATCACAATTAAACCCTCATCAGTATCATTAGTTATTTAATAACTATTAAAATTATCCATTTATTTCATTTGTCTATTAGTGACAGATAAACAAATTGAACTTCGTTGTTGTAATTAAAGTATTGCTTTTCTTAAATCTTAGTTTGCAGTTCTAAACCATTCCCTAGGGCAAATGTGTAATAGATTTCTAAATTAGTAAAATTTGGAAATTTATTAAAATAAAATGAACCTAGGGCTTNATAATTCCAATAAATCAAATAAAACTTAGGAAAATATAAAAATGTTAACCTTTGAGTTTTCTGACCTCATGAGGATTTTTTAAAAAGGTAAAAATTTATTTTACACATTTAAAATATTATATATATAATAAATACCCCAGAATTGAAAATAACTCCTAAAATTCAAATAAAATTTAAAAAATCATGAAATTTGGTCTAATGGCTTCTCTGGTCTAGGTCTACCCTCAGTAAAAATTTCAAAAGATTGGCATTTACCTTGGTCAAGTTATGAATTTTCTTTGAAAAGTCCTATTTTTGCATGAAAATAATTATATAAATTATATTAAATTTTGAAAAATCACATTTTCTCCTTTGATGCGTTAATTGACCCATGAATGACGTAGGATAAGTAAATTTTGAAAAATCACATTTTCTCCTCTGATGTCTTAATCGACCCATGAATGAGGTAGGAGAAAATTAAAAATCACATTTTCTCCTCTGATGTCTCAATTGACCCATGAATGAGGTAGGATAAAAAATAAAATTAAATTTTTAAAAATCATATTTTCTCCTCTGATGTTTCAATTGACCCATGAATGAGGTAGGATAAAAATTTCAAAGTAATTTGAATTGAATTTGACAAATTATGAAGTGTTAGAGCCTTAGGGGCAAATGTGTAATTTTGTAAATTTAGCCATAATTAACATTTAGCTTAATTCAAGGAGGGAAATGAGCAACCTCTGATCTAATTGATAGAAACCAACCTCACTTTCTTAATTGAAAAGCTAAANCTTTATCTCATTAGTTATTTATTAGTTATTAAAATTATCTATTTATTTCAATTGTTTATTAGTGACAGATAAACTNCCCAAATTTAGAGTATCCATTTACACCAATGAAAATTACTGTGGAAAAACCTCCACCACCGTTTCCTCAAAGGCTGAAGCAACACAAATAGAATAAACAATTTTCTAAATTTTTAGAAATTATTAAGAAGTTAATGGTGAACATTCCCTTCGTAGAAGCTTTAAAACAGATCCCCAATTATGTGAAATTTATTAAAGATATTCTGAACATAAAAAGGAAGTTCACAGACAATGAAACTGTTGCACTACAATTATGTGAAATTTATGAAAGATTTTCTGAACAAAAAGAGAAAGTTCTTAGATAATGAAACTGTTGCACTTAGCGCAGAGTGTAGTGCAATTATTCAGAAAAAGCTTCCTGAAAAATTAAAAGATCCTGGTAGTTTCACTATAACGTAGTGCAATTATTTTTCACAGACAACAAAACTGTTGCACTTAGCGAAGAGTGTAGTGCAATTATTTAGAAAAAGTTCTAGAAATTAAAAGATCCTGGTAGTTTCACTATACCATGTGCTATCGGTGAAAAATTTTATGGAAGAACTTTATGTGACTTGGGAGCCAACATTAATCTTATGCCTCTATCAATTTTCAAAACATTAGGATTAGANAAAATATATAATTCAATTTTTTTTATTTATGTTGAGCAAAGAATATATCCACCATATAGTGATAGGTAGCCCCTTTCTTAGTTTAAAGGGCATTACAATATAACACCGTATGCCTTCTTGTGCGATGAAGGTAGTCTTCTCCGTATCAGTCGCGTGCATCTTGATTTTGTGATAGCTAAAGAAAGTGTCCAAGAAATTCATTACTAAATTTCTAACTGTAGAATCATCCAGTTCATTGATCCTCGATCGGGGTAGCTGTCGTCGGAGCAAGGAGAGCATATATTTGTAAAGTATACAAACATTTTTCATTTTTTATCTGACTTCTGGTCGATGACCATATTGGAGATGTAAGACTGATATACACTTCTCAGATGTAGCCCACCTCCTTAAGCTTCAATACTTCCTCTCAAATTGGTTTGGTCAAATTCATGGTCGAGGTTCTTATATTTTTCTTTATTAGTTAGAAGAATGAATTGATGTTGAGGCGGTGGCATGCTACAATTATCAGGATATTTGGCTTCATAGCAACTGATCAGAAAAAAGACATCTCTATACTTCTAGAGAGTCCACATTAACAAGTCCATGTGCCCTGCAAAAAAAATCTCACTAATTAAAAAAAATGGTCTAGTTCTTTAAGAAAAGTGAGGATCTCGACACCACCTTCTCATTGGTTCTAGATGTTAAAGATTTCTTGCTCCACACTGTCAACCACCTAGAGGTAGCACATTTGAGAGTGCTCCAGATTACCCTGAACAGTTACTTTCTCTCTTTTGCATAGAATATCACTGTCATGTTGTAGGTGGAGACAAACAAATCAAAAGTTATTGAGCAACAGATGATCAAAATAACATTAAGTGGGTGTTGTATTAACCACCACAAAAGTCCTCAATGTTAGTGAATTTATTATCACCTTCTCTCTAGGCGGCTGATAGCCCATTTAAAACTAATTTCTCCTTTTGTTTATTGGAAAACCTGTACAGATGGACGATTGGTGCAATTAGGAGATCAGTTGATAGATGCATTTTTTCAAAGGCTAACTTGAACACAATGTTCCCCAACTCTAGGTGACTGATATCTTAATTATACCTAAGGTCTCCTTTCATTTGTTGGAAAACCCATACAGCGGGCTGATCAATTCAACTATGAGATCAGTAAATAGATGCATTGTTTTAAAGGATAATTTGAAGACAATGTTCCCCAAACTACTAGAATCAACAAAAATGCTGCCTTCCTGGTAATTATTTATCATCACTGTAACTACTATAACATTATTGTAAGGATTTCTCATGTGCGCCAAATCTTCATTAGTAAAGATAATTGAGGGACAGGCTTCCTCTTGAAAATGGAAGCAAAATTGTAGTATTCCCCCACTTAGAACCTCTTATGGTCAGCTCTTCAATCCAAGTTTCCACCTAGTATAGCTAAAACTATCTTTGCGATATGAATAACGTTGGCTCAGACAAACTCATCTAAATCATCTTTTGTAGGGGCTTTCTCTGCCTTTGGGTTTACACTCTAGGGGCCACAAACTCTTTAAGCTTCCCAGCTTGAATCAGTTCTTTGAATAGGCTTCAAAGGTGTCACACTCCAACATGTGATGAGCATGGTTCTTATGATGTTTGTAGAATTTATTGGTATTCCGGAGGAAATCTCTGGTTCTCATCAGTGGAGCCTTCTTAAAGTAGTCCTTATCTTGAATAACGTTTTCTAACTTTGCCATTGAAAGCCTTAGTTGAGTGGGTTTCAATGTTCTTCGATCACTAGTCAGTCAGTCATTCAATCAATTCCATATGAAACTTTTGTTGATTGCTTTATCATTATGAGATGACAGGCCTCTTTAACATTTGGGGTGAGGGCCATCCTTCTCTCTCCACTCATTATCTCACAAGCTATTTTTATCTAAATGGTGGTTAATTTCTTGCCTTTTTTATAAGCCGAATGAACATATTCCTTTGTCATGATATGATTGTTGGACAACTCAAGAGTTCAAAAAGACTATTAGGTTTATGTAAACCCATAAAGTATTAAATTTTCACTCCTTAACACTTAAACAGAGTAGCCTATGCTATCACAGGCTCTAAATTTCACACTTTCAGCATATCTTTATGGAATCGAGTGACATATGCTCAAATAATCTCATTTGTCCCCAACTTAAAATGCTACAGGGCTTGTCAGTTCGCAAAACTTTTGGGTGCCAGCAAACACGTTGTAAACAGCTTTTTAAACATACCGAAGGAAGTGATAATTTATGTCAGGAGGCCATTAAACCTCTAAAGAACCAAATCCCTCGACATGGTATAAAACATAATGCACTTTAACACATCAGTGACTTTGAAAAGACATATAATTGACCAAAATATGCAATGTGGTCGGTCAGATTGCTCTGAACCTTGTAGGGTTGTAGGGAAGGAACCTCAAATTTCTTAAGGGGCTCAACATTTATGATCTATTCGAAGCATACATTCTCTAGACAATGATATGCTTCCATTCTCCTTCCTAGTCTAATCCTTGGCATGGATCCAATATTATCTAAATATTGAGATTCTTCAACTCATTCAACCCCTATGCCATCTGGTTTCCTTGGGGTGCTCAAGGGTTTAGTTCAAGAGGAGCTTGTGTTCTCCCCTCAAGTACAGCGCAAGCAAGTTATGCCATTTGTACCACTATTCAATTTTGGAGTTTCATAATTAGTTGTTGTGCAAATTTTCTAATGGACTCCATGTTTGAGATCTCTCTCAAATGGGTTCCTTCACCATGGTACACTTCTCTTCTTGCCGACGATATGTTTCCACACTCACCACATTTTACGATGTTGAATTCAAAAAATTCCTGTGAATTACATCAAAGAAATAGAGCATTAGATAGATGAGAGGAATAAATAGAGGAAAAGAGAGAAATATAATGTACAATAATATAATTTATTAGAGAATAAATCTAGTAGTCTCTTTTGAAGAAATGACCCCCCTATTTATAGCTTATAAGGGTTGTTTAGTAAGTTATATATTTTTCCATGTTTTAGTAGGAAAGTTATAAATATTTAATGCACATGTTCATATTGTAACTGACTCTGAAATCCATAATTGGTGCTAGAACTATTTCATAGTCATAATTGCTTAAAATTAAATTACTTAAAGACCCACTGATGTTGTCATTTGGTCCTTTAACAATCGTTCAGTTGGCTAAATGATCTTTGGTTGACTAAGGGATCTTCAGTTGACCTCCTTGGGAGAAATCTTGATAGAGGCCATCTTGTCATTTAAGTGAACTTGGACCATCAGACGGATGGTATATCACCATATATGACAAACAACATTGAATAAGAGGCCTTCTAAAAGGATTAGTAAGATACCGGGGTGCCCTTTGGCTGTTTCCGTGAATAAGCCAAAAATAATTTGAGGGAGCTAGCTGTATCTATCAGTCTGTTGGATTTGGTGCCTCTTGTTCAGTCATTTGGTTAGCTCATGGTTCTCTCCAAAGGGAGCGACATTTGATGTCTACATCTTTTTACTCCAAATGTAGCCTATTCAATGAGATCCTTTGAATCTCCTGGAGATTTTGTGTGGTCATATTTTTGATGTAGAATGACATCTAATTCCTATGTCTTCAAATATTTAATACCTAATTTTTTCTTTATATTTATACCACCCAAAATTTTTATATCATATAAAAGTTTTTATATATTTAAAATTTGAATAGTTAAATACATCTTTTCATGCATAAGTAAAGTGACATTTATGTAAAAGATGATGTTAATTTGTTATATTTTTTAANATATTTAAAGTAAATGGGCACAGATTGAAACTATATTTTGATGGTCAAAAGCCAAATTTTAAAGAGACTTTATTGTTGGATCACCAAGAGTAGAGACTGTGAATGTCAGGCTCACGACATTCAACCAAGCGCTTTATGGGATGCAACTTAAAGTCATATTTGTTAAAGATGTGAAATTTTTTTTTATATAAGTAATATTATATATATCTATATTTAAGTTCTCTTTATGAATTTCGTGTACTTGGGAGACTGACATATTAAGAAAATACATTAAAATATCTTTAATATTGAATTATATGGAAGATTTGATTGTTATTTGGACTATAAGCAAAATGGTACAGAATTCTGTTCTAGCACCAGAGGCATCAGACTATAGAGAGCCGGCGCCCGTGGCACTAGAATTCGATGCTGAAGGCGCCATAGTTACAGAGGCAATTTGGAAGCTTCTATGGGCAATTTTGGACAATTTTGGCCAATTTTCTACCTCAATAACTCCTAAAAATGGTTATTTAAAGATTTTAAAATTGGAAAAGGAGGGAAAGGAGTTCATTGCATTTGTTCCCATGGATTCCAACTCAAAAGACACTTCAAATTATAGGATTTTCAATAGGAGGCAGTTTCTTCATTTTGATGCGCAAAAGTTACACAATAGAGTTCTTATGAAGAAGAGATTGATCAAGGAGAGAGGCTTCGTGAATCAGAGATTCAACACACTATCAGTCGCCAAATTAGAAGTTTTTGGTTGCCAAAATATATATGCCGACACCCGGTTTAATTTAATTTTTAAATATATAATGTAGGAAAAGTAGTAATTTAAATTTTTAAAATATGAGACTGAACTGATCTTATATACTCAGTAGTTTAAATAAACAAGCCTAATACTACAAGTAATGCATTTGTCCTGAATGGTAGACACACTACTTATCGGTGAGGCTCAATTAAATAAACTAAAGAATTTATGACAACTTTTTAACTATGCAGAAAAAAACCATTTTTATGTTGACCGAGAAGTTTCCTATTCAATACAAAAAAATTAAATACGATTTATATTAAGCTTGGTTCTTAAAATTTTCTTATAAGAACAAGACCCTATAGTTAATTACATCTTAGATAACCAAAGAGACCTAAAAAAACTATCGATAAAAATCAAAGGATATTGTCTTTAAGAATTCAAAGGAATAGGTCTTTTCAAAAGATTTCACAAAGAGGTGTGAAATGAGAATGACTAATATTTGGAAAATTTTTTATGGAATACAAAGGAAAAATATCTAGGGGGTGACATAGATCTTGAAGAGAACCTCGATGAATTCCCAAGCTATCCCATGGTTTGGCTTCATTTTTTAGAAGAATTATTTAAAGGCTACATCCTACCCATTTTTTTAATTAGGGCTTACCTTTGTACGAGACGGTCTCACAAATAGCCTGAAAGATGTGAGGGTTTAGGTCGTGAAGAATGACATCCTCAAAATCCTAAAACGAGTGAGGGCTCTTGGTGTATAGAAGTGTTTACCATAATTCATGTTATTTTCTTAAAATCTCATTAAATTAGTTCAAAAATCAACTCTAGATCTCTGAAAGGACACACGACATGCTCTAAATTGACGCCACCATCTAAATCAGTGCTTACTCGGCCTGCTGTTCATGCACCAAGAGCTCGTCCGATACGATCTCATCAGTCCATGCAATACACGCGCGATCGGATGACTCTCCATTATCATCCCTGGTGGCTAGAGCCTGTGAACCACACTACTTCTAGACTTAAGATCTCACTTGATACTCAAAAAAATTGCATGAGTTTGTTTCTACTCCTTTATCTACTCAAGGAGAACACATCTATATGGTTACAATGCTATAAAATTAAACTTCTCTTCACAATTTGTGAAACTGAGCTCAAAATTAAGGTTAATGGTTTATACCTTTGTCTGAGAGGAAAGGCCTCCCACGAACCTCCTAGATGTGATGGTTTTCTCTAGTGTTAGCTCCAAGTATAATTTTAATGAAATGGGGGTACTGCTTTGGCCAAAAACGAGGTTAGGGTGCTTAATAGAGCTGGATATTTATGGGGAACTTCCTTTTTTTCTTTGGGGAAGTTTAAGAGCAGTTTTATTTAAGGTTTGAGGGGTTTTAAAGGATGGACAAAATTTTCCCTGGTTTTGAGCTAAAAAATTGAGCTCAGGCAGCGGTGTAAATGGCTGGAGGATGGTTAGAATGGACTTAAGAGGTCTTAGAGGAGCTCTGAAATAATTTGGCAGAGTTTTCGCAAGAATGGGATTAGCTCTTAGTTTAGCCATGGATTAGGTGACTTAAATAGAGGGTGAATTGGTGGTTGGCTGGGCTTCAATCCAGGTTTAATTAGACTCTTATGTGTAAGGGAGAGATGTGTCAAAGCTAATTGGACCTGACCATTTTGGATGGGTGAGTTTGGGTTTAGATTGGGTGGAGGTGGCTCTTAGTTTTAGGTTTTTCTAGCCACTAGGCCTGCTGGCCAAGGCAGAGGAGGTGCTCAGGCAGACAGGTGAGCCAATGGGAGGGTTAATGATCATTAAATCTGAATGGTAAGTCATGATGGCAAGGATATTTTGGTTTAAGCCAAAAATGGGATGAGGTCCCTTAAATCAAGGGATCATTGGTCCATAGCTCATGTAGGGTGGGCTAGGTGGGTCTAGGCAGGTCACTAGAGTACAAGTGGTGGCTTTAGTGGCTTTAGTTTGATCAATTTTTCTTGGCTTGGTAAACTTTGGTGCATGAATTCAATTTTAGGAAATTTGGCTTGAAGTTGGGTTTAGTTTGGGAAATTTAAGACATTGGACTTAATTAATTGATCAAAATGGTGTAGATGATTGTCGCAAGGAGTTTAGAAAATATTTAAAGTGATTTTGGATTGATTTGGAAGTTTAATTTGATGGTGTTTGTCATGAAGAATTTTAGATATTAATTGGGTGGAAATTTTGGTGTTGTGGAGTTCATTTTGGTGGGATTTGAGGACATGGCCAATTTGGGGCAAAATTGGGAGTTTTGGTCTAAGTTGATCTTTGAGTGAAATTGAGGCTTGACCAAGGCCAATTAAGGTTTTCAATTTGATATGAGGAAATGTTGTAAAGAGTTTATGATGCAAAATTAGGGTAATTTGATAGATTTGGGAGTTCAATTGCGTGAAATTTTGGTCTTGGGTCAAATTAGGGCTTTTTTATTTAGGTTAAAATTAAATTCAAACGTGGGTCAATTGGGCTAGGATTTGGTTTCAATCAAGCTATTTCATGATGAGTTTGATTTTAAAATTTAAATTAGGGAAGATTGGGATCAAACTGGTGGACATTGGGGGTGAATTGGGGTAATTGGGCCCTTAAAGGTAATTTGGGGCTTTTTGTCAAAATAGATCAAATTGGTCAAATTGAGCCTAATGGAGTAATTCAAACTGATTTTGGGGACATTTGAAGTGACTTTGATGGTTTTGGGATAATTTGGGTCACAAGTGTATTTTTGTAATTTTGGCCAAATGATGGGTATTTTGGTAATTTAAAAATTTTTGAAATGTTTTGGGCAATTTGGATGGTTTCAAATGGATTTTTATTAAATTTGGGCATTTTGAGCAATTTTGGGAATTTTGGCCAACTTTGGGGTTTCAAGGGTAATTTGGTAATTTTGGATAAACTTGGGGGCAAAATACTAAGATGGGTATTTTGGTAAAATTTTGGTGTCAACCACCCTACTTGAGTCAAGGACCAATAGAATCCCCTACTTTGGGACATCCATGTACTGATCTTAGCTAAAACCTAACTTAGGGCTAGTGGGTCCAGAGGATCATCTACATGAGTCTCCCAAAGTGTTAAGGGATAAAAGTTAAACATGTTTGGGTTTGAGACAGTGAATGGAAGTGTAATGGGCAAGTGTGTGTGAGACCAACCAAAACCACACCATGATAGGGTTAAGCCTAAGGCCAAGTGATCCTATAAGGACTCTCCTTGAGCTCTCCCATATTGAGCTCACCGACTAAGTGCTAGAGATTAACACCAATATGTGGAACTTCAAGTTGAGCAAAGAAGTGTTTAAAATTTCTAATGGTGAGGATTCCCTTTCTAGTTCCCTAGGAATAGTCAACAGGAACGTCCTATGGCTAGACCCTCGGTTACTAATGAGGAAATATTAGACCTCAACCAAAAGTGAGGTCAACAAATGGACACCCATAAGGTGTGGTGTGTCGGGCAATCACATACCACGTATTGGCGTTGACCAAAGAGATCAACAAATCTAACAAAGATGTCTAAGCCAACATCTTAGAATTAACATAGAATTGAGTGACAGTTGTTTCCACTGTGGAATTAGCGAGTGAATTTTCAATCATAACTGAGAATTCAAAACTCTTGTTGGGTATTAAAAGGAAAGGAATTCCGAAAAAAATTATCAGGAAAAGAAAATGATGGTCACGGTAATGATTCAATTTCAATTTGATGTTAGAAAACTTTGATTTTGATTTCAAAATTCAACAATTTTTTATAATGGGAATCAGAATTTAGGTACTGACCCAAAATGGGAATTGAAATTTGGGTTTCAATCCCGGAATGAGAATCAGATGCTATACTCCATTTAAGATGGTCTTAAAACTGATCTCAAAAGATGAGAATAGGACACCATACTCCATTTAAGGTGGCCTTATACCTATCTTAAAGAAATTGAGTAGAGAATTGGATGTCATACTCCAATTAAGGTGGTCTTAAAACCAATCTTAAAAGATTAGAATAGGATTCCATACCCCATTTAAGGTGGTCTTATAACTATCTCGAAGAAATTAGGTAGCGAATCAGATGTCATACTCCATTTATGGTGGTCTTAAAACTGGTCTCAAAATGTGAGAATAAGATTCCATACCCCATATAAGGTGGTCTTACAACTATCTCAGAGAAATTAAGTAAAGAATCGGATGCCATACTACATTTAAGGTGGTCTTAAAATTGATCTCAAAAGATCAGAATAGGATGGCATACCCCATTTAAGGTGCATTTATACTTATCTATAAGAAATTAAGTAGAGAATTGAATGTCATACTCCATTTAATGTGGTCTTAAAATTGATCTTGAAAGATGAGAATAGGATGTCATACTCCATTTAAGGTGCTCTTATACCTATCTCAAAGAAATTGGGTAGAGAACTGGGTGCCATACTCCATTTAAGGTGGTCTTAAAACCGATCTCAAAAGATGAGAATAGGATGTCATACCCCATTTAAGGTTGTCTTATACCTATCTTAGAGAAATTGGGTAGAGAATCGGACATCATATTCTATTTAAGGTGGCCTTAAAACTGATCTCAAAATATGAAAATAGGATGTCATACCCCATTTAACGTGGTTTTATACCTATCTAAGAGAAATTAAGAATCAGAACGTTGACAATGATCCCAAGAACATTGTGAGAATAGTGTAGAGAATTTGTGGTGTTGAGCTCACAAATATAGAGATTGTGAAGAGTCATAGTGGTGAGGAAAAATGGTAGGATTTTATGCAGAGTATGAAACTCTGTGACGGTTGTGACAAATTGGCACAAACAAGGACATTCGTGCTGCGAAAACGTAGAGTGAGAAACATAAAACTCGAGAAACAAACTCATCAAATATTATATTTTTTTATTGTCTTTATAACATTTAATTATCACAGTATATTTTTCAAAATATAATTTTTGTTGATCGATTTATTTTCCAAATAATTTATTTAAATTTTATTATCAAACTTTTGTTGCATTATTTTTTCTTCATTATAATTTAAAACCAATGTATGGTTCTACGACTTTTTGTCAATCACACAAAAGGGCAATTTAACAAATTAATTAAAATGTGGAAGAAATTTCATTAATCTTCTTCAAATATGTGTTACAAATTGAATGCATGCTGAAGCTATCAAAAGATGCCATGTTGAATACATTTTGAACTATCAAATGCTGAGTACATATCAAATACTGAACACATCTGAGACATTTCATATCATATCTGCTATATCATGATGCAGTACCAAAAGTGTCAATATCCATATATCTATTTATTCTTTATGGCGAGCTCCTGATCAAGCTGACCTACTAAGCCACCCTCTAGGACAATAATTCATTTTTCGCATGCACTTAGAGGTACAAACATCTCATAGCTCGTACAGGCGCAGCTCTTATAATTCTAGATCCGAACGTAACCCATAAGGTATTTTACTATCATCCATTCTTCTCATTGTCAGGAAGGTTCTGTTGTGTCGTACTCCCGGGATGCAGTGCTTTGCTAGATGTACTCCATTTCCTTTTAGAATTAGTACTAAACCCAGTGGTAGTGGAATCTTGATGGATCCTCTAAAATCTATAGGGCCAACCAAATCGGTTTCTTTCCTAAATAAAAAGTTACTTTGACTCATGAAGGACACCTTGCAGAAGGGCATTACAAAATCATGGTGATCAATATGCAGAGGAATATAGTTTCCTTCATCATAAATGTTGATTATGCAGCTATTCAAGATGCAATCTGCTAAAAGTATACTTCACCTAACCATCCTTTTAATCATTCTTTTTATCTCAGAATGCACAGGATCCAGCTTGTCGTATCTTAGGATATCTGAGGGGTTCCCTAGCCTATCTTCAACAACGTTGTAACAACAACCACACTGAATGGTTCTCCTGCCTTTCCCAAGCATCCATTTACGCGGTTGTGAGTATGTCTTTTTCATTAACAAACTGGCTCGACCCCTATCTCTCAAGTCAAATACACAGTCAAGAATCTTTCTTTCATCATTTTTAGAGAAAACTTCTGTATGAATTTCTAGGCCTTCTAAGATGTTGACAAATTTCCATTAGATTTATTCAAAGAATTTAAATTCTCTCTTTTTAACTCTATTCATTCTTTCTAATTCTGCCATAGGAATCCTTTGCAGTCAGCGGGGCTGCTCCCTCATTTCAATGTCTGTAGGAAGCCATGTCTGACGTGGCTCTGCATGTAATGGAATATTTCACTCACTATCTGGGTGAGCGACCTCCTAGCACCCTATATCGGCGGTTTTAAACTCTTCAAAGGTACTGCAGTGCTCCAAATGGAGGAAATTAAATCTCGATCACCCCATAAATGCTCTTATTGTCGAAGATTGCATTAGATATTCAACGTTGCACATCGGGCAACCATTTTAAAGTTCATCTAGAATTTTTGGTTGTGTCTGCTCTACAACTAACTCTGACTCATCCTCCATGACAGGAGGACTGTTTGAAGTCTTTCTCATGTGTGGATCATAGATTTCCCACTTAGGAATAGGGGTAAGTGTCACTTCTGATTATTCTATACTTCTTTTCTCCTGACGTAAGAAAGCTCTTTCCTTGCGACGGTTGGCAGTACGGTATCGTGTTCATCTGAGTGATGCATCTAGCACTCTTTCTTCATTAGCATTGATTAAATTCCCCATTGGTACAGTTACCATGGACTATAGATGAATGGTTCCCTATTGTTTTCTTCCTTTTCAGTGAGGGGTCTTCTTTGGTACCAATCCTTAACAGTGATGGTAATCCTTCTCTCTCCCGACGACTGACAATGTTCATCAGGGGACCCTTGTAGTCCATGTTGACCTGACCAAAATACAAATAAAAGTCTATGATGCCACCCTGGGCTGCCTTTTCCTCATTTAGTGTGAGATTCAAGTCGTCTCTAAAAGCAAAAATCAGCTTCTACCCTGACATCCTTCTGTAGAAGACAGAAAAAACATCAGTGGCTAAAACTCAAAACAAATAAGAACAAGTTATTAAACATGTTTTAAATTTAGACAAGTGCAAGTCTTCTGTTATTTTAAATTAATTTAATGAAATTTAAAAATTTAAAAAGAAGAAAATTAAGGTAGATAAATTCAAAAAATTTCATTTTTTTGAGGTTAATTTTATCACAAAACTTTGGACCCAAACACAGACGCTGGCCAAGTAACCAACCCCAGAACAAGCAACATTTTCAAAAATATATTTCAAGCAATGTCATGTTATGTAGTATATCTTCAAATATTGGCCATTAACCGGTAACATAGGTCTTTCACCTCAGAAATCCACCAGCTGGTAAGTTCCTCTTGAATGAATCTTCTCTATAACAAATGGTCCCTCCCAAGTTGGTTTAAATTTTCCACCCATCGTGTGGTGTGCAAGAATATTTTTTTTAAAAAAACAAGAATGAGATCACTGGCTTTGAATGCCCTCAAGCGGAACAATTTGTCATGAGCCTGCAACATCCATACTTGGTAGAGCTCCAAATTTTTTGTGCTTCTAGTTGTTTTCCCTTCAAACTTTCTAATTTTTGAAGTCTGAGTTTTGGACTTTTTTCTATTGTGATTTGATTGGCGGTGACAAATCTAAAGTTTCAGGGTGTACATCGAGTGCTGGTTATGAATGTTGTCTGGTAGGCCCACAAAGCTTCTAATAACTTATCATGTCATCCTCTTTTAATCTCGTCCAATGTATTCTTCAAAATTTGCACGAGCATCTTATTAAAGGTCTCGGCTAGTTTGTTTGCTCTAGGATAGTATATTGTAGAGTATCTCCAGTTTATCCCATGTCATTTGAAGAAGTTATTTATATTTTCTCTCTTGAAGGTTGTTCCATCATTGGAAATCACTCTATGTGGTACACCAAAATGGTAGATAATTTGACTCTTGAAAAATTGGAGAACATGTTGTGTTGTAACCTCTCTTAACAAAATTGAAAAAGTAATCCACAGCTACAAGAATTAATATGCTTCCCTTAAAGGATGGAGGGTCTATTGGACCTATTATTCCAGTGCCCTAACACTCAAATGACGACGAGAAAAAAAGGGAATGTAGCACATTCGGATGTTGGTGTAAGACCACCTCTTGCTCTTGACAAATGTGACACCTTCAAGATGTATCAATATAATTGAATATCATTGCTGGTAAATAATATCTAAATTTTTTAATCTTCGTTTTCATCTTTTTCTTTAATTGATGAGCTCCACATAATCTAACATGTACTTCTTTGATGATATTATGTGCTTCGGCCTTACTCAGATATCTCAGCTCCATCTGATTGAACAATCTTCCGTAGAGGACATCACCCACCAGAGCATATGAAATAGCTCTTCTCATGATGAGATATGATTCAAACTTACCCTCTGGCAAATTTTTAACTTACAAATATTATATCAATGTCTTACATCAATCTTCGTTAAAGTCACTAACTACAATCGTCATCTCTTCTTCTCTTCTAAGCTTGTGTAGATTGTCAAGGTTGATATGAGATAAAACCTAATGTCCTTACACTATAATTTCAATGGTATCCTCCAGTGGACATGCTAGTTCCTTAGCAAGTTTTGCTAAAGCATCGACATGGGCGTTATCTTCCCGAGGAATCCGGTATAGGGTTACATTGGGAATCTGTTTCAACAACTTCATTGTGTACTAATGGTATTCTGCTAGCCTTGGCTTCAAAATCTTATATTCAATAGCAACTTGTTGGATGAGGATTTGTGAGTCACCATAGATGGTAACGTCTTTTATATCCATTGAGATTTCTAATTCCAACCCGGTGATCAGTACTTCATATTCTGCTTCATTATTTGTACACGTTGCTATCAGGTGATAGGAGAACCTCAACATACCCTGATCTTGTGTGATGAAAAATAGACCAATTCCTTCTTTTACTGATATAACTATCTCTAATCTTTTTCCTTTCAAGCAGATGAAGCTTCATCGAAGTACATTTCCTAATGTCTAACACTAGATGATTCTATCGGCTCATTTAATAGCTAATCATTTCAGTTGTAAGTGGGTGTTTTGCAAAAAAATCTGCTAAAATGTTTCCCTTGATAGCACGGAGGGGAACAAAATTTATATCAAATTGCAATAAAATCATCACCCACCTTGCTAAACGTCCGAAAAGTGTTGGTCGGGTCACCAAATAATGTAGTGGATTAACTTTCAAAATAAGGGTAATTTTATGAGAAAGCATGTAATGCCTAAGCTTCTGGATGGTGAAAATTAAAGCTAGACAATTCTTCTCAATTGGTGGATACTTTACTTTCGTTGGTATTAGATGGTGACTCAAGTAGTAGAGTGTATTTTCCTTACCTTTATCATTGACCAGAGCCAACAGGGCTCCAAGAGAGTCATTTAAGGTCGTGGTACAAAGTATTAAAGGTCTTTCCAAATTAGGGGCTGCAAAAATAGGAGGTGTAATTAAATATTGCTTAACATCCTCGAAGGCTATCTGACATTTCTCTTCCCAAACAAATTTGGCATCCTTTTTAATTAATTTTGAAAAGGGTTGACACCTACTTGGGAAATTAGAAATAAAGCTTCTCAGATATGCCAACTTTCCTTGGAACGAACTTGGTTGTTTCAAGGTTTTGAAAGGAGGCATTTCAAAGATAACTTTAATCTTATCCGGGTCAATCTTGACTCCCTGATGACGAAAAATGAATTCTATAAATTTCTCGGAGGTGACGCCGAAGGCACACTTTAAGGGATTCATCTTGAGATTGTATTGTCGTAATCATTCAAACACAATCCTCAAATCATACAAATGGTATATTTTCTGTTTTCTTTAGATAACTAGATCATCCATGTAACATTCCACTTGGTTGTGAATAAGGTCATCAAAGATCTTCTTCATTGCTTATTGGTAAGTTGCTCTGACGTTCTTCAACCCAAATGACATTATTGTGTAGCAAAAAATTCTGACGGCGTTCTGAATTTATTATGTGCTACATCTTTTGGATCCATCTTTATTTGGTTATATCCTGAAGATCCATCTATGAAAGATAAAATTTCATGTGTCGATGTTATGTCCACCATTAATTCTGGTATCGGTAGTGGAAACTCATGTTTTTGACATGCCTTATTTAATACTTTGAAATTGACACAACACAGAATTGTTCATTCTTCTTCTTAACTAGTACAATTTTGGCTAACCATGTGGGGGTATTGCTCTTCTCTTAAAAATTTAGCATCTACTAATTTTTTTACATCAATATTGACTTGTTGCTCTATCTCGATGTGCTTCTTCTGGGAGCCTGTTTTACTGATGTCATATCTTTGTCCACCCCGAGCTTATGAACTGCAACTTCTACTGATAGCCCTGGCATTTCATCATAGCTCTAGGTGAAGTAATCTTTAAATTTTTATTGTAACCTTCTCAATTTTTTGGATTCTTCCTTATTGAGTTGAGATCTTATAAAGGTGGATCAGGGCTACCCTTTAGTCTCAAGGTTGACTTCTTTCAATTTATCCACTATTGATTTAATTTCTTCTTAAACTTCTGACAGAGCATCATCTATCAACTAATCTTTAGAGTCCTCCTCTACACTGAGGCAATCCTCTTCCAATCTTTTAGTAATAACCTTGCAAAATTTTAAGTCATTGACTGGTCCTACCATACCAAATGTGATACCTTCTTTCAAGCTAGGAGTTCAACTTTTAAAATTCCACAATTTTCCAAAAGTTGTAGCTTATCCTTTAGCATTTGTTTTGGCACATATCCCTATTGAATTAACTTTTGTACATAAGGAGAGAAGTAACCAAAAGGTAATTCATTAGAATCCTCTTCCAAATTTACATGATTTTAAAAATTAGTAGAAGGGGAAGCATAACAACATTTAATTAGCTTCAAACCAAAGCTACGGACTTTCTTGACCTCTAAACTTCCAACCTTTTGTTTGTAGATTGGAGTCAGGGTCATGCACTCACATAGTGGTTGATCCGATCATACATCGACTTGTATTCACTTTTCTCTACATCTTCAAGGAGATCGTGTACTGAGGCTTCTTCTATTTTATCATCATCATTTCTTCCTCAAATCTTTCTTCATTACAACTTTCTTTCATGTAGATGTTGATAGCCTACCTAGTCTATTCATCAATCTTGTTGACTCTTCCTCGTCCATTACCCCGACCTCGATCTCGGGTGTATGGACTGAAAGAACCTCTACCAACTCATTGTGAAGAAATGATAGTAGATTGTTGAAGCAGAGTTGAGTGGCCTTGCTCTTGTATTTCTTTTGAATCCTCCATTTTATTTGGCATAATTTCACGAGAAAATAAAATCATCTTTGGAGGTTCATAGTAGGTGACATCTTCATGGATTCCTTCTTCATGAAGTGAGAACAGTTGTAAATCTCCTTTGATGCAATGTTCTTGTCCTTTTATAAAATACTTGATGTGTTAGTATAGAGATGATGGAACCATGTTATGCTAGTGAATCCATGGTCGTCCAAGTAAAGCATTGAAAGATGTCTCTGCATCAATGATATGGAATTTTGCGATTGTTACTAGTTCTCCAGCTTTCTTTAGTAGTGTAATTAATTGAAGGGCTCTTTCTCCCTTTATTAACATCATTTTATCAGTTGTAAGACCTTGAGCCTCAATGTCTAAGTATGCCAACGTTCGTAGACTCATTAAGTTAAGTGGCGTTCCCGAATCCACTAAAACTCTAGAGAACAAAAATATGTCAATATTCATGGAGATATAAAGTGGCCGGTTCTGGTTAGTGGTAGCGAGCAGCAAGTTTTTATTTGTGAAGGTTACCCTAGGCCATTCTTTTAACAAACAAACTTCATCCAAGGAAGTGTTGGGCAACTGAGCTAAGAAAATCTTTGGGTCAAGCAACGATGTAACCAAAAACTCTCATCTCCTTTGATAAGATCAAGGCGTCGTAGATGCTTAGTTTGGCCAGTAACCTCCTAAGATGGGCTAGCATGTTATAATCCACTTTGTACAATCCTCTAATCTTTACCTGGTTATGTGTCTCTTCCACTGGCAGAAGTGGAGGTAGCTCTTCTCGAGTGACTATTTGTTTCCCTTTATCCACTGGAGTTGTTCTTTGAGGTAATACCTTCCCACTTCTTAGATTTATTTATGCTATTTCTTTTTTTTTCTTGAGATGCTGTACGAAAAATTTTTTGTGTCTCTTCTTCATCAGAGAGATCAAAATTTATGGTGAGCAGTGTACCATGGTACTCGAGGACTGGATCCTCACTCTTGGCGCTATCGTAACTGGTATTGTCAATATGTTCAACTTTCTCGTTAACGGGCTCATCAAACTTAAGTACAATTTGAGGAATGGTTTAGGAATCAAGATTTGAGTTAGATTTGTCAAAGTCAGTTATGTTATCACTAGAAATAGTTAGAATGCAATCAAAATCAAAATCATTATATTCATAATACCCTAGTAAGGCAAAAATATAATCATACATGGTCATTGGTTCGAGAATTTTATTCTTGCACTATCGGTCTTAATGACATCGTTCTTCTTCTTCTCTTGTTGCGGCGATTTCTCTAGTGAAATCTCCATCTTGTTTTGGGTAGGCTGTAGACTCTGGATGGCTGCTTGCACTGAAGCGGTCTGAATCTGATCCAGTATCTTATTAGATGACATGCTCCAAACTGTGTTCCATCCATCTTTCTTTGAATACGGATCTATCAAAGTAATTGGCCAGTCCAAAATGATATTTATAGAACCTCTTTCAGGTTCTTTTAAATATTCTTTTGAAATGGTTATATTTCTTTCTTTAAAATTTCCCTCGAGCCAATCCTTAAAAATTAAATAGCCCTCTATTGTGTGTCCCAACATCTAGTGATAACGAAAGAAATTGGGATGCTCTTTCTTGTCAGCTTCTTCTGGCTTCTTTGGTTCTAGCAATATGAACTTGGGCTTCTTCATTAAGTTTCTAAACATCTTTCACACAGCCTCATCTTTTAAAGAATATACTCTTTTCTTTCATTCTAAAAGAGTCGGACCCCATCTACCCTCGGCCCAATGTGGTCCTCCTTGGTGTGATTGCTGACTAGACTACCCATACTACCATGTTGGTTGCTGCTGAGTATGCTGTGATGACAGCTGGTAACTCTTATGATAATGTTTTGTCTGAATCTTTATCAGCTGTATTCCTTTATCAACTGTTGCCACCATTCTGTACTTCTTCTTAAATACTCTGGTTGTCCTGGACTTTACTGACTTTTCTTGGGAATTTGTATGTTTGAGTTCCTTATGTAGACAGCTGCCCTTGCTTAGCTTCCTCTTGAAGAAAGCTACTGGCCCATGGATGCTTTTGAGTAGAGTCTCAATCACCTTTTGTTTCTATAGTTGAGGTTCACATTTCATGCATAGGTTTTTCCACCTCAAGATGTAGTCCACCATAGTATCTTTAGTCTATTTCCTTTCCACTACGAGATCTCCAATAAAACATGATGTTGTGCTCCATCAAATCTCTTCAAGAACAATCATTCTGACTCAGTGAATGTCTTTACTAATTTGTTGAGTAGCTTGGTATACCAATCAAATGCTATCCCTGACAGGTTGTAGTAAAAATGTTGAAAGACTAAGGCTTCATTACCTCCGGTGTTGCCACAACTAGCTTGGAAATGTGCTACATGCTGTCTGGGATTTCCGGTTGCATCGAATGTCTTAACGTTTTGTGACACAAAACCTGAGTAGGGCATGACATCAAACTCCTCCAGGTAAAGTCTACACTTTGAAATCAATGCACCGCCCTTAGATTGGGCGAAGGCCTCCCAAACTTGTTGTTTAACCAACTGTTTGATATCTTCTTTCAGTATTACACTTTGTGGGGAATCTTTCTTTTGTTTATCAACATGTTACCATAGACAACTTCTCTCCTTTCATTGGTAATGTGAACTATTTCTGGCCGATTGACTTCTGGAGGAGCTAACTGCTGCGATTGAGACTATCCGTAAACTGTAGCCATGGTGGCCATGGTGGTGGCCATCTCTTCTATTCTCTTCTCCATCTGACTAGTTGGTTCATCTCTTAATATAACAACTTTGTACAAATCATCCATGGCATTCCGTTCAACAAGAGGTTGGGCATTGCGCACGGATGTAGCGGCTTTACTCTCGATGACATGAATATCCATAAAGTCTTCATCGAGATAATCATTAAAATCAAAGTGTTCATCATCATTAACGGCCACTCCATGCTCTTTGGCTAATTTGAAAGCCTCAGCTTTGAGATTTTCAACATTTCTCTTCAATTATCGCTTCTTTGTAATTCATGAGAACTCCCCATAAAAATTTCAGAATATTTGGAGCTCATTTGATAACTCAAATTGATTTTCTAAGTTAAATGTCATTTTTAACACAAATAATTTTTAACAATTAAAATGCAACTAAAAAAAATATGAAAATTAGTTTTTGGAGTTCGCTGTGAATAGATGAATTTTATAAAAATAAATTTGCAATTAAAATAAAAATTCGCTTTTTTAGCCTTTTTTTAATATTTAAATAACTAAAAAATAATAAAAATCACAAAAATAATAAAATTCATGGAAATGTTCTAAATTGTTTCCTAAGCACTTAAGAATAATTGGAAAATTTTCCTAATTTTCTAAGTGAAGATATTGAATTTTGAAGCTTAAAATAATTTTTAAAAGCTAAAAATGGATTTTCACTAAAATAATTCTAACAATTCAAAGGAAAAAAAATGAAATTTGTTTTTCTAAGTTCCTTGAACTTAGGGAGATTTAATAAAAATGCAAAACTTAATTTTCCACATTTAACATGTTTTGTAATTAATAAATACTCCAGAACTTGAAATAATTCTATTAATTTAAATAAATAAAAAAAATCATGAAATTTTGTCCAAATGATTCTCTAGTCCAAGTCTACCTCCAATAAAAATTTCAAATGATTAGGCTTTGCCTTGGTCAAGATAGGTAATTTTCTTTGAAAAATCCTATTTTTTGCATTTAAAAAAATATATAATTTAAATTAAAATTTGAAAAATCACATTTTCTCTTATGATATCTTAATTGAACCATGAGTGAGGTGAGATAAAAATTTCATATTCATTTAAATTAAATTTGATGAATTATGAAGTATTACAGCCTTTGGGGCAAAAATGTAATTTTTGATATTTAGCCTTTATTAACATTTAGGCTTAAGTCAAGAAAGAGGAAATGGGTAACCTTTGATCCTAATCAACATATTTGGATGATTGAAACATAAGGGATTAATTGGTAGAAAGCAATCTCACTTTGCTTAATTAAAAGGATATATTTGCAATTTCTTTAAATTTTTAAAATTTGGAAGTCTATTAAAATAAATGATCTTAGACTTAGGGGTATGACTTTGGGTGTTGATAACTCACTAATTTAATGCCCCTATTTGATGTTTAAATTACTTTCAAAAAATAAATCATCATCACTTAAAATTCAATCTCTTTCAAAATATAACTAAGACATCTATCAAAGTCTAAAGGGCTTAGTAGTGACCTAGGCTAAATCAAATTTGGTTAAATGAGAATTAGAAAAGTGAACATAATTAAAAATTGAACAACTTTAAAAAACACTACAAGCCAAAATTAAAAAGTTGGCTAAGTGTCTTAATAACACTAACTTTCCCCTTTTAATGGTCTTCACCAATATAATCTTCAAATAAATTATAAACAATGTTCACTAGGCATTAAAGGTATTTACAGAATGGATTATTAAGCAACATAATAAGTTTAAATGAGCTCGAGACTTTTCACCATGCAGTGAGAGGAAAGCATGAACCTACTTCTTTCTCCAGATCAATTGGATACCTTGGACGTCTACTAAACTTAATATGTTTTGCTTAAAAAAATCATCCTTAATAAAATTAATAGGGACCCACGAAGATACGACCTAGGGTTGGGTAGATCACTAAAGCCTTACTTTTCCGCTTATATAAAGTGCTCTCACATGCATTTCGAGTTTCAGGTGGTGGAACAGAAGACTCACAAGGTACGTTTTTTCTAGTTTACAGTGCCATCTTTCTTGTACTTTCATACTGTACTTTTTATGCTCATAAAACTTGCATGTTAAACAACAATGTCACCCTGCATGAAAACTAAAACTGTTAGGATAGCCACAAAACCAAAACCCAAAGCCAAAATTAAAATCAACCAATATAAAAATCGCCTCCACAACATTCAAAATATAAAACAACTCAAAATTTAGTCACAAACATCACACAAAATAGCAACTACAACTAAATTAAGGCACCTCTATCAGATGATTGGAAATCCCTCGGAGGAGGTAACCTACGGTTGCTAACGAGGCCTCCCACAGTCTAAATGAAAGTGTGGAACTCATTAATTTGATTTTAGTAAATTTATTTAGACTAAGTGAATCCAATAGAAAATAGTGATACCTGAATAAGGGAACCGTAGGATCCAAACCGGTGTCGCTCTAATTAACTTTAACATCTCCCATAACATTTAAAGAACTACAACCATAGGGACACCTGATTTGACATCATAACCTGACATCCTAAAAAACTTAAACTCGTCACAGCGAAGAGCTTGGAGCAAGCATGGTGGGCAGCACGAACATCTTCAACAGCCAAACCTGTCTTCCCTAGCTAAACCTATTCCTTCCTTAGAATAAAAAAAAAGCCATAGGATTTCAAGGTTGTTTGTTTATGCAACATAAATCCTCGCCTCATCTTTAGGCCTTTGTACAGTTCTGTTGTAAAATATAAGCCCTACTTTGTCTTAAGATTTTGAGGTTGTCATTCATCACGACCTAAATCTTCACTTCTTCCAGGTTATTTGTGTGATTGTTCCAAACAAATGTAAGCCCTAAAAAAAAATTGACAGGATGAAAGACCTAAATATTTCTCCTCAAAATGAAACCAAATGATAGGATAGACTGGGAAGTCACCGAGGTTCTTTTCCTGATCTATGACATCCCCTAATTCTTCCTCCTTTGGACTCCAAAAAACAAAAAGCTCCAAATTTGAGTCAATCCCATTTCACACCTCTTTGTCCAATTTCATTGAAAAGTTCTATCCTTTTGACCTCCTTGAAGATAATATTTCCTGATTTTTATCGAGAGTTTTCTTAGGTGACTTCATTTATCTAAGATGTAATTAACTATAGGGGCTTCCCCTTATAGGAAGCTTGTCTGAACCCAGCTTAATATAAACCATGTTTAATTTTTTGTATTAAATAGGGGAACTTATCGACAAATAAAATAGTTTTCATAGACCAAATGGATGTCATATATTTCTTATNCTCCTTGAAGATAATATTTCCTGATTTTTATCGAGAGTTTTCTTAGGTGACTTCAGTTATCTAAGATTTAATTAACTATAGGGGCTTCCCCTTATAGGAAGCTTATCCGAACCCAGCTTAATATAAACCATGTTTAATTCTTTGTATTAAATAGGGAAACTTATGGACAAATAAAATAGTTTTCACAGACCAAATGGATGTCATATATTTCTTAGTTTATTTGATCGAGCCTCATCTTCAAGTCTTGTATTTATCCATCAGGATGGTTTGAGGTATATTGCTCTTTCATTTNTATATATATATATATATATATATATATATATATATATATATATATATATATATATATATATATATATATATATATATATATATATATATATATATATATATATGTAAATTAAAATATCCTTTCAAAGTTGGAGATGGGATTTCAATTTCAGTGACCGATAGCTTCCAACGAGCAACTCCACAACCAAAAATAGTGCCGACACGACCTCTAATAAAAGAGAGGGAAGTTTAGGGCTTGAAGGAGGGGGGCTGAAGAGAGGCATGTTAGAGATTTTGAAGAAGAGAGAGAGATAGAAAAGAGAGAAAGTCAAAGACTTAGAGATTTTCTTCAAGGATCGTTACAAGAGAGGGAAGATGAGAGATTTCATCTTCATTACACTTTTAAGAGAGAATTGAGAGTGCTTGTAAAGAGGGAAAGTGCTTGAAGAGAAATTTTAAGGATTTGATTTAGATNGAATTGGAGATTTTAAGGTGTCAGATTAAAATTTGCAATTTGGTCCAGTTGATTGGAAACTAATGCAAGCTTATTAGCCTTAAGATAAGGGATTAGTGTTAGCTCTACAGTGGCAGCTACTATCCGCCCAGCCTAACCACAAAATTAGGGACTAAACTCTGGAATAGTGAATGTCTTTATACACTTGGAACAGTGTAAAGAAAAGGATTTCTCCTAATTGGCACAAAAAAAATTTTATATATTTTCAAATGATTTTGATTTCTTCACAATCCATATACTCATTGTCCAGGGGAAGGATGCTTTCATAAATTTTAACTCTACATCACAAAAACTTTGTTTACTTTTCGTAAGTTTACTTTTGAAAATTGATCAATTAGTTTAATTAACTTAGTTCTCTTAACTTAGTTCTCTTAACTGCATTTTATTTATCATTTACTCAATTACTTTAGATTCAAATTTAGTACTTCAGTTTTATAGTTTAAATTTTTTATTTACATTAAAATCATAAGAATTTATCTATAAGCATTTCCAACTTCCCTGTCGAATCGTTATGTAAGACTCCATTAAAGCCCTTTATTACTGGAGTGATATGTATACTTGCATTATTATTAGGGAATTTGGCGGTATAAAGAATTCTAAATAATAAAATTATTTTTATTAATGCTATTTTTTTTAGTTTATATTCCCTATTTATTATTATAATTATTGTGTGTATTAGCAAAAATAACACACATAAATCCACCGCATCACATAGTATTTCCATTCGCCTTTCCACGATTATCTCTTCCACATGACTACCAGGAGTATTTAAACCTCAATGTATAAAACCTCTTTCCTTGATCAACTTCTTCTTCACAAGATTTCTATCATATAATCTCTACCCATCAAAACTGATGAACTTCCTCCGATTGAAAATTACATATTTGTATTTCACCTAGGAGTTGGAAGTCATAAGAACAGGAATAGTGGGTCCTCTCCCTCCCTATAGAATTAAATTAACTCCAAATGATTAGTTTTAAGAGTATATAGAGAAATATTTGTCCAAAAAGTGTTTATAGAAGCTTTCGAGCGGTTTTTCTAATTGTCGCGCCTAGGCACTTGATTCAAGTGTTTAAGCACCAAAAGCTCTAAAAGTTTGTTCATAGGCGCTAGTTTTGGTGCCTAGGCGCCAGTGTACAATTATGCACCACCTCGCTTAAGGTTCAATTAACACTCATTCCTTATTTAAAATTCAATAATTAAAGTGTTTTATGTATTTTATTTAAATGTAAGACTCTAAAGAAAATATAATTCATTGAAAGAGCAAATTTAACACAAAAATAAAGTAAAATTAACTACAAAGATAACTATGGGTTGCTGATACACCAAAAACATGTGTAAACTTTTTATAATGGATTAGTTGGACCTCTTAGATCTATAATTGACACTGTTTCTAGTGGATCATTAATGCCAAAACAATTCAATGAAGCATATTTGTTAATTAAATAGATGACTACTAATAATTTTGAATAGTGAGTATTAATCTTATGCCTCTATGAATTTTTTGAAGGTTGGGTTTAGAAGAAGTTTGCCCTACCAAAGACAATATTTACCTATCCTAAAGGAGTTATGGAAGATGTATTGGTAAATATTGATAAATTTATATTTCCTGTGGATTTTATTGTGTTAGATATGGAGAAAGATAAAGAAATTTGTATCATTTTAGGGAGACCATTTCTTGCCACTGGAAGAGCTTTGATAAATTGATAAAAAGGAGTGTTAACATTGAGAGTCACTGATCAAGAAGTTACATTTAATAAATCAAAATCAATGAGATACCCAGCAAACGGAAGAGATGATGACTTCTGTAGAAAAAAAATTAATGATTATTTTAAGAAATGAATATTTTACACATACATTTGAAAAAAAAACTAAAAAGAACATTTAGAGCATGAAGATGATGATATAATTTAAGATAAATATATAGAAGTGAGTAATGAAAAATTGGATTATGTTCAGGAATAATTTGAATATTAGATATTATGGATAATATAAAAATCTTATTCCTTCAATTGTGAAACCTCCTGAACTCAAAATAAAAATAATTCTTACACATTTAAAATATGTTTTTTTCGGAGATTTATCCACATTACCTATTATAATATCCTCATAATTAACTGAATCACAAGAACAAAAGTTGTTGGAAACTTTAAGAAAATATAAGAAAGCCTTTGGATGGACATTAGCTGGTATCAAAGGAACCATCCCTTCAATTTGTATGCACGGAATTTAATTGGAATAACTTCATGAACCAAAATTTGATCCTCAAAGAAAATTAAACCTTATGATGAAAGAAGTTGTTAAGAAAGAATATTTAAAATGGTTAGATGTTGGAATAAAAATCCTATTTCAAATAGTGCTTAGGTAAGTCCAATTCACTGTGTTCCTAAGAAAGAGTGTGTGAATGTTGCAACAAATGAAAATAATGAATTAATACCAGCACGACAAGTCACTGGTTGGCAAATTTAAATTGATTATAGAAAATTAAATTCTGCCAATGGGAAGTATATTTGTTGTTTGGATGGGTGTACGGGCTATCATGTAATTCCTATTGCTTGTGAGAAACAACATAAGACAATATTTACTAATTCTTATGGCATTTTTGCTTTTAAATGCATGTCCTTTGGTTTATGTAATGCACCTATAACATTTCAAAGATGTATGATGCCAATTTTTAGTGATTTAATTGAAAAAAGGATAGATGGTCTTAAGGATGATTTTTCTATCATTGGAACTTCATTTGAATCATCTCTAAATCATTCAGTGATTGATCTAGAATGATGTGAAAAGATGAATTTAGTTTTAAATTAGGAAAAATGTCAATTCATGGTTGCAGGAGGAAATGTAACTAGTTATAAAATTTCTGAAAAAAGACAAGGAAGTAGATCTGACAAACATTCAAGTTAATGCTAAATTACCTCCTTCTACTACTGTGAGAGGGGTTAGAAGTTTATTAGGACATTTAGTTTTTACAGGTGGTAGATAAAAGATTTTTTAAAAATTACTACGCCTTTATGCCAACTTTTAGAAAAAGATGTAAATTTTGATTTTAATTAAGAATTTCATATGCCTTCAAATTACTAAAGAAAAAATTAATCAATGCCCCTATAGTAGTTTCACCTTATTGGGAGAAACCATTTGAGCTAATGTCCGATGCAAGTGATTATGCAATTGGAGTTGTTTTAGGGCAGAGATAGGAAAAAGATTTTAAAGTTATATATTATGCTAGTAAAACTTTAAATGATGCTCAAATTAATTATATCACTACTAAAAAATAGTTATTAGCAATTATTTATGTTTTCAATAAGTTTAGATCATATCTGATTGGAACTAAATGTGTTGTACATATAGACCACTCAACTATAAAATATTTGAAGCAAAAGAAGGATGTGAAACTAAGATTAATTAGATGGGTACATCTGATGCAAGAATTTGATTTCTTAGTAGTAGATTGAAAGGGATCTAATAATCAAATAGCTGATTATTTATCTAGGCTAGAATAGGAAGAAACATTTGATCTTGAAAGAAAATTTAATGAAACTTTTTCAGATGAACAACTATTTACTATTAAAGAATGGGAAATACCATGGTATGTTGATAATGTCAACTACATTATTAGTGATGTTTTTCCATATGGATTGACAAAGGAACAAGAGAGGAAATTTATTTATGATGAAAAAATTTACTATTGAGATGACCCATATTTAAATAAATAATGTAAGGATTTATTTTTTTGGAGATGTGTACCTTACGAAGAAATTGAAGAAATCATTCAAAAATGTCATGATCCTGAATCTAGGGGTCACTTTGGAATTAATAGAACTGCTCATAAAATTTTACAATCTAGATATTATTGGCCTACTTATTTTAGAGATATTAAAATATATATAAAAACATGTGATCGATGTCAGCCAGTAGGTAATATTTCAAAAAGAAAAAAAATGCCCCTGTACTTTACTTTGGAAGTTGAAATTTTTTATGTTTGGGAATTGGATTTTATGGGACCATTTATACCTTTGTTGAGAAATATATATATATATATATATATATATATATATATATATA
>JXCR01140257.1:19994-34541 GCA_002079205.1 Phalaenopsis hybrid cultivar | reverse complement strand
AGGATGTCCTAGACCTCCACTAGTCTCACTCCTCGCTGTAGTTAATATATTCTTAAGAATTATTCTCCCCACATTTATATTTATATTATTCTGAATACAGAAATTCAGAATAGCTCTATCTCTAGTTACCTCACTATGGTGATAGGTCGGTAACAGAGCAGAAAAATTCAGAATAGCTCTATCTCTAGTTACCTCACTATGGTGATAAGTTGGTAACAGAGTAGAGAAAATGAAATAGTGTCACGCCATAGCTCTATCTCTAGTTACCTCACTATGGTGATAGGTCGGTAACAGAGTAGAAGAAATGAACTAGTGTCACGCCTTAGAGTGGCATTCAGGCATGGAAGCAGAAAAATTTACCCGTTCTCGCTGTTTTATCTTCCATGTTCCTTTCCCATCAAGGAAGCAGAAAAATTTACCCGTTCTCGCTGTATCTTCCATGTTCCTTTCCCATCAGTGAGAAAGTTGATCACATCATTAAGGGGGCCTTCCATCGTACTAAAGGATTCATAGTGGCAGCTCTAAGAATCTGGAACTTCGTAAAAAGTGTTGATGTGGGCGGCAATAAACTCAATAGGGAATCTATGCACTTGAATAATTCCGTCATCAGAATAAATCACATTGGCGTAGAACTCCTTCACAACATTTGCATCAGCTTTATTGGTGGTGCAACAAAAGTTTTCCCACCTCTGCTCGACAATAACTCGTTTGAATTCTCTTCCCATACTTTCAAAAACTCGATCATATATGCACTTCTTTCCTTTAAATATGGAAGTACATTTTGTTTGAGCTATCGCATTGAAGAAGCGAGACTCGCCGAACTCAACTCTTCTCTTTTGTTGTGGATCCATTTCAATATAATCAAATTTATAGAAAAATTCCAAAAATTACTTCAAATATGTAAATCATGGCTTCCAATAGTAATTCTAAGAGTTCAACAATAAAATCCATGAATTTCTTCCCAAATTTTCTTCACATTCCCAAAATTTTCGGATCTCCTCAAAGTGGAAGAAATTCATGGTGGAAATCAAATATTTGTAGCTTGGAGTGAAGCTCTTACCTAGAGATGATCAAATTCGGTGTCAAAATGCCTTGAAATTGCCTCTCAATCCAAGATCTTTCAAGCCCTAAGTCAAAAATGGTGTTTTTAGGATGAAGGGGATGATGAATAGTGGCGGTTGACTGGTCAAAATCGCGTTTAAAGATGTTCTTTCATGAGGTCACCATCAGCGTGGTCGATGGTGCCATCGGAGCGCTTAATTGGAATTTAAATCCTAAGTCTCGGGAAAATCCCGACGTCGGCGACGTCGAGGGCGCCGTCGGCGGGCTCTATTGATTTTGTCCAAATTCCAGATTTTTGCTATTTCGATCAATTTCAAGCCTAAATGACATCGTTTAATCATTATAGACATAATTTTAAGTAACTAAATGATGTACTTAGCACATATAAACTTTCACAAGACAAAACATCACATTTATATATAAATTCCAAGGGATACAATATACATTAGATAACACACCTAAGTTTGGTATTTTCTCAACCTCAATACATTAATTCAGCGTCACAATCCAAGCTACAACACTCAAAATGCTAAAAACAAAACATTCTATGCTTTGTCTCAACTATATAGAGATCTACAAGCATAATTTAAAAAAAGGAAATACAAAGTTCAAATCAAAATACATAGATAGACATATAGGTAGTAATATAAATCTACTAATCCTTAGACTTCAAATCAAAATACATAGATAGACATATAGGTAGTAATATAAATCTACTAATCCTCAGACTCGTTACTCGATTCTCCTCTGAGATCGCTCATTGATATCACATGAATGAAGAGGTTGTAGAAGGGTCATAATGGAAATTCTTCAGACTATACCCGCCCAAAAACCGTAAAAAATCGCCACTCGAACA
The DNA here is from genome assembly GCA_002079205.1 of Phalaenopsis hybrid cultivar. Taxonomy (NCBI): domain Eukaryota; kingdom Viridiplantae; phylum Streptophyta; class Magnoliopsida; order Asparagales; family Orchidaceae; genus Phalaenopsis; species Phalaenopsis hybrid cultivar. Next base: position 32,623 of record JXCR01140257.1, on the reverse strand, counting down.
CAAGAAACTGCCATTTTATCGGTCCACCGTCTGCGGCTTCGAGGGCGCCGTCGGCGCGCTTCTGTGTTAATTTTGTCTGGACTCTCAAGAAAAACCCGTCGTCAGTGGCCTTAAGGGCGCCGTCGGCGCCCAGGGAAAAATTTTCACAGTTTCGCTCTGGTCCGAATGCGTTCCAATTTTTCTTCAAGGATCCAATTTTTTAGATGTTTCAAGGGTAAATAAGAATAGTAGAGCTTAATACTACCATAAAATAGTGATAATTTCAAATTAAAACTACTATAATCGTGAATAAAGTAAAGATAATTATGGGTTGCCTCCCATAAAGCGCTTGGTTTAACGTCGTCAGCCCGACCTATGACTGATCATTAAAACCTCTTTAAAATTTAGTCTTTTACCCTCATAATATGGTTTTAATCTATGTCCATTGACTTTAAATCCATTTCTAGTTTTCTGATCTTCAATTTCAATAGCTCCGTAAGTATAAGCTTGAGTCACAGTAAATGGCCCTAACCAACTAGACTTCAATTTCCCCGGAAATAATTTCAACCTGGTGTTGTAAAGTAAAACTTTGTGTCTTGGTTCCAAGTGCTTTTGGTTAATCTTCCAATCATTCCATAACTTTAATTTTTCTTTATAAATTTTGTCGTTATCATAAGACTTATTCCTTAATTCTTACATAACTTTAGTTTCACCTTATAAATTCTGTCGTTATCATAAGATTCATTTCTTAATTCTTCTAACTCATACGTTAACAATCTCTTCTTACCAGCATCTTTCAAATTATAATTGAATTCTTTAATTGCCCAATATGTAATAATCTCTTCTTACCAGCATCTTTCAAATTATAATTGAATTCTTTAATCGCCCAATATGCCTTTTGCTCCAATTCTACTCAAGTGACAAGTCTTTCCAAAAATCTTCTGTAAGGAGTCATTCCAATAAGAGTTTTATAAGCAGTCCTGTAAGCCCATAATGCGGTATAGTAAGGAGTCATTCCAATAGGAGTTTTATAAGCAGTTCTGTAAGCCCATAATGCGGTATCCATTCTAGTGGATTCCAATAAGAGTTTTATAAGCAGTCCTGTAAGCCCATAATGTGGTATCCAGTCTAGTGGACCAATCTATTCTACTAGGGTTTATAGTAGTTTTATAAGCAGTTCTGTAAGCCCATAATGCAGTATCCAATCTAGTGGACCAATCTATTCCACTAGGGTTTACAGTCTTTTCAAGTATTCGTTTAATCTCTCTATTAGAAACTTCAGATAACCCACTGGTTTGAGGATGATAGCCAGTAAGTATTTGTTTAATCTCTCTATTAGAAACTTCAGCTAATCCACTAGTTTAAGGGTGATAAGTAGTAGAAATTCTTATGAATAATATTAAATTTTTCTGCCAATCTCTGAATATATTTATTCCTAAAATGGGATCCTTCATCAGTGATAATAATTATAGGCATTCCATATCTAGTGAAAATATTTTTCATCAAAAATCTTGAAACACTTTTAGCGTCACAACGAGGTAAAGCTTGTGCTTCAATCCACTTAGAAACGTAGTCCACTGTAATTAATATATATATAAGTTCCCAAATGAAGGAATAAACGGTCCCATAAAATCTAATCCCCAAATGTCAAAGATCTCAACTTCCAATATGAAATTTAGAGGCATTTCATTTCTTCTAGATATATTGCCTACTCGTTGACATCATTCACAAGTTTTTATGTATCTATAAACATATCTAAATATGGTAGGCCAATAAAATCCGGCTTGTAAAATTTTATAAGCAGTTTTATCAATCCCAAAATGTCCTCCAAATTCAGAATCATGACATTTCTGAATGATCAGCTCAATTTCTTCATAAGGTACACATCTCTTCATAATAAGATCCTTACATTGTTTATATAAATAAGGATCATCCCAAAAATATGCTTTCGCATCATGAATGAATTTTCTTTGTTGTTGCAATGTCAGCATAGGTGGCAAAATATCATTTACCATATAATTAACAATATCAGCATACCATGGTATTTTCCACTCATTAATATTATAAAGTTGTTCATTAGGGAAACTATCAATAATTTCATTATGGGTGTTAGATAATTCATGGTTTTCTAATCTCAATAAATGATCGGAAATTTGATTATCAGTTCCCTTTCTATCAATAAACACAAGATCAAATTCTTGCATCAATAGTATCCTTCTAATCAACCTTTATTTAACATCTTTCTTTTGCATTAGATATTTAATAGCAGAGTGATCAGTGAGCATAATACATTTAGCTCCAATTAAATAAGATCTAAATTTACTAAAGCATATACCATTGTCAGTAACTCTTTTTCAGTAACAGTATGGTTCATTTGTGCATCATTAAGAGTTTTACTAGTGTAGTATATCACTTTAAAAATCTTTTCGTACCTTTATCCAAGAACAGCTCCAATAGCATAATCACTAGCATCACACATCAGTTCAAATGGTTTCTCACAGTTAGGTGAAACTATAATAGGGGTTGTGATTAATTTTTCTTTTAATAACTCAAAGGCATTTAAACAGCTTTCGGTTCATTTAAATTTCTTGTCCTTTTCTAAAAGTTGGCATAGAGGTTTAAGTAAATTTTTTTCAGTAAATTCAAATTTCTTGTCCTTTTCTAAAAGTTGGCATAGAGGTTTGGTAATTTTCAAAAATATTCTTTAATAAAACGCATGTAAAATCCAACATGTCCAAGAAAACTCCTAACCTCTCTTACATTCCACAGTAAAACCAACATGTCCAAGAAAACTCCTAACTTCTCTTACATTAGTAGGAGGTGTTAGTTTAGTATGACTTGAATTTTTGCAGGGTCTGCTTCCATACCATCTTCCAAAATTTTATGCCCTAGCACAATTCCTCCTGCAACCATAATTTTCTCCCAATTTAGAACTAAATTAGTTCTTTCGCATAACTCCAAAACTCTTTCAAGATATTCTAATTTAGAACTAAATTAGTTCTTTCGCATAACTCCAAAACTTTTTCAAGGTAATTTAAGCATGTGTTAAATGATGTGCTAAATACAGAGAAATCATCCATAAATACTTCCAATCCACACATCTCTTGAATGTTACAGGTGCATTACATAATCCGAAAGACATTCTTCTAAAAGCAAAAGTTCCAAAAGGACTAGTAAATGTTGTCTTTTCTTGATCCTCAGGAGAAATAGGAATTTGATGGTAACTGGTATATCCATCTAAAAAACAAAAATATTTGTGCCCAGCAAGTCTATCCATTATTTGATCAAAAAAANCTGATAACGAATGATGAGGACACTTCCTAAGAAGATCTTTAAATCTCTCCCAAGCATCATATATTGACTCTCTATCAATCTGACAGAACGATGTTATGTCATTTCTTAGTTTAATAGTTTTGGATGGAGGGAAATATTTGGATAGAAATTTCTGTGAAAGTTCTCCCTAATTTCTAATAGATCCATGTGCTAATGAATTTAACCACATCTTAGCCTTATCCCTCAGTGAAAAAGGAAAAATTCTATGTCTAACAGCATCGTTTGAGACTCTTTCATATTTAAAAGTAGCACATAGTTCTAAAAACCTAGCGAGGTGTAAATTAAAATCTTCATTTATGTACCTCTGAATTGATTGTTTTGTACCATTTGGATAATAGCAGGTTTAAGCTCAAATGAATTAGCACCTACCAAATTGATTGTTTTGTACCATTTGGATAATAGCAGGTTTAAGCTCAAATGAATTAGCAGCTGCATCAAAAGTAGCACACAGTTCTAAAAAACTAGCGAGGTGTAAGTTAGAATCTTCATTTGGTGTACCTCCGTGATTGTTTGTACCCATTTGGATAATAGCAGGTTTAAGCTCAAATGAATTAGCAGCTACATCAGGATTTTGGATTGATAAGTGAATTATAAGTTCAAGCTCAAATGAATTAGCAGCTACATCAGGATTTTGGATAGATAAGTGAATCTCATCTGCTGTAATCTTCATTTGGTGTACCTCTGAATTGATTATTTTGTACCATTTGGATAATAGCAGGTTTAAGCATTCATTTGGTGTACCTCCGAATTGATTGTTTTGTACCATTTGGATAATAGCAGGTTTAAGATTTAAATTAGGATCTTCATTTGGTGTACCTTTGAATTGATTATTTTGTACCATTTGGATAATAGTAGGTTTAAGCTCAAATGAATTAGTCATCAGGATTTTGGATAGATGAGTGAATTTCATCTGCTTTAAGCTCAAATGAATTAGCAGCTACATCAGGATTTTGGATAGATAACTGAATTTCATCTGCCGTAGGATTTGCATAGTCTCTTAAGGGTCTTGGTTCGGATCTTCATTTGGTGTACCTCCGAATTGATTGTTTTGTACCATTTGGATAATAGCGCGATGTGTAAATTAGGATCTTCATTTGGTGTACCTCCGAATTGATTATTTTGTACCATTTAGATAATAGCAAGTTTAAGCTCAAATGAATTAGCAACTACATCAGGATTTTGGATAGATGAGTGAATTTCATCTGCTTTAAGCTCAAATGAATTAGCAGCTACATCAGGATTTTGGATAGATAACTGAATTTCATCTGCCGTAGGATTTGCATAGTCTCTTAAGGGTCTTGGTTCGGATCTTCATTTGGTGTACCTCCGAATTGATTGTTTTGTACCATTTGGATAATAGCAAGTTCAAGCTCAAATGAATTAGCAGCTACATCAGGATTTTGGATAGATAAGTGAATCTCATCTGCTGTAATCTTCATTTGGTGTACCTCTGAATTGATTATTTTGTACCATTTGGATAATAGCAGGTTTAAGCATTCATTTGGTGTACCTCCGAATTGATTGTTTTGTACCATTTGGATAATAGCAGGTTTAAGATTTAAATTAGGATCTTCATTTGGTGTACCTTTGAATTGATTATTTTGTACCATTTGGATAATAGTAGGTTTAAGCTCAAATGAATTAGTTAGGATCTTCATTTGGTGTACCTCCAAATTGATTGTTCTGTACCATTTGAATAATAGCAGGTTTAAGCTCAAATGAATTAGCAGCTACATCTATTTTGGATAGATAAGTGAATTTCATCTGCTGTAGGATTTGCATAATCTCTTAAGGGTCTAGATTAAGTGAATTTCATCTGTTGTAGGATTTGCATAATCTCGTAGGGGTCTAGGTTGGTGTTCATGATAAGCGATGTGTAAATTAGGATCTTCATTTGGTGTACCTCCGAATTGATTATTTTGTACCATTTAGATAATAGCAAGTTTAAGCTCAAATGAATTAGCAACTACATCAGGATTTTGGATAGATGAGTGAATTTCATCTGCTTTAAGCTCAAATGAATTAGCAGCTACATCAGGATTTTGGATAGATAACTGAATTTCATCTGCCGTAGGATTTGCATAGTCTCTTAAGGGTCTTGGTTCGGATCTTCATTTGGTGTACCTCCGAATTGATTGTTTTGTACCATTTGGATAATAGCAAGTTCAAGCTCAAATGAATTAGCAGCTACATCAGGATTTTGGATAGATAAGTGAATCTCATCTGCTGTAATCTTCATTTGGTGTACCTCTGAATTGATTATTTTGTACCATTTGGATAATAGCAGGTTTAAGCATTCATTTGGTGTACCTCCGAATTGATTGTTTTGTACCATTTGGATAATAGCAGGTTTAAGATTTAAATTAGGATCTTCATTTGGTGTACCTTTGAATTGATTATTTTGTACCATTTGGATAATAGTAGGTTTAAGCTCAAATGAATTAGTTAGGATCTTCATTTGGTGTACCTCCAAATTGATTGTTCTGTACCATTTGAATAATAGCAGGTTTAAGCTCAAATGAATTAGCAGCTACATCTATTTTGGATAGATAAGTGAATTTCATCTGCTGTAGGATTTGCATAATCTCTTAAGGGTCTAGATTTGGATAGATAAGTGAATCTCATCTGCTGTAGGATTTGCATAATCTCTTAGGGGTCTAGGTTTGTGTTCATTCTCTATTCCTTGATTGTTCAAGTTGTTTTCTATTGTATTAGAATTTCTAGGTTCTCTTCTTAATTTTCTAATTCTTCTAACAGTGCATTCTAATTTTGAATTGTAGGGTATAAGATTTTCAGGTCCAAATTTACGGATATAATTTGAAATCAGTACTCAGTAATATAATTAGTGTAAATAAAAATATAAAAATAAGTTGTAATTTAAGTAAAAATTTTCTAATAATCCTAATTTGTCAGTTACTATGATCGTGATTTTACTCACTCACTCAATCACTCCCCTACAACGGCGCCAAAAACTTGACCGACTTTTTTTTTTGTAATCGACAAATGCAAAAATTTGATGACGCTACTAGAAGATTTAATTTCCAGCAACGGTGTCCAAAGACTTGATCGCGACTTTATAGATGTCTCTGATTTGGTTAAGATGTATAATTATAATATTTAATAATGTTAAAGTCAAATTTGTCAACGCAAGTATACATATCACTCAAGTAATATAAGGCTCTAATGGAATCCTAGATATCGATCCCACAGGGAGTTGTTTATAATTACGGACTAAGTCTTTAGAAAAGTAAGACTTTAATCACAACAACGACGTTTAATTTGCTTATCTGTCACTAATAGACAATTGAAATAAATAGATAATTTTAATAACTAATAAGTAATTAATGATATAAAGTATGGTGTAATTCTGATATTCAATATATAAGAAAGCATCCTTCTCCTTGTCAAGAAATTATAGTGAATGGATAAAATGAATTAGTTCAGTATATTGTGTCAAATAGGAGCATACATATTCTTTACCCTTTGGTCCAGGCATAAAGAACATTAACTAATCCTATGCTTGGTTTGTGTACTGGTCTCCAAGTGGGAGATTTGTGTACTGGTCTCCAAGTGGGAGATTTGCTGTGTGGAGCCCGATTAATATTGAAATAAATTAAGAAAAAAGAAAAGGGAAAATAACTACTCCCTGCTTCCTCATCTCGTGTGATATTTTCCTTTCCCGTCAGTTCGCGAAGGCTTTTGCTTCAGTATCATTCGCGAACTACCCGTCCTACTCTCGTCCCGTCTCTGTCACTCTCAAAACTAGAAGGCTTCTCTCTTGACGGTTCATCTCTCTCATGAAACAAGAACTTCCGTCTCTGCCCGCGCCTCTTTCAATTCACAAAAAGATTCTTCTCGTGTGAAGAAGATAGTGGAAGAAGAAGGAAGGAGTTCTTTCTTGCGGTGAAGGCATGAAGGATTTCTTGCTTGAGGTGAAGACAGGAAGAAGGAATTGTTGCATGTGGTGTTTCCTTTCTTTGAACTTGTCTTTTGTTGTGACTCTCGATATAGAGAGAGAGGAAGTAAAAAAATTTATTCTTGTAATTGTCGACGTGATCAAACGGTGTAAATTCCTCAATTAGCAAAATCCTTTGCAACTTCGTGGATGTAGACAATTTACAGAACTACATAAATTTGTGTGCTCTTTTCTGATGTGAATTTTTTCGTTCGATTTTTTGCTTCGTCAAAGTCGATTGTTTTAAATTTCATATATACAATAACAGAGGATGTCCATTTTGCTATAGCTTCACGCATGAGCGAATTGTACAAAGATCGATGCATAAATTAATAATTAAAAGAAAGAAGAAAACTTAATTTAAAAAAAGAAAATCAGAGCCTCCCCCATTTAACAGAAAATATTTGTGTAAATAAGACGTATGCAGCGCTGCGTACATCAGGGGTTATTCAGGGGGTAGAGGGGGGTTATATCCGGGTTATACCCCCTTGTAACCTCCGTGTAACTTATTTGCAACTTCGTGGATCTAGTCGCTGAAGGAGCCAAAACCAAGAGCCCCTATGCTTAAATTCAAACTAAATTTCACCCATCCAATGTGTCTAGCTCTGATTGATATTTAACATCTTGAAGCCCTCCACCTTAGCTCAACATTGCACTCAATTGAAGGTCAGGACAACCACCTTAGGTTGTTTTACTTAAACCCCCCCTCCATGGCTTCAAAGGGGATCAAAAAATTTTTTTCAGAGAACTCTGTTAAAATTGTTTCCAGAGCTACTTCAATACTCCCTAACCCATTGCAACCATCCTTTAGTCATTTTGCCCATCACTTAAGCTCAATTTTTTAGCTCAAAATCAGGGTAAAATTTGGCCTTCCTAAAAAACTCACCCAAACCCCAAATTGATTTGCTCATGAGTTTCACCAGAGCAAGAAAGGAAGATCCCCATCAAAATCCTCCTATGTTGAGCCCTCTAATCTATCCCTAGACCAAGGCCGCTCATCCCTTTGATCAAACTCATACGTGGAGCCTTCACCAAAGGAAATAAACACATCCACGAGGTTTGCTAGAATCCACTAAAGCTTCCACAAGCACCCAATCGAGGCCTAACCTCTTGGGCAAAGGTATAGCTCATTAACCTTAATTTTGGACTCGATTTGGACTTTTGTGAAGAAAACTTGCAATTCATAGCAATGTAACCATTTAAATATACTTGTATTGAGTAGATGAAGGTGTATGAATAAACTCAAAGAGATTTGGTTGAGTCTAGGCAGAGATCTTAGGGTTTAAAGCTGAATGGTTCACAGGTTTTGGCTATCAGGGACGATGACGGAGAGTCGTCTGATCGAGCGTGTATTGGGTGGATGGACGAGATTACAATGGACAAAGGAATGGAACACGAATCGCGGGCCAAGTTTATGCTTAGGTGGATGGCGACGCCGAACCAAAAGACGCCGCGTGGAGCTTTGGAGCCGCCGTAGGCTGACGCGGCATCGTGTCACTTAAGTAGAAAAATAAGGATTTTCTTATTTATTTAAATAACCATAACTTTTAAAATGCATAACTCTATGTAGAAAAATCATAAAAATAAAATAAAAATACCCACTTACTTAGTGAATAGAAGAGAATAATGTGGAAAAAAATAAAAAATTATTTTCTCATTCTCTTATAATTAATTAAACACCCTCTGTGGTATTTTAATTCTCCATGGCTTAAAACATTTTACCATGGCTTGAAATTTTGAAGGTTTGTTCCTCATGACAGAGGCTATGGCTTCTGATTTTTTCAAGGTCAGAGGACATTTCTATGCTTCTAGCCCTAATTTTCAAGCTAAGGTGACTATTTTGGCTATTTTAATTATATGAATCAAAATATCATTTTAAAATTTGTGGAAATAATTTTAGTAGACTTCATGTGGTCAGAGAAGTCTAGGAAAGATATTGTGATGCTTTGAATCATCTTGTACTTTTCTATACTTAATTAAATAAATATACTTTATATTAATTTATGTAAATTATATACTTATCAAAAATTGACAAAATCACTTCCCTACTCTTCCTAAAAATCATGTTTACCCATTGTAAACATATCAAAATTATTTGACTTAGTCTAAATACTAAAGTGAATTTTTAAGGAAACTTTATTTTTTGTATAAAAATAATTTATTAAATTAAATATGCTTAGAAAAATTATGAAAGTTATTTTTCTGAGTTCCTTGTGATCAGGTGCATTTTATAAAAATAAAACTCATTTTTGTGAAAATATTTCATTTTTAAAATATATTTTAAATTAAAAATAATTAAAATTTTCATGAGTACAAAAAAATGGTTCAAAATGAGTGGGAATGTCCTCTGATCACTTAGAATTCATTAAGACATTTTTTCTAATTTTTTCTAAGTTAAATATAAATTTTAAAGGCTTAAAAATAAAATTTTCATGTTTTACCATTAAATAATTATAATAAATAAATTTAAAATTACAAAAATATAAGATTTGACTCTCTGGGTTTTTTGAATTGAGAGAAGTCTATTAAAAATATAAAACTGTTTTTTGCAATTAAAATATTATTTTCTATTCAATTTAATCATTGAAATTGATTAAAAATTAAATAATAATAATAGAAATTTGATTCAAAAAAATCATGAAATTTTATCTAAGTGTTTCTCTGNAAAATATAAAACTGATTTTTGCAATTAAAATATTATTTTCTATTCAATTTAATCATTGAAATTGATTAAAAAATTTAAAAATAATAATAGAAATTTGATTCAAAAAATCATGAAATTTTATCTAAGTGTTTCTCTAATCTTAGAAAAGCTCTAATAAATTTTTCATAAATATAAACTTTATTTTGGATAATTAAATAAATTAACTTTTGAAAATCCTATCTTCTAAATTTAAATAATTATCTAAATTAAATCAAAATTTTGAGAGGTTCACATGTTCTACTCTAACATTATAATTACCTCATGGATATGACACTCTAAACCCTCAAAATCATTTGAGTTGTGTTTGATGAGTTATGAGGTGAAGTGTCCCAAGGGCAAAATAGTCATTTTAGAATTTGATGCCTTAATCAAAATTTCGGATTAACCAAGGGAAAATGGGTAATTTTAATCTCAATAAATATGATTGGATGATTGAATTACAATGAGGTTAAATGGTAGCAACTCACTCACCACCCTTGCACAACATCAACAAAATCATAATCATCTGAATCTTCATAACTTGGAAGTCAACTAAGATCAAATGATTCTTAAGTGATGGGCTTAAGTCGTAAAGATGATAGTTTACTTTTCTTAAGCTCAAAATTGAGGATGGTTTGACCATTTGATATGGATATATGTTACTGAAATCAAAATCTTGATAATCATCATTTCACCTATCATGATTGTTAAAGGCTTCGTAGTGGCTTAGGCTCAATTTATAAGCTCAATTGATTGGATTTTGAAAATAACATAATTGGTGACTAACACCTTTAAACAATACAAGCTTGACCTTAATTATGGGCCCATGGTCTTAAATGACCTAAACTTGCCTTAAGGGCACCCACTCACATAACTCTTAAGTGAAACATCAATTAATTAATCGAGAATCCTATCATCGGGATAATTAAATTGTCAAGTTTCACTCAACAACGGGATAGTCACACTTCGACCTCTGATGATTAATGAAACAATATGATAAGTACAAAAATGAACTTGGAATATTTCAAGGGATTTTCAAAGTGATCCGGGGACATGCCTCGAACATTCTAAAATCTATTGGACATTCTGAAGGACAGATTGAACTTTCCATATTTTGCTCTAAAATCATCTACTAAGATCTTCAAAGATCTAACCAAATCATACCCTGGGGTTTGGTAGCTAAACCTTCACCTACTCTTGCAATTTAAATTTCCTTACAATATTATATACATGTCTTGCAAGTACTGACATCTCAGGTGGTGGAACGAGAAGACTCGCTAGGTATGCTTTTACAGTTTATAGTACCGTCTTTTCTTATACTTTCCGCATTGTGCTTTTATGCTTATGAACTTGCATGTTAAACAATGATGTCACCCTGCATGAAAACCAAAACCGCTAGGATAACAACCAAGACTAAGACTAAAATCAACCAAGATAAAATTCACCACCACAACATTCAAAATATAAAATAACTCAAAATTTAATTACAAACATCACAGAATAAAAATTGTAACTAAATTAAGACGTCTCTATCAGATGATCAGGAATCCTTCAGAGGAGGTAACCTACGGTTGTTAACGAGACTTCTCACAGTCTAAATAAAAATATGGAACTCATTAAGTTGAGCTTTGTAAATTCATTTGGGCTAAGTGAAACCAATAGAAAATAGTGGCACCGGAACGAGGGAACCGTAGGATCCTAACCGGTGTTGCTTTAATCAACTTTAATATGCCCCATAATATTTAAAAAACCATAACCATATGGACATTTGATTTGACATTATAACCTGACACACTAGAAAACTTAAACTCGTCATGGCGAGGGGCTTGGAGCTAGCATTGTGGGAAACACGACCATCTTCAACAGCAAGAGGATCTACAACAACATATATTTCCTTATAATTAAACAACAAGCTATAGGATTTTGAGGTTGTTTGCCTAGTGCGACATAAATCCTCAACTTATCGTTAGGCTTTTGTGTAGCTCTGTTGTACAATATAAGCCCTAACTCGTCTTAAGATTTCGATGTTGTCGTTCATCATGAACTAAATTCTCACATCTTTCAGGCTATTTGTGTGATCGTTTTCACATGAATGTAAGCCCTAACAAATAAAATTGGCAAGATGAAACATTTAAACAATTTCTCCTCAAAATTGAAGCCAAACAATAGGATAGCTCGGGAAGTCACTAAGGTTCCTCCTCCGGATCTATGACATCCCCTAGTTCTTCCTCCTTTGGAATCTATAACCAAATGCTCCAAATTTAAACTATTCCCCTTTCACACCTCTTCATCCAATCTCGTTGAGAAGTCCTATCCATTTGACCTCTTTGAGGATAACATTTCCTGATTTTTTTCGAGAGTTTTCTTAGGTGATTTCGGTTATCTAAGATATAATTAACTATATGAGCTTGCCCTTATAAGAATATTTTCCGAACACAACTTAATATAAATTTAATTCTTCGTATAAAATAGAAGAACTTGTCGGCAAATAAAATGATTTCACAGACCAAACAGATGCCATACATTTTTTAGTTTATTTGATCGAGCTTCATCCTCAAGTCTTGTGTTTATCCTTAGAGATAGATACAAGACTTGATGTATAATGCTCTTTCATTTAAACTATGAAAAATATGAGGTCGGTTTGATTTCATATTTTTCTAAACTATATATATATATATA